>JADRCH010000167.1:3382584-3411981 GCA_019843965.1 Rhynchomys soricoides | reverse complement strand
CTCTCAAGATGCATTAAAGCTTAACTGCAGAAGGATCCTTTGTGTGCTGCGTCGTTCTTGCTGGCGAGACGGTAGCGTGGGACATGGAAGAAGTGAGTCCGACTTAAAGCAGAAGCAAGAGGTTAGTGAGCTTGATTATCGATGATATAGCAGCTTTAATTACATTGATAGCTAGCACCACTGCTTCCACAATTGCTTTGACATAAGAAGTTAAGACAGCTACTTTTGTTAATCATTTAGCAAAAAATGTTACTAATGTTCTGAATATTCAAGAGGGTTTAGATAGGTGTTTAGAACAACAGATTGACTCCCTGGCATCCAAACCTCTACAAGTTCATTATCATAGAGACTCGATTTAGCTGATAGAGGCCTGGCTGACCCCTACAATGACATGTCTCCTTTGGGAGCTGCATAAAACTTAGATTTATGCTCACCTGCCTTGGTGTGGTTACCTGCAAGGGGTTCAAGACTAAGTACTGCAGGGGGAGGACCCATATGTCCATTTTTGAGTCCCCTGTGAAGCAAACTTGATTGCATAGAGGTTGGTGTCTGCCCTTCCTTTGATCATACTCTGTGGAGTTACCTACAGAAATTGACAAAGCCTAACCTCTCCTCCCTAAAAGACACCGATGATATATAAAGTGCTCGGAGGATCAGGTCAATACTTCCCATTCATCTTCGTAGAGCGATCATCCCTAACTACTCACTGGCTTTATAAAAATTGTTAAAAGGGAGGAGATGTTGGGAGCCAAACCCATGAAATTACCTGCTGTTCTTCGAAGCCTAGTCAGTTAAAGTGCGAGGTTAGAAAGGACAGGGCGTTTTGGTCCCAGGAATTGCTCAGACCCCAGGAATTGAAAGAATGTCTGGTATTTCCTGAAAACCAGTTACGATAGTGGGTTGACTTTAGGCCATGTGTAACCTTCCCACCTGCCTGTCTTTTTAAGCTGCTGTCCTGAAATAAACCTTGAGAGCTTGATCAGAATGCATGACTTGCTCTCCTTCCTTTGTTTCTTGCCCTTCATTATTTCGCCCCCTCTCCAGGTTCCTGCTGAACCCCGAAGGCCAGGGAACGTGCTTAGATCTCTTATTCCCTGCTATTATCCTATTTATGGCTCCTTGACCCGTCAGCCTAGCAACGATCCCCTTCGTACTTTCCTAGTCTCTGCAGTTACTCCAGACTATGTACTCACATCTAAGGATTTGGAGCTAGGGGCATCAAATGAGAGAGAACGTGTAATATTTGACATTTTGGAGTGTGGATTATCTCACTTGATATGATCTTTCCTAGTTCCATCCATTTACCTGTAAAGTTCATGATCTTATTTTTTTTCTTTACAGTTAAATAGTATTCTGCAGTATGTGTACCATATTTTCATTATCCATTCAGTTTAAGAACACTTAAGTTGTTTTTATTTCCTAGCTATTATGAATAGAGCAGGCTGAGCAAGTATCTGTGGAATTGGGTGACAAATTCTTGGGCATATGCCAAAGAGTGGTATAGCTGGGTCTTATGTACATATATTTTTAGCTTTTCGAGAATTTTCTACACCAATTTCCCTAGGGACTACACCAAGTTGCAATTTCACCAGTGTTGGCCAAGGTTTTCCTTTTTTCCACACCCACTCCAGAAATTATTGTACATTGATTTATTGACTGTTGGATCAAACTGGCTTGGTAAAGTAAAGTCCCACGTGTCTGCCCTGGGTTCTTTGTGCCCCTCGGAGAGGCTGGACATTTGGGAAGTTGACCTCGCTCACCCACACAGACGGCTGGGTGAGTGTGGGCTGTGGGAAGCCGCATGATTACCACCTGGGGGTGGGGGAAGGCTGTGGCTACCGGAAATGGCTCGGTGGGGTTCCCATGCTCTTGGGTACTGTAGATGCCGCTAGATGCTGCAAAATAGCTGAGAACAAAGTCGGACCACAGACTGGATCAAGCCTGGGCTGAAAGGGGAGAAGGAATGCAGCTGGTGCCTGGCAGCGGGCCCAGATCTTTGGCTTGGGCGCTGGCTAGCTGTTTTGGCTTGAGTGGATGGCTGCTGGGGCTGAGAACCCTGGGACAGCTTTGGTGGGAGGCTAGATGACAGCTTTTTTAGGCAAAGGCCAGTTCCATTGTTTCCCATGGCAGATGAAGAGAGACAGTTCAGGGTTTCAGAGCATTTATTGTTATTGAGGAGAATGGCGTGGGTGAGACCATACCCTGGCAACTTCAAGGAGGGGAAAAGTTGAAATAGTAACTGGGAATAGGTGAGGCTAAGCCTCTAAAGTGCCTCATTAACATGGGGATGTCTTGGGGCTACATGGCCACGCCTCTACCTATGGTGGGGTTTTGGGGTGTGACCATGCCTCTACCTGAGGAGGGGCTTGAGGGGCATTTCCTTTTTATGTGACCAAATGTCACAAACCTATGGAGAGATATAGGCATGTGTCAGGAGCTGTTAGGGTTTTTACCCCCGATTGGGCCCATAGGGTTTGAACCTTGGCTCTACTAGAAAACAGACTGCCTTTCATGGCCCCACAATTGACCTTTGTCATTCTGACTAGAGTAAGATGGAATCTCAAAGTTATTTTGATTTGAATTTTGCTATTTGCTAGAGACAATGGACATTTTTTTTTTAAAGATTTTTTTTGGCCATTTGGGAAATCTCTGTTCTGTTTCCCTGTCCATTTTTAAAATGGAATATTTGATTGTCTATTCTTTGGGTTCTTTTGTTTTGTTCTTTATATGTTCTGGATGTTAAGTTTCTATCAAATGTATAGCTGGCAAAAATTCTTTCCTTCTGTGGGCCTCTCCTTTACCTGGTTGATTGTTTAGCTGTGCAGAAGCATTTTAGTTTCATGTTGTTGGCAATTATTGGCCTTGATTCTTGTGAAAATGAGTCCTATTCAAAAAAATGTTTCCTATACCTGTATTGGGTAGGGTACTGCCTATGTTTTCTTCTAGTTGTTTAGGTCTTTGATGCATTTGGAGTTCGGTTTTGTATAAGGGGACAGATACAGGTCTAATTTCATTTTTCTACATACAGATATCCAGTTTTCTAAACACCATGTGTTGCAGTTGCTTTCTTTTTTTCCAGCTTATATTTTTGACACCTTTATGAAATAACTGGCTGAAGGAATATGTGCTCATGTTCTCTTATTTGATTTCATTGGATTACATATCTTGTTTTGTGCCATGTTGTTTTTATTACTATTGTTCTGTAATCCATTTTAAGATCTGGAATGCTAATCCCTGTAGCATTGTACTTTCTGCTCAGGATTTCCAGTCCCTCTCCCCCACCCTCCACCCCTTATTTTTTGAGTTTTTATACACATTTTACATGGTATTTTCTATTTCTGTGAAGAATGATATGGGTATTTTGATTGAGGTTGCATTGAATCTGTACATAGTTTTTGGTTAAACTTTCATTTCTACAATATCAATTCCACCAATCCATGAGTACAGGAGACAGGAGGTCATGTGTGTGTGTGTGTGTGTGTGTGTGTGTGTGTGTGTGTGTGTGTATCTGTATATGTGTATTGTAGTTCTCTATTTTTTTTGTTTTAGAAGTTTATTTTTCATGTTAGAGATCCTTCATTTCCTTGGTTAGGGTTATTATTTTTTCAGGCTTTTATGAATGGAAGTGTGTCCATGATACCTCTCTCTCTCTCTCCCTCTCTCTCTCTCTCTTTCTCTCGTTATTTTTTAGAAAAGCTACAGGTTTATGCAAGTTGATTCTGTACCCTGTTCTCAGTCTGATGGTTGGCTGCAAGCATCCACTCAGGAAACAGCTATATCAGGCTCCTGTCAGCAAGCACTACTGGCATCTGCAATAATGTCTGGGTTTGGTGTCTACATGTGAGATGGATCCCCAGGTGGGGCAGTCTCTGGATGACCTTTCCTTCAGGCTCTGTTCCACTCTTTGTTCCTGTATTTCCTTTCCACAGGAGCAATTCACAGGTAAATTTTGAAGATGCGTGCATGGCTTCATCCCTCAACTGGCGGGACCATGCATAACCTCTGTATATGGTCTCTACAGGTTCTCTGTCCCCTTTGTGGGGTATTTCAGCTAATGTCATCCCTGTGGGGTTCTGGGAGGCTCTTACTTTCCTGGCATCTGAGAATTTCTGGTTGCTATGCCCAGTTCGCCATCCCCCATTGCTACACCCTCTGTTCAATTTCCTGACCCTCTGTATATCTCCTCCATCTCCTCCCATACCTGAATCTTCCCCTCTTTTTCCCCTCCTCATCTTCTCTTTCTCCAAAGTCCCTCTCACCTTCTACTTACCTTGATTATTTTGATCCCCCTTCTAAGTAGGACAGAAGCATCCACTCTTTGGTTTTCCTTCTTTTAGAGCTTTATGTGGTCCATGAGTTGTATCACGGGTATTCCACAGTCTTTGCTTAATATCTACTTATAAGTACATACCATGTGTGGTTCAATTTTTACAGAGTTATCTCACTCAGGATGATATTTTCAAGTTCCATCCATTTGCCTGCGAAATTCATGAAGTCATTTTGTTTAGTAGCTGAGTGGTATTCCACTGTGTAAATGTACCACATTTTCTGTTTGCATTCCTCTTCTGAGGGACAGCTGGGCTGTTTCCAGCTTCTGGCTATTATAAATATGGCTGCCATGAACATAGTGGAGCATGTGTCCTTATTACATGTTGGAGCATCTTCTGGGTATATGCCCAGGAGTGGTATAGCTGGGTCCTCAGGTAGTACTATGTCCAATACTCTAAGGAACCACCAGACTGATTTCCATAGTGGTTGTATCAGCTTGTAATCCCACCAGCAATGAAAGAGTGTTGTTCTTTCTCCACATTCTCACCAGCATCTTCTATCACCTGAGTTTTTGATCTTAGCCATTCTGACTGGTATGAAGTGGAATTTCAGGGTCATTTTGATTTGCTTTTCCCTGATGACTACGGATGCTGAACATTTCTTTAGGTGCTTCTCAGCCCTTCAAGTTTCCTCAGTTGAGAATTCTCTGTTTAGCTCTGTTCCCCATTTTTTTCATAGGGCTATTTGTTCTCTGGAGTCTAACTTCTTGAGTTCTTTGTATATATTGGATATTAGCCCTCTATCGGATATAGCATTGGTAAAGAAAGATCTTTTCTCAATCTGTTGGTTGCCAATTTGTACTATTTACAGTGTCCTTTGCCTTTTATGAGGTGCCATTTGTCGATTCTTGATCTTAGAGCATAAGCCATTGGTATGGCTTTATTTCTGGGTCGTCAATTCTATTCCAGTGATCTACCCCCCTGTCTCTGTACCAGTACCATACAATTTTTATCACTATTGCTCTGTAGTACAGCTTGAGGGATGGTGATTCTCCAAGATGTTCTTTTATTGTTGAGAATAGTTTTCACTATCCTGGATTTTTTGTTATTCCAAATGAATTTGAGAATTGCTCTTTCTAAATCTATGAAGAATTGAGTTGGAAATTTGATGGGGATTGCATTGAATCTGTAGATTACTTTAGGCAGGATGACCATTTTTATTATAATAATCCTATCAATCCACTAGTATGGGAGATCTTTCCATCTTCTGAGGACTTCTTCAATTTTTTTTTCTTCAGAGACTTGAAGTTCTTGTCTTACAGATCTTTCACTTGTTTGGTTAGAGACACACCAAAATATTTTATTTTGTTTGTGACTATTGTGAAGGGTGTCATTTCCCTAATTTCTTTCTCAGCCTGTTTAACCTTTGAGTAGAGGAAGGCTATTGATTTTATTGAGTTAACTTTATATCCGGCCACTTTGATGAAGTTGTTTATCAGCTGTAGCAGTTCTTGGTGGAATTTTTGGAGTCACTTATGTGTACTATCAAATCATCTGCAAATGGTGATATTTTGACTTCTTCTTTTCCAATTTGTATCGCTTTGAAGTCCTTTTGTTGTCTAATTGCTCTATCTAGAATTTCATGTACTATATTGAATAGATAGTGGCTCTGAGTTCCTCCAAAAAATCTGGAGAGAGCATACACTAGCAGCTTAACAACACACCTGAAAGCTCTAGGAAAAAAAAAAAAAGGAAGAAGAAGAGGCAAATACACCCAAGAGGAGTAGACCGCAGAAAATAATCAAACTTAGGGCTGAAATCAACCAAATAGAAACAAAAAGAACTATACAAAGAATCAACAAAACTAGGAGCTGGTTCTTTAAGAAAATCAGCACAATAGATAAATCCTTAGCCAGACTATACAAAGGGCACAGAGACAGTATTTAAATTAACAAAATCAGAAATGAAAAGAGAGATATAACAGCAGGAATTGAGGAAGTTCAAAAAATTATCAAATCCTACTACAAAAGCCTATACTCAACAAAACTGGAAAGTCTAGATGAAATGGACAGTTTTCTAGACAGATACCATGTACCAAAGTTAAATCAGGATTAGATAAACCATTTCAACAGTCCCATAACCCTTAAAGAAATAGAAGCAGTCATTAAAAGTCTCCCAATCAAAAAAACCCCAGGACCAGATGGGTTTAATGCAGAATTCTATCAGACCTTCAAAGAAGACCTAATACCAATACTCTTCAAACTATTCCAAGAAATAGAAACAGAAGGAACACTACCAAATTCATTCTTTGAAGCCACAGTTATGCTGATAAACCACACAAAGACCCAACAAAGGAAGAGAACCTCAGACCAATTTCCCTTATGAATATCAATGCAAAAATACTCAATAAAATTCTCAAAAACCGAATCCAAGAACACATCAAAACGATCATTCACCATGATCAAGTAGGCTTCATCCCAGGGATGCAGGGATGGTTCAATATGTCGAACTCCATCAACATAATCAACTACATAGACAAACTCAAAGGAAAAAAAAACACATGATCATTTCACTAGATGCTGAAAAAGAATTTGACAGAATTCAACATCTCTTTATGTTAAAAGTCTTGGAAAAATTAGGAATTCAAGTCCCATACCTAAACATACTAAAAGCAATCTACAGCAAATTAGTAGCCAACATCAAACTAAATGGAGAAAAGTTTGAAGCAATCCCACTAAAGTCAGGGACTAGACAAGGCTGCCCTCTCTCTCCCTATCTATTCAATATAGTATTTGAAATTGATCCATTTTTATTTTCTTGTAGAAAGCTCAAGTCCAAGTGGATCAAGGATCTCCACATAGAACCTGGTATGATGAATATAATAGAAGAGAAAGTGTGAAAGAACCTTAAACATGTTGGCACAGGGGAAATTTTTCTGAACAGAACACCAATAGCTCATGTTCTAAGATCAACAGTTGACAAATGGGACCTCATAAAATTGAAAAGCTTCTAAGTCAAAGGACACTGTCAATAGGGCAAAATGACAGAACTTCTTTGAAAGTCTGGTAGAATTCTGCTCTGAACCATCTGGCCCTGGACTCTTTAACTAGAAGGTTCTTTATTATTATTTCAATCTACCTATTTGTTATGGATCTATTTATGTTATTAACTTCTTGGTTTAATTTTGGTAGTTTGACTGAATCTAGAAATTACATCCATTTCTTTTGGGTTCTTCAAGCTTAATGAAGTGTAGGGTTTTAAAGCATTTCCTTATAATAATCTGAATTTCTTTGGTATCTGTTATAATGTTTACCTATTCATTTCTGGCACTGTTAATTTCGGTCCTCTCATGTTTTGGTTAGTTAATCTAAGAGTCTGTCAACCATTTTTATTTTCTTAAGACCAAACTCTTAGATTCATTGATTCTTCATATCATTTTGTTTCTATTTCACTCACTTCTACTCTGATTTTTACTGTGACTTGCTGTGATTTTGTTGTTGTTTCAGTTCTTGCTGTCTTGGAACTCACTATGTAGATCAAACTTGTGTCAAACTCACAGAGATCTGCCTGTCTCTGCCTCCTGGGTGCTAGGATTAAAGGTATGTGTCATCACATTTGGATTCAACTAGGTTCGGATATGGTTTCTTTTGCCAAATTGTTTAGTAACAACATTAAGTCAATTATTTGTGCTCTGATTATTTAATGTAGGCACTTAGAGCTATAAATTCCCCTCATAGGATGGTTTCAATGTCCTATTAGATTTTGTGTGTATGTGTCTGTTTGTGTGTAATGTGTTTTCATTTTCATTTAGCTCCAGAAATCCTTCCACCCCCGACCTTCCACACACACCCTGACTCGCTCCTTATTCAATAATGAGTTGTTTTACCTCTAGGAGTTTGTATATGTCCTCGAGATTTGTCTGCTGTCAATTTAAGATTATAGTGTCATGTTCAGATAAAACACGAGGAGTTATTTCAATGTTTTTACATTTATTAAGATCTGTTTGGGATCTCAGAATATGGTCTACTTTCTAAAAACTTCCATGTGCTGATGAGTAGAATGTGTACTCTTTGGTGTTTGGTAGAATTTTCTGTAGGTATCTAAGACGGTTTGAAGTATGATATAAATTAATTTTGATATTTTTTTCTGTTATTTGTTGTCTATATGACCTTGTTGGATAAAATAGGGTATTGAAATTACCTGTTATTAATGGGTTGATGTTAATCTGTCTTTAAACACAGCAGCACACCTTTTATGAAGGTAGGTGGCTCAGGGTTTGGTGCATATTTGTTTAGGATGGTAATGTCTTCTTGGTTAATTGTTCCCTTAATTAGAATTAAGTGTTCTCTTTATCTGATTAGTTTTAGTTTGAAGTCTATCGTATCATATATTAGGAGAAGCAATGTATACTTGGCTTCCTGGTCCCATTTGACTATAATACTTCAGTCCTTTTAGTCTAAAGTAGTGCCTATATTAAAGCTGCTTCTTATAGACAACAGATAAATGGATTTTATTTCTTGATCCATTAAATGAGCTTGTCTTTTGCTTAGAGAACTGAATCCATTGATATTTAAATTATTATTGAAATATAGTGGTAATTTCAGTCATTGTGTTGATATTTGGTGGTAGTGTTTGTGTTCTCAGTGGCACCTTGTGTTTTAATATTTATGGCTTCATGCGTATAACTTCCCAACCTCTCTGCTCTTATTCCTCTCTTCAACTCAAAATATTCCTTCCAGTATTTTCTTCAGGTTTGATTTGTTAGATATAAAAATTTTAAGACTGTTTATATCATGGAAAGTTGTTCTTTCTCCTTCAATTATGGAGGATAGTTGTTCTGGGTATATTAGTATAATCTAGTTGGTATGATATTTTATGGCATGGAATGCATTGTTCCAGGCTCTTTTGGCTTTCTAAGTTTCTATTGAAAAACCAGCTCTTCTTCTGATGGTTTTTTACTTTATATGTGGCTTGTGTTTTTTCTTTTGTAGCTTTCAGTAGACTCTCTTTGTTCTATATATTTAGATATGCATTAGAGATTTTCATTTCTTTTTCTTTCCTTTTCTTTTCTTGTCTGTATGCTATGTTCTGTGTGCTTCTTGTATCTGTATGGGTGTGTGTTTCCTGAATCTAAAGAATTTTGCTTCTTGTTATACTTGAAGTTCTGGACTATGACATTGACTTGGGATTCTTTTCCCTCAACTATTCTTCTATTTTTTTCCATAGTATCGTACATTTCTTATATGATCTTTTCCTGTGGGTTGCTTTTCCTTTTTTCTTTTTCATTTTCCATGTTTGGTTTAGATTCTCTACTTTAGTATTTTTTTTAATTTATTTACTTGTTGTTTACATCCTTATCATTCCCTCTTCCCAGAGGCCCTTCCCATTACCCTTCTACTTTGAGAGGGTGGACCCTCCTGGGTATCCTCCCATTCTGGCATATCAAGTATCTGTAGGGTTAGGAACATCTTCTCCCACTGAGGCCAGACAAGGCAGCCCTGTTGGAGAATGGATTCCACAGACAGACAACAGCTTTAAGGACAGCCCCCACTCCATTTGTTAGGGAACCCACATGAAGACTGAGTTGTGCATCTGCTACATATGTGCTACCTCAGTACAGACTGTGTATGCTGCTTGGTTGGCGGTTCAGTCTCTGAGAGTCCCCAAGGGTCCAAGTTAGTTGACTCTGTTGGTCTTTCTGTGGAGTTCCTATCACCTCCTGACTCTCAATCCTTCCCTCAAATCTTCTATAAAAGTCCCCAACTTCCTTCCAATGTTTTCTGCATTTGTTTCAGTCAGCTGCTGGGCAGAGCCTCTCAGAGGACAGTTATGCTAGGCTCCTGTCTGCAAGCATAACAACACATCATTAATAGTGTCAGAGATTAGTGCTGCTCATGGGATCAGTCTCAAGTTCGGTCAGTTATTGGTTGGCCGTTCCTTTGATCTCTGCTCCCTCTTTGTTCCTATGTTTCTTTTAGAGAGAAAAAAACTTTGGAGGTCAAAAGTTTTGTGGGTTGGTTTGTGTTCTTATCCTTCCACTGTGATTCCTGCCTGGCTACTGGAGGTGGCCTCTCCAGGTCCCATACCCTGCTGTTTTGCATTGGCTAAGGTCACTTGTATTGACTCCTGGGAGCCTCCCAAATCCCAGGTGTCTGGGACTTCCTAGGGATTCCCCCTCCCGTCACACACACACACACACACACACACACACACACACACACACACACCTGGCAGCTGCAGATTTCCATTTATCCTTGTGGTCCTCTGGCCCTCCCTCCTGCCTTTCTCCACACCTGATTTTTACACCCCCTCCCATTCCATTCCCCATCCTTTCTTTGACCCTCTTCCCTCCCTCCCTCTGCCTCCTTTGATTACATTATTCCTCTACTAAGTAAGATTCAAGCATCCTCACTTGGGCCTTCTTTCTTGTTTAGCTTCTTTGGGTCTATGGAGTGTATCATGGGTATCCTGTACTTTATGGCTAATATCTACTTAACAGTAAATACCATGCATGTCCTTTTGGGTCTGGGTTATCTCACTCAGGATGATATTTTCTAGTTCAATCCATTTGTCTGCAAAATTCATTATTTCCTTATTTTTAATAGCTGAATAGTATTCTATTGTGTAAATGAACTACATTTTCTGTATCCATTCTTTGGTTGAGGGACATCTAGGTTGTTTCCAGTTTCTGGCTATTACAAATAAAGTTGCTATGAATATAGTGGAGTATGTGTCCTTGTAGTATACAGGAGCATCTTTTGGGTATATTCACAGTAATAGAATAGCTGGTATTCAAATAGAACTATTTCTAACTTTCTGAGAAACTGCCAGATTGGTTTGCAGAGTGGTATACAAGTTTGCAATCCAATCAGCAATAGAGGAGTAGTCCCCTTTCTTTGCATCCTCCACAGCATGTACTGTCTCTTGAGTTTTTGATCTTAGCCATTCTGATTGTTGTAAGATAGAACCTTAGGGTCCTTGATTTGCATTTCCCTGATGACTAATATTGAACATTTAAGTGTTTCTTGGCCATTCTAGATTCCTCTGTTGAGAACTCTGTTTAGCTCTGTACCCCATTTTTAATTTGGGTTAGTTGGTTTGTTGGAGTCTAACTTCTTGAGTTCTTTATGTATTGGGATGTTAACCCAGATACAGGGTTAGTGAAGTCCAATCTGTAAGCTGCCATTTTGTCCTATTGACTGTTTCCTTTACCTTACAAAGCTTTTCAGTTTCATGAGGTCATATTTATCAATTGTTGATTTTAGAGTCTGGGCCATTGGTGTTCTGTTCAGGAAGTTGTCTCCTGTACCCATGAGTGCAAGGCTATTCACCACTTTCTGTTCTATTTCTGTATCTGTTGTTATGTTGCGGTCTTTGATTCATTTGGACTTGAGTTTTGTGCAGGGTGATAAATATGGATCTCTTTGCATTCTTCTTCATACAGACATCCAGTTAGACGAGCACCATTTATTGAAGATGCTTTCCTTTTCCCCTATAGTATAGGTTTAGCTTCTTTGTCAAAAAATCAAGTGATCATGGGTATGTGAGTTTATTCCTGAGTCTTCAATTCAATTGCATTGATTATCTTGCCTGTTTCTATAACAATACCATACAGGGTTTTTTTTTGGATTTTATTTTTTTATCAGTATTGCTTGGTAGTACAGCTTGAGATCAGGGATGGTGATTTCTCCAGGGTTCTTTTATTTTTAAGGATTGTTTTCGCTATCCTGGGGTTTTGTTTTTCAATATGAATTTGAGAGTTGCTATTTCAAGGTCTTTAAAAAATTGTGTTGGAATTTTGATGGGAATTGAATTGAATATGTAGATTGCTTTTGGCAAGATGGCCATTTTCACTATGTTAATCCTACCTATCCACGACCATGGGAGATCTTTCTATCTTCTGATAGCTTCTTCAACTTTTATTTTCAGGGTTATACAGATCTTTCACTTGCTTGGTTAGAATTACACCAAAATTTTTTATATTACCTATGGCTATTGTGAAGGGTGTTGTTTCCCTAATTTATTTCTCAGTCCCTTTATCGTTGCTATAAGATAGGGCTACTAATTTCTTTGACTTAATTTTTTTATCCAGCCACTTTGTTAAAGTTGCTTATCAGCTGTAAGAGTTCTCGGGTAGAATTTTGGGGGTTGCTTATGTGTACTATGATATCATTTGTGTATAGTGATAATTTGACTTATTCATTCCCAATTTGTATCCCCTTGAGCTCCTTTTCTTGTCTTATTGCTCTAGTTAGAAATTTAAGTACTATCTTGAATAGATAGGAAGAGGGTTGGCAGCTTTGTGTTGTCCCTGTTTTTACTAGGATTGCTTTAAGTTTCTATTTAATTTGATGTTGGATATTGTCTTGCTATATGTTGCCTTTATTGTGTTTAGATGTGTCTTGTATCCCTGATCTCTCCAAGATTTTTAACATGAAGGGGTTCTGGATTTTTAACATCTAATGAGATGTTCGTGTGATTTAGTTCTTTCAGTTTGTTTATATGCAGGATTACGTTGATGGTTTTTCATATAGCGAACTATCCCTGCATCTCTGGGATGAAGTCTATTTAATTATAGTGAATGATGTTTTTGATGTGTTCTTGAATTTGGTTTGTGAGAATTTTATTGAATATATTTGCATTGATATTCATTAAGTTAAATTGGTCTGAAAGTCTCCTTGTTGAGTCTTTTTCTGGTTTAGGTATCAGGGTGACTGTGGCTTCATAGAATGAACTTGACAGTGTTCCTTCTGTTTCTATTTTATGGAATAGTTTGGAGTACTGGTATTATCTCCTCTTTGAAAGTCTGATAGAAATCTGTGCTAAAACCATCTGGCCCTGGCCTTTTTTGATTTGGAAACTTTTATTTTTAAATTTTATTTGTTTTATGTCTATGTGTGCTCAATCTGCAGAGGGCATCAGATCACATTATAGATAGTTGTGAGCCACCATGTGGTCTGAATTCTTAACTGCTGAGCCATCTATCCAGCTCCCTGGTTAGGAGACTTTTAGTGACTGTTTTTATTTTCTTAAGTGTTATTGGACTGTTTAGATAGTTTGCCTGATCTTCATTTAGCATTGGTAAGTGGTATCTGTCTGGAAAATCATTCATTTAGATTTTCCAGTTTTATGGAATATAAACTTTTGAAGTAAGATCTAATGACTTTTTGAATTTCCTTAGTTTTTGTTGTTACATCTCCCTTTTCATTTCTGATTTTGTTAATTTGCATACTGTCTCTACGCCTTTTAGTTAGTTTGGCTATAGGTTTGTCTATCTTGTTGATTTTCTCAAAGAAGTGGCGCTTGGTTTTGTTGATTCTTTGCATTGTTCTTTGTTTCCAATTGATCAATTTCAGCCCTGAGTTTGACTGTTTCCTGTGCTCTACTCCTTTTGGGTTTGTTTGCTTCTTTTTGTTCTAGTGCTTTCAGGTGTGCTGTTAAGTTGCTAGCATGAGATCTCTTTAATTTCATTATGAAGGTACTTGTGTCCCATAAGTGTAGGTATGTTGTGCTTTCATTTTCATTGAATTCTAGAAAGTCCTTGACTTCTTTATTTCTTCCCTGATCAAGTGATCATTGAGAGCTGTTCAGTTTCCATGAGTATGTGGGCTTTCTGTCATTTTTGTTGTTGTTGAAGTCAAGACTCAGTCCATAGGTCTGATAAAGTGTAAGGGATTATTTCAATCTTCTATCTGTTGGGGCTTGCTTTGTGTCCGATTATATGGTCTTTTTTTTTTTTGGATAAGGTTCCATAAGGTGCTGAGAAGATGTCTATCCTTTTGTTTTGGGGTGAAATGTTCTGTAGATATCTGTTAAATCCATTTGGCTCATAATTTCTGTTAGTTTTACTGTGTCTCTGTTTAGTTTCTGTTTCAATGACCTTTCCACGCATGAGAGTTGGGTATTGAAGTCCCCCACTATTATTGAATAGGGTTTGATGTGTGATTTGAGCTTTAGTAAATGTTTTTAAGTGTGGGTGCCCATGCATTTGGGACATAGATGTTCAGAATTGATATGTCATCTTGGTGGATTTTCCTTTGATGAGTATGAAGTGTTCTTCCACATCTTTTTTGATTACCTTTGGTTGAAAGTCTATTTTATTAGATATTAGAATGGCTACTTCAGCTTGTTTCTTGGGTTTGGTTGCTTGGAAAACCTCTTTTGAGTTCTTTACTTTGAGGTAATGTTTACCTTAGTTGCTGAAGTGTGTTTCTTGTATGCAGCAAAATGATGGATGCTGTTTACACATCCAGTCTGTTAGCCTGTGTCTTTTTATTGCTGAATTGAATCCACTGATGTTGAGAGATACTAATGACCAATGATTATTAGTTCATTATTTTGATGTTGGTGTTGGTACTGTGTGTTTGTGTGTGTGTGTTTCTCTTCTTTTAGTTTTGCTGTGAGATGATTAATTTCCTTTATAGCTACTCTCCTTGTGTTGACATTTTCCTTCTAGTATCTCTGTGGAGCTGGATTAATAGAAAGATAGTTTAAATTTGGTTTTGTCATGGAATATGTTGGTGTCTTCATCTATGGTGATTGAAAGTTTTGCTGTATATTAGTCTGGGCTGACATCTGTTGTCTCTAAGGGTCGTCAAGACATCTGTCAGGACCTTCTGGCTTTTACGATCTCTGTTAAGAAGTCAGGTGTAATTCTGACAGGTCTGTCTTTGTATGTTTCTTGGCCCTTTTTCCTTGCTTTAATATCCTTTCTTTGTTCTGTACATTTAGTATTTTGATTACTATGTGGTGGGAGAATTTTCTTTTATGGTCCAATCTCTTTGGTGTTCTGTAAGTTTCTTGTACCTTTATAACCATCTCTTTTTATAGGATAGGGAAGTTTTCCTCTATGATTTTGTTTAAGATGTTTTCTGGCCCTTTGAGCTAGGAATCTCCATTCCCTTTTATTCCTAATATTCTTAGCTTTAGTCTTTTCATTGTGTCCAAATTTCCTGGATGGTTTCAGTTAGAAACAATTTACACTTGGCATTTTAACTGATATCTTCTATGGTATCTTCTATACTTGAGATGCTCTCTCTCCCATCTCTCTCTCTCTCTTTTTTTTTTCCTGTTGGTGATGCTTGTGTCTGTAGTTCCTGTTCTACTTCCATCTCTGGGGTTGCCTTCATTTGTGTTTTCTTTATTCCTTCTATTTCCATTTTTATGTCTTGTACAGTTTTATTCATTTCCTTCACCTGTTTGATTCTATTTTCCTGTATTTCTTTAAGGAATTTATTTCCTCTTTAAGGGCTTTTATATGTTTGTGTTGTCCTTTAAAGGATTTATTCATTTCCTCTTAAAAGACCTTTATCACCTTTGTAAGATGAGATTTAAGGTCATAGTCTTGTTCTTCAGGTATGTTAGGATATACAGGGCTTGCTGCAGTTGGAGAACTGGGTTCTTATGGTGCCATATTTCACTGGCTTTTGTTTATTATTTATTGTTTTCTTGTGCCTCCCTTTAGCCATATGGTTGTCTTTGGTGTTGCCTGGCCTGGTTGTCCCTGGGCGTGGCAAGCTTCTGGAACTGGTTTTCCCAGATGGCAGCAGGTCTCCCAAAACACAGGTAGAATTGTGGGCTGGGGTGTGGAGTGCAAATCTTCTATAGCAGGTAGAGATGTGGACTAGAAGATGGAGCTGGTTGTCCTGGGTGTCCTTGGTGGGAGCAGACCTCCTGGGAGGCAAGCAGAGCTGTAGTTTAGGGAGTGGAATGCAGATCCTCATTTGCAGGTAGAAGTGTAGACTGGAAGGAAGATGGAGCTCTCTGAAAGGATGGGGCAGAGTTCACAGCTGATGAGCTGGCTGGGGTCCCAAACGGTAGGGAATTGGGGTGTCAATGTCTCACCTGGGTGTCCTATGTGGGAGCAGGCCTCTTTGGAGGCAGGTGAGGTACAGATCTGCTCTTGTAGGTAGAACTGTGGATCGGAAGGCTATTTTCAAGTCTTAATAGCATTCGACTTGTTTCACTTGTATGGCATCTCTTTTGAGTTTTTGTAGTTGAGCTATTTAATTATTTTTTCAATTTCATCTTCATTTCAGCATGGTTTCTCCTTAGTGTTTTTATCTCCTTATTGAATTCTGTTCTCAGGCATTTTCCTTAAGTTCTTTCTCATTATTTTATTGAACTGTTTGTGTCTTCTTTAAATTCTCTGAGCTATTTCTTTGTGTCTTCAATTTCCTTAAATTCTTTGTTGAAATTTATGGTTTTTCTTTTAAATTTGTGCCCCAGGGTTCAACTACTTAGTTCTCATTGGCAAATATTTTGACAGGTCTGGTAGGATTTAGAGAAGATATCGGCTGGGTCTTTCCTATTATTTGTAGTTTGCAATGAAATTTGGTTCCAAGGTTGATATGAATTATACAGGTAGGGCCAGAAGAGGATGTGTGGGTGGGCTGGAAATGACTTGAGTGGAATAAAGTCAGGTGGAGAGAGGGAACCTGGCTGGTGCCACGGACCACCCCAGCTGGGTATGAGGTCCCTGGGACAAGGGTTCTCAAAGACTAGGTGGGCAAGGACTCAGCAGTGACAAACAGAAACAAACACAGAGGCAGTTTGAATCTGAGTGTATTTTGTAGCTCTGAAGCAAGGGTTTTTATGTAAAAAGAAACAAGTATTATAGCTCTTAGATGTATTCAATAAAACAATCACAAATATCATTATCTGGCACAGTAAAGCACAAAAATCATCCAGGTATTACAATTCTGAAAAAATATATACAATAAAACAATCATGAATAAGACCGATGGCATCATTGTTATTTGGCATAATAGAAACCATCCAAGTATTACAATTCTAAAAAAATCTATTCAGTGGGGGGACAATCTATTCAATTGTCCAAAGCTAGTGGCATATTTCTAAAAGCTGGTTAATAAATTTTTTGATCAGTTATTAACATTTAGTACCTGATTTTTTATAAATCTTCAAAGCATAAATTTAAACCATTTTAATTCTTTTTATTTAAAGCTTTCTTTATCAGATACTAAAGCCCACCTCCGATAACACATTTGCCGCCATATGAAATTTCATCATTGGAAAAATTTTTATCTATCATAATACTATACAATTTTATAAATGACTTATAAAATAAAGCGCTGGTTTTCCTGGTCATGGCTAGTGACCTCATCTCAGAGGGTGGTTTCTTACCCATTATTCTCACTTAAGATCTTGGCCTAGGCTATCAAGAACATGCCATAAATAAAAAAAGGAACAAAAAGAAAATAAAACAGATAAATTGCCATGAGAACTATGGCTCAATGTTTTGTTCCAGGTAAGAGTTCCACAGCTGGTTCCAGGAGGCCTTCTTTTGAAGATTTCGCCTCAGTCTGTGGAACCTGTCACAGATTCTACTGGGGTTGGTGTGGCAGGCTGGTATACAGGATGTATTTTCTAATCTAAGCCTAGATTCTGGGGATAGAGCTTACAGGGTGGAGAGGTTGGATGAAGCACAGGCAGGGATGGCAAGTCTAAGCCAAAGAGCATTGAATGTGAGACCAGAGCCAGATATGATAGGTTGACATCAGGAAGACTTACAGGTCTAGACCCTGGAAAAAGATGGAGAACTGGCTGCTTGGAGAGGTTGGATGTGGTATGGGAGGGACCAGGGACAGAGAAGGTATTGGCAAAAGCCTAGACTTTTGATGTAGCACAGATAGGAGCAGCTGAACAAAGCTAGAATCCAGATGTGGGTAGGTTCGATAGATTGTGCAAGTTGGGAAGGGTCTTAGACCATGGAGAAAAAAGTGAGAGATCTGGCTGGGTGGAGAGATTCCTTTGTATTGTATAGTTTTACTGACTTCACCCTTGAGTTTGATTATTTTGTCTCATGTATCAAGTATTATTTCTTGTTTTTTTTCTAGAGGTTTCAGGCATATCTGTCAGTTACTAAGCTCTAGTTTTTACTGTTTTTTGTTGTTGTTGTTACTTAGTGCCAATTGTATCTTATAGTTCTACCTTCATTGTGTCTTACAATTTTTGGTGTTATAATCATTTGTATTCAATTTTAACATGTTTTTTTTTTTCTATCTGTCTTAACCCAATTTTCATTCAGTAATGAGTTTGTAAATTTCTGCTATATCTGTTGATGGTATCCAGCCTTAATCCATGGTGTTTATAAAAGATGAAGGGTGTTACTTCAATTATCTTGTGTCTGTTAAGACTTCTTTATGTGCAATATGTGGTCAATGAGCTTCTGAGAAGTATATGCTTTAATATTTGGATGTAATGTTGTGTAGATGTCTGATAGGTCTGTTTGCTAACATATTTAACTGTTTAGGTTTTTGTCTGAGTGGCCTATTTGTGAGATAGGGGTAACTGAAGTCATCCACCAACACTGGATGAGGGCCAGTATACAATTTTAGTTGTAGTAGTGTTTATGAACTGGGGTATCTTTGTTTTTGGTGCATGTTTAGACTTGTCCTCTTGGTGGATCTTTTCTGTAATGAGTTTGCAATGTCCCTGTCTCTTCAGATTAGTTTTGAAAACTTTATTGAATATGAAAATTACTGTACACATTTACTTTTTGAGTTCACTTTCTTAGAATACCCTTTCATAAACTTCAAATGTTGTTTTTGAGGATTCCTGTGTTTTTTTTGGGGGGGGGCGGCGGTTGTTTTTTGGTTGTTTTTTTTGGTGGTATGGTATGCCCAACCCCCCTTGATTTACTCTTCTGGTTTTATTCCTTGTGTCCCCTTGGGTGTAGTTAACCTCTTCAGACTCAAGTTTTCATCCTAGTGCCTTCTGTAGAGGTTGGTGGATAGAAATTAAATTTTGTGTTTTGTGAAGTTTTCTGTCAATTATGATAGTTTTGCTGCCATAAAAGTCTGGACTGGTGTCTGGGGTCACTCAAGAGCTTGTAGAATACCCATCCTTTGGACTTTTAGTCTCCATTGAGAAGTCAGTTGTTATTCTAAAAGGCTTCTGACAGTCTTTGCCCCTTGGAATTTTTCACACTTTGTTCTGTACATTTAGTGCTTTGATTATATGTCCTAGGGCATTCTTTGCTGGTCCTATTTGGTGTTCTGTATGCTTCTTTTATCTTCATAGGCACCCTTTTAGATTGGGAAAGTTTTGTTGAAAATACTGTCTGTGCCTCTGACCTTTACTTATTCTATTTTTATTATTTATAGGTTTGGTCTTTTTGTGTTATTTCAGGCTTCCTGGATGTTTTGTGCCTAGACAGTTCTTTGCTTTGTTTTTTAAGGAAACATTTTTTTTTTATTGGATATTTTATGTACATTTCAAATGTTATCCCCTTTGCCGGTTTCCCCTCTGAAAACCCCCTATGCTATCCCCTCTCGTCCTGCTCCTATAAGGGTGCCCCCCCACCCATGTTCTTCGAATGAGCTTTCCATTTCTTCCACCTTTATCATCAATACCTGAAATTCTCCTGTTCTTTTAATTGGTTAGCTGAGGTTTTAGTTTGGCATCTAAATTTTTTTGTTTCCAGTTTTATTTCAGTTTGAGTTTTCTTTACTGTGTTAAATTCTCTCTCCATGGCTTGAATTGTTAGCATTACTTCATTCAACTGTTTTGATAGTCTTTATTAAGGCATTTGTTCATAAACTTTTAAGGCTGTTGAACACATTCTTTATTGCTATATTGGAGTCCTCTTCTGCTTTAGAAACAAAATTGCTTTTCTGATGGCCTATTGCAAAATAGTTGCTGGCTTCTGAAGGTAGCTTACTGTTTTACGTTTTTGCATTATTCTCTAGGCACCTGGAGTTATGACATCTGAAGTATTTCTTGGCATAGATATTTCATCTTGCTTTGTTAAGTTGATGTTCCATTCTTTGGTTGCTGTTGCTCTCTATGGGTCCTAGCCAAGTGTGATGGCTGTGAGTCCCTGGAAGAGACTGTTTCTGTGGCGCAGTGGATATCAGAAAGGAATGAAGATGGGCTAGAAGACAAGACTGAAAGAAGCAATGGCATAGAACTGGGCAACCCAGGGTCTATAACAAAAGACAGAATCTCTAGGCTGGAAGTGGGCTGGTATATTTATAGTTTTATAAATCTGTCATTTGATCCTTCCATTGATCCTATGAGAGATGTTGAAAATATTTCCACTCTGTACAGGTAAAAGTCTAAGATGAGAAACTTTAAACAATTTGCTGTTTTCACACTTCACGTTGGCATAATAATTAAAATCCAAAGTTCTTTTCTGATGTTCCAAGGGATTTTTCATATCAAAGTCAGTACTTCATTAAATACTTTCATACTTTTTAGTATTCTAATCACATTGGTGATCTTTACTCTGCAAGATTAGTTATTACAAATATTTCATGTTGATGTCATACAAACTTAAAAAGCCTACATCCAAAATAGTATCTTTGGTTTTACTGGCCTGCTTCAGCAAAATAGTTTATTTGAATTAACAATGTCCAAGGCATCTATTAAACTTACAAGTTCTTGAGCTCTACTATAGAACTACTGATAGATCAATCAGACCCTGCAGCTTTCTTAACAGGTATCTTTATCCTCACACAAAGTTCAAATTTTTCTAGCTTTATTTACTATTTCTCAGACTTTTTTTTTTTTTAAAACAAACCCATTTCACCTAAAATCCTTGTCTAGTATTTTAGTAGGTAGTTACTATAAGGTATAAACTCTGAAAAATACTTTGCTCTTTCCCAAATATTTTACAAAATCTGTAAGTTCTTAAAGGAAATCAAATATAGGGACTGTAGAAATGGCTGAGGCCAAAAACACTTCCTGATCTTCCTGAGAACCATAATCTGGTTCCCATGTCCTCATTTGGGTACCTCACAATTACCTGTAACTGCATGGAGTTTAATACCTTCTTCTGGACTCCACAGACACCTTCATGCACATGACACAAATACACTGTTCCCAGTAAATTAATAAGAAGAAATTTTAAAATTATCTCAAAAAATGAAAGGACTGATAGATATCAGGTTTCTCAGGTACTATTTTCTACAAAGATATGGGAAAGTGGTACTTGGCAAACAGCAAGTTTGCTAAGTGGAAAACTACTAGCATTTGAAAACAAGGTACTTTTTGCAATATTCAAAATAAGTTTCAATATGGTATAAATCTGTACTTTCTAACAGGTAATTGTCAACCAACTCTGTGCTAAAGTATTTTAAAGTTTTTATACTAAACACTTCTTTACATTTTTGCAATTGAAAGAGGGTTACTGACCTGTGGATGGATATTGTTTAAGGTAATTGAAATCCACTGATATCTCAGAAAATATTATTAGTTATGGCTACTTTAGTCTTATATCAGAAAAGTGTCTAATACAAATTTCAAATAAAAAAAAAACATAATGACTGTGATTATAAGAAATTTAAAGTGTTGCTCACGGAAGGGTGAAAGGATATAGGACACAAGATCTGAATAACTTCATAGTATTTCATTTGATAAGTATATTTAAAATTCATTTCTTCAGAAGACAGTATTTTAATTACATTCAGATTATATCCACTCTACCAACAAACCCATCATTTTTTACAAGGCTAGCTATTACAAAACAAGGAACATTTAAACAAGTTTTATTTCTTTAAAAGTTCTTCCAAATTTAGAATCCTGAAAACCTCTACATATATACCTTTAAAAAAGTATACATTATCAGGAAAATTTTAAGTTTCAAAAGAAATGTAATACACATACAATGAAGCATAATTCAATCTGACTCAGCTTTACAGGCATGACTCAAAATGTATGAGTGAGTGGGTGAAGTGTGTGTATACATATGCATTCATATATCATATATACGTGTATACATACCACAATTTTCTAATACAGGCAAAAGTTATTGATGGTATCTTAAAGCAATGCATCAATACATTTTCTCAGAGAAAGTAGAAGAATTCTCAAGACTTCATGCCAATCCATGATTTTTCACATCTTTGCCCTCAAATACTGAACTAGACATTTGTTTTCTTTTCATCTTTAAATTAAATTCATTTTCAAAAGTACTATCAAGCCTGCTCTATTTAGAGCTCAGTAACAAAGACATGTCTGATGTTTTGTCCTTCACTTCTACTTTATCTTTAAAGAGTCTCAAAGAAAACCTGTAACCAATGGTGGGAAAGATACCAAAGAAAGTAACTCTACAATGGTAAAGAGACAGGAGACTTAGCATTAACACAAACTTAGAAAAATAAATGCTTCATTTACATAAAATAGGTGAGAGAGAAAGATTAAAAAATAAATGGAAAAAGACAGAAAGAATTATGGGTTGTGTGAGCTTTAGTTTCAAAGATATAGAGCAACCAAGCTATCAATAACCACTGAGCATTTTTTAAAACCTGTATGAATTTCCATAAATTTTAGTTATTTTAAATTGGGTTTCTGTAGCAAAACAAAGAGGTCATAATAGTAATAGTTACGTGAAGGTTGCTTCACGTAACTGGGAAGAAAAAAAAAAGAATGGGTATATTGTACATAAGGTTAAAAGAGACAGGACTAGGAATGAAATTAAGCATTGTTCTCATCGAAAGTAGAGAGAAATTACCTTTCTTCAGATTTTATCTCATTCTGTAATCAAGAGAAAAATAGCACTCCTTCTGTTTTCTTTACTATATCTCAGGTTAAAAATAATGAATAGCCCTTGTGTAGACTAGTTCTGTAAGAGATAATTTAAAATTTTAGTGTGTTGGTTATTTTTTTTAATGATAAACCTAAGAGCTGACTCTTCAAGAATGGTTCTTAGATGAACTGATACATTTATGCCTTTCCTGAATTAAAAAATCAACAATAGGGCTGGAGAGATGGCTCAGCCACTAAAGGATAGGCTCACAACCAAAAAGTCAACAATAAGAGTTTGGAATCTCAGGAAGCGGTGTTGCAAGCCTTTAATTCCAGCACTCAGGAGGCAGAAGCAGGCAGGTATCTGTGAGTTTGAGGTCAGCCTGGTATTTACAGAGCTAGTTTCAGGACAGTCAAGGCTACATAAAGAAAGAAACCCTGTCTGGAAAAAACAAAAAGAAAAAAAAATTTGGCATCAACAGTCATTAACTGAATATTTTAAAGAAATGTTTACATTCAAATTAAATTAAGTGCTGTTGTATCAAATACCAAAATTGCTATTTTGTTCATCTGAAACAGATATTAACAAACATTATATAATAATTTCCTAAAAACCACTATAAAAAATTAAATTATCTTTTCCTCTATATGAAGATGATGATTCTGAAGGAATACTCTATGCTACAAACCCACTTATGGCATACAACACTTCATCAAGGTTTTCAGAAAATCAGTGCACTGTGTAGCTACAACAGGCAGAATGCTTTTCCAAAGCCAGGAGTTCTGAAAAAGTTTAAAAAAAAAAAAAAAAGGTAAATAATCTGAAAGTCATCCTAAAGATAACTACTGGGAGTAGTGCTCAAATCAAATATTGTAGGACCTGAATGTTAATCAGATGTAGTTTTTTCTCCCAATGGAAGACGTTCCCATAACTGGAGTAGCTGTTCCCCAACCTGAGGTTCTAGTTCCTAGACAAGTCAAAAGAGAAAATAAACATTAGAAAAATATCTTGGATGATTACTTTTAATCAGTAAAAATGTATGTAAACAAAAGGCAAAAAAAATCAATTTAAATTTCGCCTTTACAAAGTCAGATCTGCTAATACTAAATAGTAAATACTATTTCTAATTCTCTGCTTTTATAGAGTCAACGTTTAAATGTAGAATTCTACTTAATGTGAAAATCACACACTTTTTGTAATAAACTGGTAAAAAAAATTCCATGTAATCTCTGAATTCTGTCTAGATGGAAACAATAAATTTTATTTGAAATGGAGATTCAACAACATTCAATTTGAACTTCTAAAGGTTTGAAATCTAGAATATTAAGATGTTTTGAGGCTTTCTTCCCAAAATTAAGCATCTTAAGTGACTTCTTAATCTTAGAAATTATTTAACTTTAAATCAAAATTAATAAATTAAAATAATCAGAACATGAATAAAAAGAAGGCCACTTTTTTGTCCTCCTGTGAAATGTGTGATACCTCTAAAGAGTACATAGAAAGAGTACTCTTTCCCCAGGGTAGTTTGCAGTAAGCCACAATGCTTCCAATAGATTATTTGAATGTAATTTTGGTAAAGCTGACCCTAGAATATGCTTCCTCACATATAAATTGGGACCAAGAGCTCACTGTACTGTTGATGAGAACAGACTACACAATGTAGCCAGCATAGCATTTTGGCACTATTTGTTAATCCTCATCATGCTACTAGTTTAAATGTACAAAGGCAACATCAAAAGAGCAAAGGAGCCAGAACTAGCAAGTCACTAGAATACCACAAGGCTGCTATTTATATAATGTGCTTAAACAACAAGGAAGCTGACAGTGGTATCAGTTTGAGACTTCAGTCAACCGACCTCAGGATGGTAATCTGTTTGGTCACATGTGTCATTAGACAACAGAAACCCCTATGAAACATTTCATACAAGAAACAAAATTTAACAAAATGTTTAAAGAATAAATAAGACATTTGGAAGCACACGTTTATGCTTTTTATAAAGTAAAACCACTGTTGCTCATGTGCATAATGGTATCTACAATTTATATTTATACATTTCCCCTTTGAGCAGTAACAACAACAGCAACAACAAACACCAAATCAAAAGAAAAAAAAATGTAAGATGCCCATATATACCTGCCCATCTCTGCTTATCTGTACTTTCTTGTTGTCATTCCAAGGATTGAGTAAATGGTGTGCAAACTGAAAAGGAAGGCTTTCTTTGCGTATCCACTCCACTTTAAATACCCCGCCTAGTCCAGCTGACCCCCAGTCCTGGCTCTTCTCCCTTCCTATCTCAGAAGACATCCTAGAAAATCCCTGTATAAAAATGAGGGAAAAGGATGGAAGCAAAGATGATATTGAAATATCTCTATTTATCTGATAGGGTTAATTATAATTTCTAAAGAATTTTAAAGAAAAGATACAATATTAAAATAATGCAAATTTTTCAAGAACTAAAAAGAGCTGCTTTATCAAATCTTGGAAGATAAACCAATTTTAGCCTAATGTAATTTCAAATATTAACAGTTTCTTTGCAATGTATCAACAGCTATAAGTCAGCATTTATTATATAAAAATACAATAAGCAAACTTATAATTTTTATTTATGAATACTGTAACTATGAAATAATTTAATAGTTTGCAAGTTCAGATATACATACATTCAAATTGATGTTTAGAAACTGTCTGAGAGATAGCAATAGCTCAATGGTGAAGATCCAGAGAACCTGGGATCTATTCCCAGCCCTCACGTGGTGGCTCCCCTCACGTGGTGGCTCATGACCACTTGTAACACCAGTTCCAGGGGATCTGACTCCCTCTTCTTCTGATCTCCACAGGTACTGCATGCATGTGGTGCAATGACTGACATGCAGGCAAAACACCCATACAACATAACATAATATCAATTTTTTTCTAAAAAGAATGTTGTCAATAACATTTCCAGGCCACACAAACATTTTACAAAGATGAAGGTTCTTGCATTTAATCCACTAACAGATCCAAAGTCTCTGTCAGAAGGTAGAACTACTCATCTGGAAACATCCTAGTGAGTCAAGGTCAAGAGGTTCTATCACACCCTTGCAAAAAATATGAAATAGACCTCACCATCAGTCCCACTACAGACAGTTTTTTTGAACCCAAATACAATGGAAAGCTAGGCTTTGGTTTTAGTTTTTACAGGTAAAACAAAGCGCATTTTATTGATTCAGAATGGCTCACCTGGAAATGTCCAGATCCTTGAACAGAAAATACCAAATAAACCATGCTGCTCTCCCAAAATGCTCGATTTAGCTTCCGCTCATTACTAGGGGTTGTAGACCAGATACCCTTCTGTTGAGAAATTTCAAGGTTTCTCAGATTGCTACTCTTCATTATGAAGTAACGAATAGGCATGTTTGGTCTTGGTGAAGGAGATTTTGAGCCCTATGAAAAAATGCATAAATTCTTGAAAGGTAATTTGACCTTTCAAAGACAGTAGGCTCTCATAAATAACATCTTGATAAATACACAAATGTTACCAAATATCCTACCAATGCAAATTAACCTTTTCATGGCTTAATCAAAAAGCCAAAAAGAAGCACTTATTTCTAAAGCATCTAAAATGCATTGTACCAAGAAAGTAACTTTATTAATTTTAATTTACACTGGGAATGAATTTTCATAAAATGTTTTATAAAACTTCCAATGTTTTGTTTGAAAACAAAAACACAATTATTCCAGTTTATTGCCTTAAGACAATTTTAAGTAGGCAAAACAGAACCATCTGGTAAACTCACTGAGTTGTAGAGACTAAAGCTTAGGCACCATAGTGACTAGAATGGGTACAACAATGTAAAAAGGAGCTGCACAGAGTTCCAAAGAAACTGCAAAAGAATCCTCAAGAGTGAGTGGCTAGGCACAGACCAGATCAATAGTTCAGACAAAAATGTGCTGAGAGTTGGCAAAGACTAGAAGGAAAGCAGCATACTAAATATCTCCCACATCTCAAGTGGTTGGGAATACTTGGTATCCTCTGCCAGAGCAGATACCTTGTAATACATTGTGCACTTGCCCTTAGGAGAGTCAAACTCTAGTACTAGAAACAAACTAATAACAGAATAAAAACTACTCAGAACCTCTTGTAGCACTTCTTTTAATCAAACCTCAAAAGGACTAAACTGCCAAGGTAGTTCAACAAGTTAAAGTGCATGCCAAGAAAACTTGATAACATAAGTTTGAACCCATGGTGGAAGAAGAGAACTGACTCCTGAAAGTTGTCACCTTGGCATATGAGTACACATATACAAATAATTTTTTTTAAAGTTAAAAAAGTATTAAACTAATTGTTGATTAAGCTAGATAGAAGACAGTCTAGCACTATTTAAAGGAACACACACACACGAAAATCTACCAGCCAAACAGATTTATAAGAAATACAAAGAAAATAAAGGATAGGATCTATAACCAGGAAAAAACAATCAATACAAGCAGACTCACATAGCAGGTTTCAGAGACAGAAGACAAGAATGGTAAAATATCTATTATAAATTGTGGGAATGATGTTTTAGAAGATAAAGGAAAACATGAACACCATAAAAAGCGTTCTTAAATAGCAGGTGATATTAAAGATACAAGGGGAACCTTGAGACATAAAATAATAACTGCAAATAATGACATTACAAAAAATGAATGATTTACTCTCTCAAAATAAAGATATCATTGAATGAAGAGTATAGAGAGAATATCTTGTGTCTCTTTGGATGAGGCACCTGTCAATAATTATCTGATGGCCTATGGCTTAAGTAGGAAATAGGAGATGTAACATCCAGGAGGTAAAAAGAATTCTGGGATAGTGCCAGATGCAAGAGATTTGCCCCAGAAGATGTGATGAGACAGATGTATGGTACCTGAGCACAAGTAGCCAGCCACAAGGCAGAATGTAGATTTAAATAAATGTGTTATTTTACGTTATGATCTAATCAAAGCAGAGTCTAGCTATATGGCCAAGGTATTTTAAATATATTTTGAGTCTTATTTCTGGGAGTAAAGGGATGGAAAGAATACGACCAAATTTCCACAGAAGAAATGGCAAGAATTACCTTAAATGAAGCCAAGAGGGAGAAAGGATTAGAAATAAAATGAAATAAAAACTATGAAATACTGAGTGATCTTATATACACATACACAGACATACACACACATAGATACCAAGCAAGAGCTCCAGAAAAGAGGAAGAAAGGGTAGATATGAGAAATAGTGTGAAGAAATAATAGACTTAGATTTTTAAAAAACAGATGTACATTACTGATAAACAAATTGAAAAAGAGAATCATAGGAAGCAATATCAAAATCTAGTTCCTCAAAAACAACGATTCAAAAGAAAATCCTAAACACAGCTAAAAGAAAAAAAACATACACTAAGAAATGAAAATGACAGGAAACGTCCCATCAATAATAATAGTTCCTGTGTTCTTAACACTTATCCTTTACACCCACAAATAAAGGTGGTGCTCACCCCACATCAAAGAAACTTTTTACATCAGTCAGAGGCTTTTGTAGAAATCCACAACTGGTCAAAACACAAAGAATAACTAACTGTGGGAGTCCCAGCCCCAAACTGCTAGAACTAGTTTGAGGTCATGCAGAGCAGTTCAGGAGAAACTGAAAGAAGCCAGATTGAATCAGTCAAGTTTGGAGAGGAGTTTGAGTCAGAACAGGTGAGTTGAACCAGCCAAAGAGCTCAGAACCAATAGAGAGGGTGAGCTTATTCACTAGTAAGCCTCCAAGATGACAATTAAAGCAGGAGATTAAAGGTACTTTAACAAACCCCTATACCTAAAGCTCAGGGAATATCACTGAAGAAAGGGCAAAAATAAGAGCAACAGGGGACCAGTATTGCCAGAGTTTTGGCTACTTTGTGGGGTTTTTTCTTTCTTTCTTTCACCCTTCTCTACCTCTCTTCTTCCACCCTATCAACTCCCTAATACTACATGGGAGAGAAAAAAAGGTTAGAGGGGAAAGGGGGCAACCTTCCTGGTGACTAGGGGTTAAGTTCCTTGGGGCAAGTTTGATTTTCACTGCCAGGATATCTAAGTTCTTCTTTTTGTCTCTTCACACACGACTACTTGACAAACCATAACAAACTACAAACTACAGCATCCAATCACCAATTGCCCAACCAGCCCCTTCTATTAAGGTTCTAGAATGTACATATCCTCTGAAAAGTCCCCAGAATTCCAAACATCACACACTCGCAGAAACTATCTTGAACTGGCATAACCATGACCCTGCTAGAGCACTAGGCAAATCATAGTTACATAAAGCAACCCCATACCCCCTTACCTGGAATTAAAACAAAAACATATTTCCATATTTTAGTGCTTTTAGAAACCAAAATTCTCAATACAAACTAGGGTGCCTGCTGCTAGATACTGTCTTATAGACATGATAGAGAATCTACTACACTCACGAAATCTCAACAGTACGGTTACTTAACCAAGACCTGAATAAAGAAAAGTACAAGCTGACATGACTATGTGGAAAGGGGATATTTTGCAAGGCCTTGCCTCTAGATAGAGTGCTACAGGCAATCAATGGCTGCTAAATAAAGGTAAGTTTTCACATGGACAAAGCCCCTGATAGATTATCCAATCCCATGT
>JADRCH010000167.1:3261159-3382574 GCA_019843965.1 Rhynchomys soricoides | reverse complement strand
AAGTTTTCACATGGACAAAGCCCCTGATAGATTATCCAATCCCATGTGAGTCAACTCTACCATAATAGGGTATGCGTATGTATGTATATGTATATGTATGTATAATAATAATTACAGAAGAAGAGATCATGAATTTGAGAGGGAGTGGTGTGATCATAGGAGTTGTAGGAGTAGAGAGTTTGAGGGGTAGAATATATGAAATTCTAAAACAAAAAATAAATTTCAAAATGTCTTTACTACTGAATTCTACCACAAGCCTAAGGAGAAAATAATACCAATTCTGTTGTAAGGAATTTTTGTTGTCAGTGTTGTTCATGAGAGATATTATTCAGTACTCCTTTTTTCTTGTAGAGTTTTAAACTCTTGTAGATTTTTAAAACAAGGTGTAATGGTTTGAATGAGAATGACCCCATAGGCTCATATATTTGAATGCCTAGTCACAAGTTGGTAGACTGTTTGAGAAGGATTAGCTGTATTAGAAAGTGTGGCCTTGTTGGGGGAAATGTGTCATTAGGGATGGACTCTGAGGTTTCAAAAAAAACCATGACAGGCCCAGGTTCTCTCTCTTTTCAAGCTACCTTTGGTTCAGGATATAATGTTCTCAGCTACTATCCAGTACCACGCCTGCCTGCCCATGTTCCCCACCATGATTATAATGGACTAAATTTTCTGAAATTGTAAGCAAGTCTCCAATTAAATGGTTTCTTGTCTAAGAGTTGCCTTGGTCATGGTGTCTCTTCACAGCAGAACGGTAACTAGGCATTCAAATATATGAGCCAATAGGGGTCATTCTCATTCTAACCATTACACCTGGTTGCAAAACTCTACAAAAGAAGAAAAAAAAGTACTGAATAATATCCCTTATGAACAACATTTATAGCAACAATCCCTTACAACAGAAATTTTGATTCAACAAAATCAAATCTAGCAATATATAAAAAGACTGGCAAGCATAAATTACTGTGGTGGTTGGAATATGAATGACCCCACAGGCGCATGTATTTGAGTGCCTGGTCATTAGGAAGTGGTGCTGTCTGACAGGGATTAGAAGGTATGGTCTTGTTGGAGCAGATATGGATTTACTGGAGGAAATATGTCACACTGGAGTTGGGCTTTTGGAGTTTCAAAAGCTCAAGCCAGGTCAGGCATGCTGCTTGGGGACCTAGATGTAGAACCCTCAGCTACCATTTCTCCCTGCTTGCCACTATGCCCTCCACCATAATGGACTAATCCTTTGAACTGTAAGAAAGCCCCAAATAAATGTTTTCTTTTTTTGTAAGAGTTGTCGTGGTCATGGTGTCTCTTCACAGCAATAGAACACTTAAGACAAAATGTCGGAAAATGAGCAAAATCTACCATCTACAGACAAATGATTCAGATAGAATATGTAGAAAGAACATTGGACATAACTCTGACTCATAATCTAAACCAAGAGACTAGATCCAAATGATAATGTTAACAGTTATACTGTATCAAATGGTGAAACGTAATTAAATGTCTTCCTGTTAAGATCAAGGCAATGGTACTTTTCTCAGTACTTACACAACATTCTATTATAGGTCCTAGCTCGAGAAATAGGGGAAGAATGAATAAACAGAAATCAGACTGAAAAAGAAAAAAATTATAGAATGTAAAAAGTATTGGACAGTCTATCAGCTGGTGACTAGGCATTCAAATATATGAGCCTATGGGGTCATTCTCATTCAAACCATTATACCTGGTTTCAAAACTCTACAAAAGTAACACAAGAAAAAAAGAGAACTGAATAATACATGAATAACATGAACAACACTGACATCAAAAATCAATATTATCTTTATCGACAGAAGTCATGAAATAGGCATGAAGATACAGTTACAGCTATTCAAGAGTTAAAGTGACAGATCAGAAAACAAAGACTGACTGACTATAAGTCTCATAGTCTACATATGCAAGTCAGTGTATGACTGACAAAAGAAAAATAAATATCAATGAGACTCTGTAGAGTCAAATAAAAAGATCAGACACTTATGATCAAAATAAAACAAATTTACCAAAGTAATTTAAGAAGAGGGTGATCTTTTTGGAAAATGATACTAGAATAATTGCATAAATAATAATAAACAATCTCTCCCATCCATATCATATAAATTAACTTGAAATATATCACATATCTAAATGTAAGAGCTCTAATGTAAAATTCCTAGAAGAAAGTAGAATATTTTTGTTATGTTGGATTATTCAAAAATTTCTCAGTAAACAAAATATACAAATGATAAGAGAAAATAAACCTGGGGAAAAAGATTTAATCAAAACTAGAAACAGATGGTCATAACACATGACTTTAACCCCAACACTAGCAGTCTGATCTCTGTGAGATCAAGGTCAGCCTTTCCCCTGATAGCAAGTTGAAGGCCAGCCAGGACTACACAGTGAGATTCTGTCTCCAAACTGACAAACAATGCTATAAATAGCCAATCTTCAAAAGAAGGTTATAGAAGCAAATTGTAGGTTAGAAAAGAAAAGCTGCAAAGCACACTAAATATCCCAGATATATAGAAAATTCTTATAACTTAATTAAAAAAAAGATAACCAATAAAGACAGCATAAAATGAACAAAAATTTGAATAGATAATTCACCAATGGCTATATAGTGAATGGCATGTGAGCACAAGAGATGCTGAACATCATTACACACTTGGAAAATGTAGAAAGATTTAATTGTAAAATAAAAAGCGTTGTCAATATGCGACAAAGAAAATACTTATAGATTGTTGCAAAAAATGTTACTTAGTTCAGGCATTTTGAAAAGCAGTGGAGGAGGTTCTTAGAAAGCTAAACATGCATTTACTATACACCCCCTCCCTTCCTAGGTATTCAACCCCAAATTTAAAAAAAAAACAAACCTCTACATACAAAGGCTGCACTCAAGTATTATAGCACCTTTAGTAAAAATACAAAGTGAAATAACTCCAGTGTCCACATCAACTGATAAATGGGTGAAAAGAAAACCACTATAGCATGTCCATGCAATGGAATACTACTCAGAGAAAAAAGTAACTGTTACATTCAACAGTATAGATGAATGTTAAAGCACTGGATTAAGTAAAGTAAACTAGACACAGGAGCATGACTGCACGTACAAGATATTTAAGAAGATGAGTGGAGGTTACTGGAGTACTAAGGTAACAGAGATGTTGGTATCAATACACAGTAATAGGCATTTGCCAAGATCACTAAGTTGTTCAGTTGAAACTGATAGTTTTTCTAGTATGTATATTTACTTATGTGTGTGAGGAGGAGTATGCTCATATCAAGCACACTCATGTAGAAGTAGAAAGACAACCCATGGGACTCCATTCTCTCTCTCAACTATCAAGACTCAGGAATCAAACTCAAGCCATGAGGATTGGTGGAAAGCCCTTTCACCCACTGAGCCAGCTAAACTAGTAAGCTTTTTTGAACAAAGTATACCTTAGTGAAGGGCTTTAAAATACACCCCAAACTCAAACACAAGATAAAACCTAAGAATACAGATGTACTTTCTTCTTATTTAGCAAGTGTTCAGCAGACACCGTTCATCATACTTCTACTCGTATACAGGACCATGAGTAAAAGAAATACATTTGAACATGTGAAACCATTCATATCATAAGTTTTAAAAGACAGTTTCCAATTCCATATCAAAATTTCTGTCTTCTATATTTTGTGTTATATTTTTTAATGTGTTTAAAATAATCATTGTACTACAGAAAACACTTGAAAGAATTATAAAGCAAAATTAATATCAAGGTAGTATTCTTGTTTTAACTAAAAACGTCTAGAGATATAAAGAAGAAAAAAATAGGTTGTATCATATATGCCATCAATAAATAAGCAGATTAAAATATAGCATTAGTATTTACACAGTTAGTACACAGGCCAGTTACAAAGGTACACGGCTTATAATTCTGTATAACTACATCTGTGAAATATGCTGCGAACCTGCTCCTTACTACAGACTGTAGCTGCCCTACCTTTCCTGAGGACGGAGGAGAGGGGCTAGCGCAAGGACTTGGGTAACTGCTGCTGTCTGTGGATTTCACAGAAGATTGATCTGACCGGTCATCAGTGCTCCGTTTAGGATGTAAAATTCCTCTATCTTTGTACTTCTGAGGTGGATGTAAGGCTGGAGATGGAGATTTCATCAGTACTCTTGAGCAAGAAGAAGCACAGGTCAGTTATATATAAGTTTATAATACAAATATAATGTTATTTCCATCCAAAATCCCAATGACACACAATGTATGAAACACATTTAAGGAAAATTCATTTTTCTGTTATTCATCAGAAAGAAAGAACAAATTAGAAATGGGCTAGAGTATAACTTAGTGATAGAGCGCTGCCTTAAGGCCCTGGGTTTGATCCCCAGCATCAGTGAATAAATAAATGAATATATAAACTCAGAAATAAGAAAGAATTGAGGGGTTGAAAGACAGCTCAGTTAGTAAAGTACTTATTGTATGTTGTAGTTTGAGTGTAAAACATCACTGCTGGCTCTGACATTTGACCACTGGTATCCAGCTGGTAATCCTGCTCAGGAACAGCTGGAGCCTTACTGGAAAAAGTAACTCACCAGAGGCAAACTCTGAGGCTTTACTGCCTCACTACACTTCTTGTTCTTTGATGAAATGTGAGATGCTAACTTCTTGTTCCTGTTTCCATGCCTGCCATGCCTTTCCACCCTGTTGCCATGTCTTCTCCACCAGGATAGGCAAATTTGTTAAGTATTTTGTCACATATCAATATTTTGTCAAGTATTTTACCATGGCAACATAAAAGAAACTGATATACCATGCAATCATAAGGACCTGAATTCTATCCCTGGTAAAAAGATAGAAAGCTGGGTTCAGCAGCACATCTATAATCTCAGAACTAGGCTGGCAAAGAAAAGCAAATCCATGGATCTTGCTCCCCAGCTGCCCAAATATGTGAGGCTGAAGTTCACCGAGAGACTGTGTATCAAAAATGAAGGTGGAAGTTGGGCAGTGGTGGCACACGCCTTTAATCCCAGCACTTGGGAGGCAGAGGCAGGTGGACTTCTGAGTTCGAGGCCAGCCTGGTCTACAGACTGAGTTCCAGGACAGCCAGGTTTACACAGAGAAACCTTGTCTCGAAAAACCAAAAAAAAAAAGAAGGTGGAAAGCTACTAAAGGAAGACATCCAATTTCAATTTCTGACATTGGAGCACGTGAGGGCATGCGCGCAAACACACACGTGCACACCAATTCCCCGCCCCCCCCCCAAAAAAACCCCCACAGACTATAGGGTACATTTAAAATCTGAAGTAAATCACATATTGAAAAATCAGAAATGGTATTATAAAAAAACACAACTAAAAATGATACTGTACTAACATGGGAAGAATACTGGACTAGAGCACACAGAAATCTATCCATTAGAATAACAGTAACTGTACAATTATATAGCATACAATCCTGTACATGTTTCTGAACTTTAAGTTATTTGTTAAATTAAAAGGTTATCTTAATTATTTTCTTTTTACATTACATGTTTACATAGAAAAATTATATTTGGTAATTTGGCATGGTTTGAATGTTATATAAAAATAATGAGTTGAATATTTTGAAAAAAAAATAAAAGGTTATCTTAGATGAATTTAAAATTGTTCTAAAATTCTATAAATACCATAAATATATCATTTAAGAATTTTTTTTAATTTTTAAAAAATGTATAGTGAGGTCCCAGATGGAGGAGTTGGAGAAGGGACTGAAGGAGCTGAGGGAGTTTGCAACCCCATGGAGGGAGCAACAGTGTCCACTGACCTGACCCCTCGATGCTCCCGTAGACTGGATCACCAACCAAAGAATACACATGGAGGGACCCATGGTGCTGGCCACATATGCGGCAGAGGAGGGAGGAGAGGCCCTTGGGCCTGAGGGTGTTAGATGCCCCAGTATAGGAGAATGCCCAGGAGGGATGACGAGAGTGGGTGGGGGAATGCCCCTATAAAGGCAGGGGGAGGGGGGGAGGGGATAGGGGGGTTCCAAAGGGGAGATTTGGAAAGGGGGAAACATTTGAAATGTAAATAAAGTATAAAAAAAATGTATAGTATGTACTCTGGTACAATCAGACAGTATATTCTGTGTCAGGTTTCTAATACCATCTAAAAACACTCTTGCGAAAACATGGGATATAATCAAACCATGAAAGTTAACTATTATTCACAGAGAATATACAGAGTATAAGATTGAATGACGTAATTTGGAAAAAGGCAAGCCCAATATGCTGGGTATCTCACAGTAGCACTGACCTAGTCTCTTCCAAAGGTAAGAGGAAATGCTCTATATGGCGATATGTTGTCAAAAAAACAAAAACAAAAACAAAAACCTTAACACCCTACCTAGTATAAACCCTGGGTTTAAATAAATCTATAATTTCTGGCAAGTGGGAAAATTGCAGTTTTGCTAGAATGAAGAAAATGTATTATGTGTTTTCCTCCCTGTTGTCCTCCTGGAGCAGGCGTGCAGTGCATCACTGAACAGGCAGCATGCTCTTCAGTAGGAGTACTGGCTGGTAATACTGACAGCAGTAGTGGTGCAGGGCAACTGCTCTTTAAACAGCACTGCCAGCTAGGTGTCTAGGGAAAATGTCATCTGACACATGTCCCACTAAGATGGATCATTTTAGAATTTGCTATCTTCCAAAGAGACCTTAAATTTATGAATTCTGGTTACACAACATTTTCAGTTTTTTTCCTGAATGACTAGCCTTATTAAATCATAAGGACCTGCTTAAAATTATTCATATTCCCTTAGTACTTATAAGAAATATCTTTAATAAACTTCATTTTATTGTGATCTTTTACATATACTACATTATATGTGATTATGAAATAGTATAAATAGTTCACTGTCCAGGCGAAAATGTACCCATCTAAAAAAACTTGCAGATTCACCTTTCTGCAGTAGTAGATCCATCAGCAAACTCAGTGTCAGCTGAACTTTTTCTACTATTATTGGATCTCCAAGATGAAGCCAAAGGAAGTTCTTCTGAAGACATGGGTCTTGGCCTCTGGCCAATTCCAGATGGTTGCTGTAAACCTGCAGATTGTTCTTCAGTGCTTAAAACAGCTATAATTGCTCGTATGGTAGCTTCATCGACTTGAGACCAAGGTTTAGATGGTGCTCTCATTCGGCGTAAAAACAAGCTATGCCACTTCTGTCTGAGCTGTAGCAATAAACTGGCAGCCTGTAATCAATTCAAATATAAGCAAAATGTGTATCACATATGTAAAAGGTTTCTTTACATTGTTAGGGTCTACAACTGTCTCTAATGAACTATCTTACATTCAATATAATTTTCTATTCATTTCATTCATTCTGTTGCATAAGTGAAAATTTTAGCCATCACATTCTAGGCATTACTGATACAGAATGAAACAAAACAGCAAATACAAGGGGATAGTAAACGCTGAAGCTGGTATGTGTGGTTAGTACTGAAAAAGCACTAAGTAAGGTAAATAAAGAAAGATGCACTTAGCTCATCCATAATCATCCACAGACTATGCAAAGGGTGATGGCCAGGAGGCAAACAGATGCAAAAGAAGTCTTAATATAGAGATAGACTTGAGAGTCATGAGTGTTGTCAGTTCTAAATCTACACAGAGAAATAAAGTTAGCAGAAATTGTGCAGAGAGTGAAGAAAAGAGCAAGGCACACAAAAGTAGAACATTTAAAGCACAAGCACCAAAACTATAAAGAAATGACTACAAAGGCAGAAGAATAAAAAAAGCTGACTTCATTTAAGACAAAAAATTTGGAGGATCAATGAGACAAAAATGGAGAGGGCAGGATTAAAAAGGGAGTTGGTACACAGTAGCAGCAAGTATGAGAGCAAGATTCTCAAAGACAGACTGGTGTATAAAACGGAAGGCACTGTGGTCTTTGGCAAATGCCATTTGATTGGTATGAATGGGAATGAGACTGCAGTATGCTCACATGATAAATACACGAATAAACAGAGCAATGGTTAAAAGAGTAAACCTACCCAGTGCTGACCACTCAAAGCTTGGTTGCCCTGGCCCAAATGAACAGAGGATGATTATTTATTTATTTATTTTGGTTTTTCGAGACAGGGTTTCTCTGTGTAGCCCTGGCTGTCCTGGAACTCACTCTAGACCAGGCTGGCCTCGAACTCAAGAAATCTGCCTGCCTCTGCCTCCCAAGTGCTGGGATTAAATAGGGGTGTGCCACCACTGCCTGGCTTTTTTTTTTTTTTTTTTCCTTGAGAATGATTATTTAAAAAAAAATAAAGAGACCTACAATAACAAAAGGCTGTATCAAGAAAATCTTAAATATGAATAACAAAATTTTATCTCTTCTAATTCAGTTACAAAAACAGAAAGAACGAACTCACATCTTTCTCCAGAAATGGTAAAAATAAATGGTGCTCTGTACTCAATATTTTATATATCCATAAATACTAAAATGTTACTACCATAGCTTAGATGGGTTTGATCCCTCTAAAAATTCACGTTGAAACAATGCAACAGTATTGGATGATAAGACCTTCAGGACCTGATGACTAGACACACTTCTGAAAAGGTATGAGAGATGGAGTCTATCTCCTTTGCCTTTCAGCTTTCCGTCATGTATGGACACACCAATCTTCACCAGTGAGGACACAGGGTTTAAGGTGTCATCTGGTAAGAGGAGTGTTTCTCACCAGCACCCTGATCTTAGACTGAAGAATTTTGTTTGTTAAAAATTACTCAAATTATAGCAGCACAAATAAAACAGCCACACATAGATACTAAGTCACATCTATGTTATTTTGCATCCTCTGACAGAAGAAAAACATGATTGTCAGAGAATGCATGAGAGGTCTATAAAAATTGAAAACCAAGTCATAGGCATTTTTTAATATTAAAAGATCAATATTGAAGATAAAAATTTTAATATGCTATCTCAATTCATATTTCCTAAAAGAAATGTATGTCCTATTGCAAAGCACCTTACCTCTGGCTCTAATTTGAAGTTAAGCCATTCATCAAGTTTCAAAGCAGCCAAATTGGCAGTAGTTCTGTCTTCCATTTCACTGTCACTGCTGTCATTGGGAATGCCATCCGCTGTCACAACACACAGGAAAAATTAACCGCCCAATCTAATCTTACAAAACAGCAGAGAACAGCAGAACAGATTCTCTGCCTTACAGTCTAACAGTTCGTGTGGGAAGTTCATCTGATCAAACAGAATACAAACTTAATCTAAATACATCAAACGCGAGCCAACACGATGTCTCAGCACTGCATGAACCTTGCCTGATGCCCAGAACCCATGGAGGAAGAAAAGAAGAAACTCCAAAACTATGTCCAATCTTTACGACAGTTACTAAGAGGTACTACAGGATTTAGTACAGTGTACAGATAAATACAGCATACTGAACTTTCTGAAAGAAAACATTAATTAAAATGAAAAATGAGCTGTTGCACTCAAAGAGGAATAAAAGACAACTATCAATTACAAGACAAGTATCAAAGAATACTTAAGCAATATAAAGGCAGAAAAGCATTACAGGTAGGTCTTTCACTAATATACTAACTTTATTGGTAAACAAAAATACTAAATGAGGGGACAGTGTAAATGTAATTAATAGTTACATTGAAGAAGATATAGAATATATGCAAAGCTTAAAGATTTCAAATTTAAGAGGTATTTTAAAGCATTCTAGAAAATTATACATAAGTACAATTTAAGAAGTAGTGCAGATAAAGGGTAAACACTCCCAAAAGGTGAGAGAAATACTTGAGTGCAAATCTACCTCACTGAGAAAAAGAAATCTTAAAAATTAAATTACAGGAAACAAAAACAGTATTTATCAATGCAACAGAAGAATTACATTTGTCAGCTCTGAAAGAAAATAGTGTAAGGTTAATCAGTCTGAATATACAGTAATCTAAACAACTTAAAATGTGGTAGGAAAAGATAAACGCTTTAAAGCTATACAGCTAGTTTCCTAGGTTGGCAGGATTAATATTGTGAAAATGCCAATACTATTAAAAGCAATCTATAGATTAAATACAATATCTATCAAAATTTCAAAGGCATACTTCACAGAGCTAAACTAAACTAAATCCTAAAATTAATATGCAAATATATACACATACAAATAAAACAACCAAAGATGGGTAACAAAGCAGCTTTAAGCAGAAAGAACACAGCTGAATATCTCAACATTACTCAACATCAAACTATACTATGAAGTGATAAAGAGAGCATGGTACTCATGCAAACAGACACGTAACAGACCACACTAATGGAAGCCTCAGATGAACCAGAGATAAACCCAAACAGCTATAGACACCTAACTTTTGACAAAGGTTAACAACAACAACAACAAAGAAACAAACAAAAACTCACCAAACCCCACAGGAAAAAAGAAAGCCTTTGCAACAAATAGTACTTACAAGCTTGTTATCTACTTGTAGAATGAAATTAGATATGCATCTCTCACTCTGCATAAAAATCAACTTAAACTAGATCAAAATACCTTAACTTCAAACAAACAAACAAACAAACCAACAAACCCACTTAGAATGCTAAAGAAAATCACAGGGAAAACAGTTCAAGACATATGCCAAATTCCTGAACAGAATCCCCATAGCACAGGAAAAAAGGCTCAGCAACTGACAAATGTGATTCCATAAAAAGTTTCTATACAGCAAAGCAAACTGTCAAAACTAACAGCCTTCAGAAGTGCTTAATTTCTGAAATGAATAGCTGCAAAAATTAAGCAAAAAACCAAACTGCTGCCAATCAATACTGACCAACGATCTGAACAAAGTTCTCAAAAGAAGCAATATAAACATACACTAGTTCCTTCCTGCCCACAAGTTGGCCCAGGGCAGAGTCAGTGCTCGAGACCCCCCCCCACACACCTAGAAACAGCTTCACTCCCAGGAGATCCATCACAACTAGGCTCACAGATGAGACATGCCCCCCCCAAACACCTGGCCTAACTGGACCCCCACGGGGCAGTCATTAAAAGTCTCCCAAACAAACAAACAAACAAAGCCCAGGGCTAGATAGTTTTAGTGTAGAATTCTATCAGACCTTCAAAGAAGACCTAATACCAATACTCTTCAAACTATTCCACAAACACAGAAGTATTCCACAGAAGGAATACTACCTAATTCATTCTATGAAGCCACAGTTAAAGTTGATACCTAAATCACACAAAGACCCAAGTAAGAAAGAGAACTTCAGACTAATTTTCGCTTATGACTATTGAAAAAATACTAAATAAAATTCTAGCAAACAGAATCCAAGAACACATCAAGACCAACATTCACAATTAAGTAGGTTTCATCCCAGGGTTGCAGGTATGGTTCAATATACAGAAATCCATTAATGTAATTCACTATATAAACCAGCTCAAAGGAAAAAAACAATTACAGGATCATCTCATTAGATTCTGAAAAAGCCTTTGACAAAATAGAACAATACTTATATTTAAAGTCTTGGAATGATCAGGAATTCAAGGCACATACCTAAACATAATAAAAGCAATATATAGCAAACCATCAGCCAAATCAAATTAAATAGAGAGATACCTGAAGCAATCCCACTAAAATCAGGGACTAGACAAGGCTGCCCACTCTCTCCCTACTTACTCAATATAGTACTGGAAGTTCTACCTAGAGCAATTAGACAACAAAAGGTCATAAGGATACAAGTCAGAAAGGAAGAACTCAAAGTATTACTATTTGCAGATGATATGATAGTATATACATAAGCAGCCCTAAAAATTCTACCAGAGAACTCCTACAGCTGATAAATAACTTCAGCAAAGTGGCTGGATATAAAATTAACAAATCAGTAGCCTTCTTCTACACAAGGATAAACAAGCTGAGAAAGAAATTAGGGAAAGAACACCCTTCACAATAGTCACAAATATAAAATATCTTGGTATAACTCTAACCAAGCAAGTGAAGGATCTGTCTAACAACTTTCAACACTTTCTTCCTCTCCTCTAAAAATATTCTCATGCCTTTAAAATATTTACAATCTGATATGAATCTGATATGAAATATGTACTTCCCACATCTCTTTCCTGAACTCTAAGAGATACAGACAGCCAAATACCTTCTAAAATCACTTCAGTTAGGGTCTCCTAATCATCTCAGCCTTAAACATATCTAAAAAGACCTCTTGTCTTATAACGTACACAGCTCCTAGGTTCTTTCCTACACTCCTTCTAGTTTTTCAATTTCAAGTAAGTGGTAGCATGGGCTGGAGAGACAGCTCTATGGTTAAGAATGCTCAGTGCATAATCACAAGGACAGAGTTAGGATCCCAGCAAACACAGTAACAAACAAGGTGTTTTGCCCACAAGAGAATCATGGAACCTTGCTGGCTCCCAGCCTAGCTGAGAAAGCACAAGCTGCAGGTTCAGGGAGAGCCTGCTTCAAATGAACAGGCAGAATTCAGCAACCTACTATAACAAAAAAACCTAAAAACATAAAAAGTAATAGCATTAGAAAAATAATTAAAATATATAAGAAAAAACCATAATATTAAAAAGTATTTGCATAAAGATGAGAATATTACTTTTTAAAAAATATCTTTATTTATGTTATCATTTAAACTCAAGTAGAAAACAAACATCTTCCTATCAGTAAGATTAATAAAAATAAACCAACAACCTGTTAGCTGAAAATAAATTTCAGCAAAAGTGAGATATACTATTTCCTGTCTCAGTATACCAAATATGCCTTACAGTATTTCCTAATTGTCTCACTGTGTCAAATACACCACAGAATCCCCTAACTACATCATTATATCAAGCATACCTAGGTATTTCCTAATTGTCTCACTATGTCAAATATAACTCAGAATTTTCTAACTATCTCATGTTATAAACAAACCACACAAATTTTTGTATTTTTATGATACTGGCTTAATTTATTTCATATAGATATTTGCTTTTTCATTCTGCATTTACCTCTAAAGGATGAAGGTTCCTGCAGAGCATTACTTGCCAGTCTCGCTGGTCCACAGAACACCAGGACAGTAACAGGTGTCACTGCTGAACAACATCTGATATTAGCAATTCTATGGGCTCTGGTCATTTCATCATAAATAAGCCAATCTGTGGGCAATGCCTGAATCGCTGCAGCCTGACCATTGGCTGGAGGAATCTATTAAGACAGTAAAAAAAAAAAAAAAAAAAAAGTTATTCCCTTAATTTATTGGGAATACTTTAAGTTCATTAGTAAAACAGATAATGTACATTAGTACTCAAAAACTGAAGCAAGCCCTTGTTTTGGTTTATATAGATTCCTTCACTACTTTTCCAATGTTACCTCTTCTAAGATTTAATATTTTATTGCACACATTTTCCCAGTTATTTTGCTAAAGCAGAGGTAGCTGGGGTATTTTTGTTTATCTTCACTACACAAGGTCTAAGAGCATTAAAAATGTTTTACCTTTTTGTATTGAGGCTGACTGAGAACTGAAGTGGGATGGAAGCGTACTTTTTTTTCCTTTGGCCCTGTCAATACTACATTCTCTCTGTCCACATGGACTAAATTAGGATACATGCCTGCTACCAATGCAGCTTTAACAACAGCCCAGTTCTCGGAGTTTGTGTTAACATCTCGAATGTCACCACCACCTCGTGCTCTAACAAAACCTAGGTGGACAAAAAGAGCACACTAATCTTTTCTATTATGCAAAAGGCACTTTAACATTTATGTACATTTGATAACAAAAACTGTAACCTCATATAAATTTAACAATATCTAACTCCATGATTAATACTATCCATTCTGGCAAGTGTGAAGTATAAAACTAACAGAGCAAAGTTTAGATCTGTTCAGGCTAGATTAAGTATATAAGTTACTGGGAAAAGAGAACACGTGTAAGCACAACTGACCCTCAATGGAATCCCCTGTTCATCATCCTAAGCATTTGGGATACTGGTGGATGGCTATTATACCTGGCTCTATATGTACATTCTCAGTAAAGCCATTGATTAGTTGCTGTGTTGGTTAGCTTTTTGTCAGCCTGACAAGCTAGAGTCATCTAAGAAGAGAAAACCTCACTTAAGAAAATACTCCCATCAGATTGGCCTGTAGACAAGTCTGTGAGGTATTTTCTTGATTGCTGATTGATGTGGAAAGGGTCAGTCCACTGTGGGCAGTGCCATCCCTGGCAGGCAGTCCTGGATGGTGTAAGAAAGCAGGCTGAGAAATGAAAAGCAAGTCAACAAGCAACATTTTCCCAGAGCTTCTGTCTAGCTCCTGCTCTGACTTCCATTGGTGACGTAACAACTACACGCTGAAATTAGCCTTTTCCTCCCGAGGTTGCTTTTGATCATGGTCTTTATCATAGCGAAAGAAACTAACCAAGACAGCTACCATCATAAACATTCTGCAGGTTCACAGCTTGAAACCCAAACCATTCTCTTGACTTCTACCAATATTTTCATTTTCTCAGACATCAACTCTAAAGGTATAGTTAAGTATGCATGCTGTATGCTGAAATTTTAAAAATCCTTCGCATTTTCTCATATTTAAAACAAATCTAAATTCTCAATTATCTTGTTTCTCCTAATACTTTGGCTAACCTATAAAATCAGATTTGGAATACTAATGATTATCACTTCAGTTAACTATGTTATTTAAAAAACAACAAAACCTTCAAAGAAGCCATTATAAAAGAAAACAGTAACATTAGAAAAAATGTATACCTTTAGTGTTCCATATGTACACGGCAGCCATATTAATCTACCTAAGTTTTTATATTCACATATTCTTATATTAAGTACATATATATAATACACACACACACGGAGTTAAATAAATTCTGATTGGAAGAGTCAAAAGTAAATATAACAACTTATTATATCTAAACTGATCATTAACAAAACTTAAAGATTGCTCTGCCAACAGTATCAAAAGGGTATACTGATCATGTTCACATACTTTTACAGTTTTACACAAATAGTTCATATAGCTTTACGTAACCAGTGTAATATTTTACTTCATCAATAAGCAAAAAAGTACAGAGGATAGAGAAGTGTACACATCAGCTCATAAATAGAGACATACAGTGTGATGTAAAGAGAACAGGAACTGGTGTCACTTTAAATCTGGAAACATGAAGTAAAAGCAAGTGTCCGATGTAGAAAATCCTTACCTGATGCTCGAAGCTGACCAAGCAACTGTGTTCTCATGCCTATAATGATTTCCATGGTAGCTTGTGAAAGAAAATTCTTTTCACAAAAGGCTCGCTCCCACCCATCACTTCGTGCTTTCTGCCATGCCTACAAAAAAAAAACCAAAAAAACAAAAGGAAAAGCAAACAAAAAACCACTGAATCTGTAACAAAAATTGTCTGCCAATCACATCTAACTGAGGCGACAAAATAATACCATTACTATATTAATCACTCAAGGTAAAGTATTATTCTGATAGTTTTACAAAAGTCTAAAATTTTATAATCAAATTAGACTTGTCAGTTAGTTTATACACAACTGCTATCATGTCAATTGAATTTCAAAAATCTCAATGAGAACTAAACACCAAGTGATTCAAATAACCAACTCTGTAAAAATAATTATTCTCATAGATCTAGGGTGGGCTGGTATATTTAGCTAGTTTTTGTTACAACTGTGAGAGGCTTTCCACTTATATTTTCCATTAAAATCATTAAAATCTTTTTTTTTATCTGGAAATCCTAAAAGTCCTAATAATGAAAATAATAACCTCTATGCAACTCTTCCAATTTGATTGGAAATCAAATGTGGGGTTTCTAGAAACCATACATAGAATATAAAAATCTAGCCTTTGAAATATGCTATTCTGGTTTGAACATAACTAAAAATAAGCCATATCTCTTTTCATCTGCTGGAAAAGAACACAACACAGGAATTCTACTGCAGATTTCTGATCATTACTAAATTTCTATAATATATACTATCTAATATCCTAACTGAACAATCCATCATTTAATATTAATTATAAAAGAACTCACAACTGCTGAACCTATGTTGGAAAAATTTTGAGTGCCGGAAGCAGTGCTTTCCATACAAACAAGAAAAAGTAAGAATGGAGAGAGAGGCACAGCCTATAGTAAGAAATTCAAAGAATTAACAAAAGATGTTTGCTTTTGAAGAAACAATGTATTTTCCCTAAATATCTGAATTTCTAAATGACACTGCATTTCTCTCCTCAGAGGCACCTTATCATCCTTTTCTTTACTCAATATCTTATTATTGTTTTTTAAGGTTTTAAATTATTTTTTTCTTTATAAAATTAAAATTTTGGCCTAAAGTCTTAAGTGCACAAGTAGAAGAAATACTGTAAGAAAAGAATTTTACAAATAATACTAAATTTAAGATAATTTTCATTCAGTCTTTGTTCTGTGTATTCTATATAGCAACAGCCATTGTAAATAATTTTAAGAGTATTTCCGGCCAAATAATGACTGAACAGTAAGCAACAGTCAAACATTAAATACAAATATGCACATGCATACATATAGCCTAATTAGGAGAAAATGGGGGGGGGACAAAAGTCTAAAATTTATAGTCAAATCAGACTTGTCGGTCGGTTTACACACAACTGCTGTCATGTCAACTGAGTTTCAATTCCTCCCACATACCCCTTTTTGCTCTCATTCATATCCATGTCCTCTTTCTTCATTAATTGCTACATGCGCACACACACACACACACACACAAGCGCGCGCGCGCACCCACACACACGCACACAAACACGCGCACACGCACACACGCACGCGCACACACACGCACACACGAGCACACGCACACGCAAACACGCGCACACGCGCACTCACACACACACGCACACACACACGCACACACACACGCATTCTTAAATAAAAGCTGCTCAATCTGTGTAATGTATGTACGTTTTCAGGGCTGACCATTTGGTATTGAACAGCCAGTTGGTGTGTTCTCCCTGGGGAGGACTATTTCTCCCTCTCTCAGTATTCTTTAGCTGCCTGTGCTTATTTGTGTAAGGCTGAGGCCTCATGATCTTTTCCCCGTTCACTTTTGCTCTACTGAAAAAATATGACTTCTGAGACTGGAGAGATGGCTCAGTAGGTAATAGCATCTGTTGCTCTTGTGGAGGACCAAGGTTTAGTTTTAACCAGTGACATGATGGCTCACAACCATCAGTACCCTCCTTCCGGGGAACAAAACCCCTCTTCCTATCTCTACGGACACCAGGTACATATATGATGTACATACATACATGCAGGAAAAATACTCATGTATGTAGATAAAAATAAATAAATCTTAAATAAAAATAAATGTGGCTTCCCAAATAAAACAAAAAATTAACAGAATATTTAGTTTAATTTTTAAACTGCTATACTTGTCCCAGAATGTATTAAATACAGCATGTTTAACAATAAACAAAAGTAATAGTACCTGAAATGCTCTCAGAAGTGCCATGTGGTCACTGAAAGTCCCTGCAGTGAAACGTTTCCTACAAAGCATAGCTGCACGTTTTTGAGAGGCCTGGGTAGGCAGTACAAAAGGATCGCGATAAGCTAGTGTGCAGGCAATTGTAAGGATGGGGTCCAGACACTTTAAAACAACAGCACACAGGACCATTTTCCCAAGATGTGGTTCTACTGGTAAATCAGCCAAATGATACCCAAGTTCAGTCAGATCTTCCCATGCATCCATTGCATCTATTGTCTAGGTAAAAGGAGGAAAAAAGATTGACATACCCCAAAATGATGCTTAAATTAAAAACCCAGTAAGTATAAAATAATGTAAATATTCTTTTGCTATCACATCACATAAAAATATAGTTTGTATTAAATGTGTACATATATACATATATATATAAGAACTGTATCTACTATTTTAAATTATAAAAGCACTAAAGTACTGATCAAGTAGCAATTTTTAAAAGAATAAAATTATTTAAAACATATGCTCATTTAGCTTAAATTTTAAATTGAAAAAACAAACAAGTAAGATAATTAAAATACCAACCTTAAGCATCTGCACAGCGTTTCTTACGATTAAAGCTGGAGGTGGTTCAGGAGCTTTCATGAGGAAATCGGCAATGGTACAATTAACTGGGGCTAACAGCTTGGTGTGTAAACAAAGTTCCTGAAAACACAATGGCAAAAAAAAAAATTAGAAACAGAAAAACTATACCACTGACTTTTCTATAAAGAAAAACCATAAGAACTATGTGTCCCAATCACAGACTAGCAGAGTCGCAGAGTCGCAGGACTAGGAAGAGGAACAACATCCTCAGCGAACCTTGCTCCTAACCCTCAATCAACTGACACCAAAATGATCACTGCCCCTTGTGGCAACATTTTTCAGATTTTACGCACACCACTCAAAGAGAAACTATCCAAACAGTAAGTTATTTTTCTCCCTTTATGACCACTTCATTCTATCATCTTTATCCATTCAACAAACATTGGGTGCTTTTGATAGGTATATGCAACAAATGGATATATATCTGCTCTTTTGGAGTTTATAGCAAAGTGAAAAGCAGACCTTAGATTACTTTAGCACATCACTATTTGTAATTACTTACAGCTGTGCTAAGTGCTATGAAGGACACTGGATGCCACAGGGGTGGGGGCGCTGCATAAACTGTAATCAAGTTCCAGAAGGAGACTAGAAGTGAAAGACAGGTCCCAAGAAGGAATGACACTTACACTAAGGTGTACATAGTAAGGCGTTTAATCAACTAAGTAAGGGAAAGGAATTCAGAAACGGGTTAGCATGCATGAAAGAAAAAGAAATAAATATAACTTTAAAAACCACTAAATCTGGTAAGAGTCGAAACATGAGGAGAGGGGATTTGGAAACATTTGAAGAGTTTATTTAATAATTTGGGTTCCAAAAATTTTTAATTATACATCAGAGGAACAAAAAAAAAAAATCTTGCAAAGACATTGGGAATAGGAAATCACAGGGATATGAATGTCAAAAACATAATCCTGTATCACTTGAAGACTGGAAGCAAGTCTCTAGGCTAAGAGACTAAAGAACCAACATGAGGGCTGGACAGATGGTGCTCAGTGGTTAAAAGCACTTGCCACATAGCAGTGGAGCCAGGCTGAGTCCTAGCACACACATCAGGCAGCTTACAGGCTTCTCCACCTCCAGGGGATGTGAGGACACATGCTGGCTCCTACAGGCACCACATACATGGGCATGCTTACATACAGACACACAAACATGCATATAAAATAAAATAAATCAAAAAAATAGGATCAAACTGATATTCTTTTAGTCATTTTCTATGAAGGCAGAAAACTCAAATAAAAGCAATGGAGATTTGGAGATCTCGGTGAATACAAAGCTCAGCATCTTACATTATAATGTTGGGATTATCTTCTACAACTTAGATTGTATTCCTAATCCTATCTATAATTTTCAAAATCTACACTACATATTTGAGACTCTTAAAATGCTAGAATTAAGTGCACGCGCGCACACACATATATACACACACACTTTCGAATGGCTCCCATAATTTAAATGTATTCCAATAACTTTAAAAAATATCTGAAGGTTCAGTAAGATTTATAGAGAAAAATCCTTTTTTGTGAATATATCCCACCTCATAAAACTTATGATTTCATTTTGTAAACTGAATGTATTCAAGCCCAATCTATAGAACTAAAATGGGGCCTGTCCCCTCACCCACAGACAAAGCCTTAGAGCTGTAGGTCTACCTGCAATGGCATTCTCAGGAGTTCCGGAGTCTGAAATTCCAGCATGTTCTGAAATCGAAGTCTACTAAACAGACGGAAACAAATTCCAGGTCTACACCGTCCCGCTCTTAAAATAAAACATAAAATTAAGACTCAGATAAGGACTAAAGACAGTAATAATGAAACTTCACACTAATGTGATTTAAGAGACTGGAAAATGAATCGTGATCAAGACAATTCTAATCATTATTTAACCTCCATGAATACATTTAGGTATTTTGTGCTCTGACACTCAATATTATCATTTACCGAGCAAGATTCATAAACATGTCACCTACAGTTATAGCTAAAAACACACAAAAAGTTAGTAACATAAATTTGAACTCAAGTGAAACTTAAAGCATGAATGCTTAGTAATTTAAATTTAGTCTAGTTCACTGAGACATTTTCCAGCACTATGCTCAGGCCCACTGATCAGAGCTGTACAAATTGTGGGTTGCATAACAACAAAGTCCTGGCATTTACCCCATCATCACAGAGACACAGTTTCTTGGAAAGCATCGGAAAATATAATGAAGTGGTCTCCTTTTAGTTCTTCTAATCAGGGAAATAACTAGTATCTGGGACGGACGACAGATACTTCCAACCTTATGGAGTTCACAACCAAGAAAAGGATAAAGAAAACTCTCCCCCTGTCCCAGCAGCTAAAGACTGGCAATAGCTCCACAGATACAGGTGGGAATATGTGCTCAATTTTCCTCTCTTCCCTCCATGTTGACGTCTGATATCACTTGGCTTTGCAACGTAGCCTAAATTTAACTTTCAAAAAATTACCCCAACAGAGCCAGTAAGATAGCTCAAGGGTTACAGGCATTGGCCATCAAGCCCAGAGACTGCAGTTCCATTCTCAGGAACTACATGGTAGAAGAACTACATGGTATCATCTGAATACCACACATGTGCAATAGAATGCATGTGCTTCTGACACACATTCAAAATAAATTAAGTAAAGGAATATAATTTAAATTTTTCTAGTTAATTATTTTTTTAAAGTATCAAAACAGTTTGCTTGGCAAAGACACTAGAAAATTAAGATGACTATGAAAACTAACATATTATAAAAGGAAGAATATATGACAAATATGCAATGCATGTGGTAATATTACTATCATAGGCAATTGAATGAATGTAAATTATGCATGTAATTATAACATAAAATTTACATTACCTGCCTTTGCGCTGTATGGCACTAGCTTTGGAAATCCATACCATTTTTAACATTGTAACAAAATTCAGTGCATCAAAGGATTTCTGTAATATTTAAATCATTTTTATGTTAAAACATGATGTGTACTAATGAGGAAAAAAATATTATCGACATATTTTTACATGCCAAGTTAAACTTAAAGCCCCCTCTTGATTAATTAGAAGAAACTGTTTCTTAAAAACTCACGTGTTCTGGTTCTAAGTCCTCTACTGAGGAACAGGAAACGGCAAACTAAACTTAGAAGACCTAGACAATTCCCCATGCTGTGCTTTGCAAAGCTGTTGGCAGCTCTCTCCTGCAGTTTAGTAACAACCAATTCTTACAAGACACCAAGACTTTATCGTGACATCAACATGGCTACCTAGACATAACCTGAACAAGGACATCAATGGACATTCTGCCATGGAATGAGGAAAGCTTGCTGGGCCTCAACCCTAGACAAAGAATTACAGGCAACTGGGGAATACTGAGAGCAAGAAATATGGTCTTCCCTAGACAAGAACATGCTGTAATTAGTGGTCAGTCCTGAGATGACATATGTACAGGTTATATTAGATACACTGAGAAGGCTGGAGTTATATATTTAGGAGTGTGAGTGTGTGAGAGTGTGTGTGTGTGTGTGTGTGTGTGTGTGTGTGTGTGTAAAAGAAAGAAAAGGGCCATGAATTTGAAACAGGGAGTGGCAAGGGATAAGTCGGAGGGAAAAAAGGTAAGGGACGAAATGATGTGATTATCATATCAAAAAATTTTTAAAAAAAACCTTTAAACATCAAAACAAAGTATAAAATGTAAAAATAGGATTCTCTGATAATTATTTTTTATCATATTTACATCATTTTAAGAAATAGGAGTGAACAGAAAAAGATACTTGCTGAAATGCTTCTCAGGGAATAAAACTCTGGAAAAAATGATTTACCAAACTAAACATTTCAAAGAAAAGTATTTTTATTTTTATTTATTTATTTATTTTGGTTTTTCGAGACAGGGTTTAGCCCGGGCTGTCCTGGAACTCACTCTGTAGACCAGGCTGGCCTTGAACTCAGAAAGTATTTTTAACCCTTTCTACTTAACACACTGCTGAGTTACCAAGAAGCCTTTCCTGAATGTTTCAAAGGAAAATATAAAAAGAATCATTAATGCCAGCCTGCCTCAAAGTGCCTACAGTGAATGAATATCTGCTGTAGGAGAAATTTTTGTTTGTTTGGGTTTTTGTTTTTTGTTTTTTCACACTGGGTTTCCCTGTGCAGACTTGACTCCTGGAACTCACTCTGCAGACCAGGCTGGTCTCAAACTCAGAGGTCTGCCTGCTTCTGCCTCCAAAGAGCTGGGATTAAAGGCATGAATAACCACCATCTGGCTAGGAGAAATATTTTTAAATACATTTCTAAGTAAAATACATATTTCAAGCATTCAGTGTCCTTGCTTTCTCTTGTATAAACTACAGAGAACAAATATTATGTATTCGCCAGTAAGTTTAGTTAAGGAACTTTTGAAAATGTGCTGCTTAGCTTATAATATTTGTTCCATTTGTTAGTTTTGTGTATAACTTTTGATACTATCTCTGTGCATAAGTCATGATTTGATAACACCTAAAGAAATTAATTTCTAAAATACTCAAAACCTACTTCCTTCAGCTTTAAGTAATTTAAGAGGAATGAATCTGCACCTATTGTTTTCTCCTCTTTGAGACTGGTTCTTACCATGTAGCCAAGCTAGCTTTGAACCTTAGACCTTAGATCCTGTCTTAATCTCCCCCCTTGCAGGGAGCACAGGTATGCAGCACAGCTGGTAAGTGTTGATATTTAAAGGCTTATCACTTACTTTTATTGACACTATCATAGGAGAAACAGTTTATTCTTTGTTTACAACGAATTTGACCAATTTTATTCTCTGTAAGATAATCCTAAAATTATATGGAAAACATTAATTTTAACACTAAAAATGATTACTTATATCCACTTAAGTCATCTCTTCCTTAAAAACCAATTACCTCTATTGTATGATCCACCAAAAGTTAGTAGCACTGGGAACTACAACTCATGTTAATATTGAAAGGAAACAAATGTTATCACTTATTTATCATAGAAGTTTTTTTTTTTTTTCCAAAGGTCCCAATAGTAAATATTTTATACTTTGAGGTCTTTGCTGCAATTTATGAAATGTCACAATGGTATAAAAGAACCAAGAGATAGCCAGGTAGTGATTTGCGCTGTTGAATGACTGTTGTGGTGTTCACCCTGATTTATGTTGCTCCTGGTTTTTATGTATGTGTCTGTGTGTATGTGTGTGTGAGTGTGCATCTGGGAGCCAGAGCTCCATAGCAAACATCTTTCCCAATTGCTTTCCACTACAGTTTTTGAGACAGGGTCTCTCAATGAACCTGGAGCTCACTGATTTGGTGATTTGTCTCCATCTTCCTAGCTTTGGGGATTGCAAGCACACAGTGACATGCTCAGCCTTTTACATAGGTGATGGGACTGGAACTCTGGTTCTCACACTTAAAGAACAAGTACTAAGCCAAATCCCCAGCCCTTGTTCCCAGGATTTTATGTTCCTTTGTTAATCAAGGTTCTCTTAATAAATATCTTCAGAACACCTACTATATACTATCTATGATGCATTAGATAATATCAATGAACAAGAGGAATATGACCCATCCCCACATATAGGAGGAAAACAGAAAATATGTAATCATATTGCCACAATATGACAAATTTTTATTGTAATTATTCAAACTCTTTACTTTCTTAGTAGAAGTTTATCTTTTTGTCTACTTCGTTGAACCACCAAAATATCCCACATACTAATAATATAGTTTAGTAAAAACAACATACATTGTGTTTAATTCATCTATAAATTTTCCAGTAAATGAAGTCTCAGTCTTCATTAAGTACAAATATAGCTTCTTCATACATACCTCTTTCACCTTACCAGAATCAATAACAAAGACAACATCATTGACAGTGATGCTTGTCTCAGCAATATTGGTGGAAAGGATCTGCAATGCAGTATTATTTTATGATTAATATGAAAATAGATCAATGAATTAAAAAACAGAACATAATGGATCTTATGATGCTTACTATTTTTCGGACACCTGCAGGTGGATTTTTTAATACCTTCTTTTGATCAGATGTCTGCATATTTGAGTGAAGCATAAAGACTTGATACCTGTTTACAATGAAAAAGAAAAAATGTGCTACAGTACCTGTCAGTTAGCATAAGGAACAAGTACAAATCTTTATAGTTTACCTATGTGTATTGTCAGCAAACCGCTTGTCGTCAAAGAGGATACGATCCCTCAAACCAACAATTTCATCATATCCAGGTAGAAAAATTAATATTGCACCTTGGATAAAAACATTTTTAATATTTAATCTTATGAAATCAAACATGATCAACAAAAATAGTCATAAAGAATATGATGTGAGTTCAAGTACTGGTATACAATTATAAAAGAATCACTATATGCATATATCAGTAGAATTACAGAAAAAGTTTTTACAATTATATACTAATTTTTCAACAGAATTTGCTCTAGTTCTTTCAAACAGTACTCACCAGCATCACAACTATGGCAGATATTATATAGAAGATGCATAATCAAATCCAGGTCTACTTTTTCATCATCAAAACTATGATGGTAAGCTTTCAACAGCTCTCTATCTTCTGCACTGAGGTCATTTCCATTTGTTTGAACCAAGGAACTTTCATCAAGATTTCCAAATTCCAAGGAAGCGCTAAGAAAAATACCAAATCAGTTTTACTGAAGAGTAGGACTTAAAGGCCAAGGCTTACCATTATTCCCACTGAATTCGCAATGTCCCCTAAGGATGTCGTCGCTTCATGTATTATCTATAATCTGTGTGTTGATTGCAAACATATTATTCAAGTTAAATCTAATAAGTGCTTTTAGAAAAATTACAACCTGAAGACACTTCATTAAAAATGGAAAAATGACCTATAAATATATTAAGATGCTCAACATAAATTGTCACTAAGGAAATATGAACCCAAAATACAAAGGTGCCATTCCACAACCAAAAGGAAGGCAATCGTCAGAATGGCAGGTAAGTGATAGGGATGGTGCAGAAATACTAAAACACCCTGTAAAAACTGTAGATAAAGCAATTTTGGAACGCTGGCAGTTCTCCAAAGGATAGACACAACGTTTACTACATCACCTAGCAATTCCATTCCTAGGTACAGACAGAGGAAAAATGGAAATGGATAGATTGGGGGGGGGGGGAATGTAGATAGACAGGGTTAGATATCAACTGTCCGTTTAAATATTTGTGTTCCTATTTATAATAGTCAAGAGTAAAAATAACCCAAATATTCATAAATTGACAAATGAACCATGGCATATCAACAAAAGGGACTACTGGTTGGAAATAAAACAGATAAACTTTGAAATCAGTAAGATTAAAGAAAAAAGAAAATTACAAAAGACTGCATATCATATTGCTCTATTTATACAAAATGCCCAGAATAGACTAAGTTATAGAAAGAGGAAATAAATTGGTGGCTAGCCTAAGAACTGGGAGAGTTAGGTGGGAAAAGAAGTAAATGCTGATGGGTACAATTTTTTGTGTGTGATTAAAATGCTCTAATATTGACTGTGGTGACTCTGAACACTTTAAACAAAAAGTCACTCAATGTGAATCGAGGTACAAGCAATATTTCAATAAAATTTGACTTTACAAAATGAAATATTTTGTTATGGTCTTGAATAAAGTGCCTTCGCTACATTTTAACCTCAAATTCCCTATTTTAGTTTTTTGAGATTTTACAGCTATATGAGAGTATTTATATAGGATAAAAATCAAATAGAAGCTATCAATGTATTCTAAAATACATTAAAATCTGCTTTAGTACCTAAAAATCTATGTAATTTATCTAAATATCTGACTAAAATTATCTAAAATTTCTAATGAAAGATAATTAGAGACCAGAGACATAGATCTATATCTATGAAAGAATGCTCATATAGCATGCTCAAGTCCTAGGTTCAATCTTTAGAAACATACACACACATACACACACACACACACACACACACACACACACACACAGTATAGGGAGGAAACCCATATTGCATTGGTGGTTTTTCTCATTTTGTTTGTTAGCCAAAATAATGTATGCTGTATTAATAAACAATTTCATGGAAGTTTAATCAAAATCCACAGCTGTATGATCCATGGTCCTTCTCAGTATGTTTTAGCCATTTCTTTTATCTGCCATATATCTGCTACTATATTTCAGTGTGTAGTCTGTACCTTTTGTTAAACCCTTTGTTGTCTGATAACTTATCTCCACTTCCCAGTGTACCCAGGAACCTGATGGTCAAAGTCTAAGCCTAACACCTGCAGCTTCATCTCTAATGAGCCTCCCATTCCTGCCAAAGAGAGGAAGGAACATCATGTGGGCACAGGAGATGATTGGGTATGCTACAAACTTATTATCAAAGAGAATTTAAAAGAAATCTATTAATTTTTTAGCCCTTTAGCCAGAACAAGTATATACAGAGTTCTGACACTAAAATGAGCTCGTTTCTCACCAGTACTGTGAGTTTTCTTAGATCTGCTAAGTTAGTTATTTCTAATGAGCATGATACCTATCACGTCAGAACTCATTAAGAACATTCATCAGCTGCCATGACCTGCTGCATGTCCTCTCTGCACATCAGTTTTAAACTCTCCTTTTTTTTCCAGATTTATTTTTATTTATGTGTATGTGTGTGGTGTGCCCTTGGAGGGCAGAAGAGAGCATTAGACATCTTGGAGCTGGAATTAGAGGAAGTCTTGAGTCCCTTTATGTGAGTGCTGAAATCTGCAGAAAGCACTCTTAACCACTGAGTTATGTACATAGGCCCCTAAATGTTCACACTTTAAAAATCAAAAATCACCATTCTAGTGAAGTGTAGGGGAAATGCAGAGACAAATATACATTTGAATCTACCATGTCTTAAAAGTGCTTATGGAATTATGCATGATCACCTCTGTACAGGTGTCCGTGTGCATGTGACCATATGTATGGAAGCCAAGGTTCAACCTCATTTGTCATTGATTAGATATCATCCCCATTTCTTTTTGAGTCAGGGTCTCTTCCTGGGACGTGGAGTTTGCCAAGTAAATGGTATGTTTGGTGGTCAGGGAGTCCCGTTCATCTTCCTGTTACCATCTCTCCAGTCTGAGATTTAAAAAATGTACCATCATAAGAGCTCTTTTATGTGGGTTCTGGTGATCAAAGCTAGGTCCTTATGCTTGCTCAGTAAACATATTACTGACTGAGCTACCTCCCCATTCTCCATATACCACGGTTAAGTGGAAATCTTCCCATTTTTTAAAAAAGTTTTTAAATAAGGTTTTTAAATATAATACAATATATCTTATTAACAACCTGAGGAAAATTCTTTTAAAATTACAAAAGTAAATTTCCAGGTAAAAGAGCTTAAGGGTCTTACCTTTTACATACTCTATGATTTATATAGCTAAGAGTTTTTAAAAGGTAGAGTTAATTTTAAATAATGTAAGGTTTTACCTGTAAGATTCTAGAAGATCCACAATTTCAGTCTGTCCAAAGTGCTTAGCCCAATCTAAAGCCATCCTGCAAATTTCAAAGATATTAGACTGAGAAATAATTTGTTTTCAAAATTACTTAACTAGTCACCCAAAATTATTTACTCATTAGACTTATGCCATCAATTTTTTTTTTAAAGACTTATTTATTTTATATATATGAGCAATGTAGCTGTCTTCAGACACCCCAGAGGAGAGCATCCGATCCCATTACAGATGGGCCACTATGTGGTTGCCGGGAATTGAACTCAGGACCTCTGGAAGAGCAGTCAGTGCTCTTAACCACTGAGGCATCTCTTCAGCCCTGTGCCATCAATTCTTATACAACAGATTTTAAAATAAGGACAATTGTAAGACATTTCAAAGGTATGTGTAATTATATGATATACAAAGAATGGATACAATCTAAAATTACCAGCCATTTGATGCTTTACTGTGGACATTGGCTCCCATACTAATTAACTGCTCCACTTGGCTCGTAAAACCTCGTCCTGCAGCAACCATCAGAGCTGTTGCACTGGTCTCACTATGCCTATAATCAACTAAAAGAAGGAAAGGGTATGTTACATGTTCAAATATTAAAGACTTCCATAGTTTTAGTTAAGTAGCAGAACTGACTATCACAATTAGCCATAACCTTCAATTCTCCAACTCACAAGTAAATCCTAGATGATCCGGCATAAACAGAGTAGAATAATGTCTATCTTTGAAGGAATAAGAAGACATTATTTAAGGTTTACTCGTATAATTAAGAAAAAAATAGAAAACTATTGGCTTGCAGAACCCTTCCATGATGATTTTTTATCTATATATTGTCATGCTCACTAAATAACAAGAAACAGAATTAAAAATTTAAAAGTTAATTTTCATCAATAACTGGCAATAAATGCTTTAAAGCAAAGTTTTTGAGGATTTTAAGACACTATAAAACTAAACTCAAAGAAATAAATGACCCAAGAAGAGAAATAAACATAACACACTTTGACGATCACATTCAAAGTGATTTAGTAATCACCAGAGAAACCGAGGAAGATAGTCTAGAGTCACAGTTAAATATTTAAACTGCTTTATCAATACTTTAAAGCAATGTAGTAGACAAAGTGATAAACCAACAATAGGCTGATATAATATACATATAAATAATAGTAATTTTAACAGCCAGCAGTGGTGTTGCTCACCTTTAATCCCCCCACTCGGGAGGCAGAGGCAGGCAAATGCTGAGTTCGAGGCCAGTCTGGTCTACAGAGTGAGTTCCAGGACAATCAGAGCTATACAGAGAAACCCTGTCTCAGAAAAAATAAAATAAAATAAATAGTAATTTTAAAAAGAATAGAGACTTTTAGGTCAACAGATGTATCACATGACATAAAATTCATAAGTGTATGTAGATCAGAACCTGGGACAATACACTTAAATGTATAAAAATTCATCATTTACTAAATAACTCAAGGAATCCCAAAGTTATTACCCATTTTTCATCCATTTCTTTTTCAATCACAAACCTCTTTGAGACACTTCTTTTTCTGTAGCACAGAGTCAAGGGCCAGATTACATGAATACATATAACAAATTTATAAAAGCATTTTTGTAAATAATTGCCATATCTGTGAAGAGTTTAGGAAATTTCTCTGGAGATACTAATGAAATTGGAAACAGCACTCCAAAGTAAAATTAATGACAGTAAACAAAATGTACCCATGCACAATTTTTTTTTTTGGTTTTTCGAGACAGGGTTTCTCTGTGTAGCCCTGGCTGTCCTGGAACTTTCTATAGACCAGGTTGGCCTCAAACTCAGAAATCCGCCTGCCTCTGCCTCCCGAGTGCTGGGATTAAAGATGTGCATCACCACTGCCCGGCCATGCACACATTTTAAATTAGACTGATTTGTACCACAAATAATGGCAAGAGAAAATTTGAATTTAAGTTAACTTACCACTAACATTTTCAGTTAAAATAAGATGAAAGACTTGAGCAAAAGCATCAACATCTTTATGCAGCCATATGTCAGAAAGGCAGGCATCCATTTCCTTGATTAACCATGGTTCAAGGCAATTCACATCTTTTTCTGTCTTTTAAAAACAAAAAGCAAAGATTAAAAATTATTTAATTGCTTAATATTTGTTTGCCTCTTAGGCTGCCATACCATAACAGTGCTGGAGGGCTTGCCCTGGTGATGTGGATAAGAGAGAGCCAACTGCTACCAGGCTCAGCTACCACCCACACCAGATCCACGGCTCTGAATAGGTCCACCCAAAATCTGTATCATCTAAGAACAGTTGGGACATGCGGATACAAAACTGCAGGATCTCCATGACACAGGGCAATAACAGAATAACTGGGAAGAGCCCCAGTGAGGATCCAATATAGATAGTGTCACAGAATCCAAAGATCTCAAACCAGACCAATGAAGATGTGTAGACACAGGGATACTGTGGGACGTTTCCTATGCTTTGTTTTTTCTTCTTCTTGTTGTTGTTGTTGGTGGTTTGTGTGTGTGTGTGTGTGTGTGTGTGTGTGTGTGTGTTGCTGTTGTTGTTTCGCAGGAGAGGTTGCAAGGGTGAAGTGCAGAATGAGGGAACCCCCTGGAACTGGGGTACAGCATGATGTGAAACTCACAAAGAATCAATAAAAAGTAAAAAAAAAAAAAAAAAGTATTTGCTGCAAGGAAACTAAAATGGCTACAACCATCAGAAGAACTAAAAACATACAACATACATATGCTATTACATAAAAAGTCACTAATTTCATCTTTCAAACATTATCTAATACTGTATTACAATCATCTTTTATCTGAAAGTGAGCCTGTCAGCAAAGCAGCATGATCTAGCTAGATGAACTAATTGTGTGTGGTGGTATGCTGGTAAATACAGGTTTCTTTTCCAGCTGTATCAGAGAAAACCTTATCCTAGAACTTCTTAATACTAAAACCAGTTTTTTTCTCTATATCAAGCACGTGAGAAGCTATCATTTATAATCCCAGCAACTCAAGAAGTTGAGGCAGACAAGTTTCCTTGTATTGGCTACCCCATGCTACATAGCAAGCTCCAGACAACTTGGGCTGTCTCAAAAGCCCAAAAGAAGACTTTTCCTTACCCCCAATTCCCCCACCTCCAAAGAAGCGCTGCTGGCAGGGAAACAGATTCCACCAACCTTTAGAAGCTTCTCCTATGTATAATGTCCAATGTGGTTCTTAAAACCATTAGTTTACACAATCAAATTCATGGACTGGAGAAATTGCTCAGCCATTAAAGACTAGGCTCATAGCCAAAATGTCAAAATGTTAATTGCTAACACAAATGGATCTTCTCTACACTAAACAATTTTAAAACATCCTTCAGAAGCCTCTTTTAAAACTCAAGTATAATTCTTCTGGATATATCAGAATTAAAATACTAGTATAGAATCCATTATCTATCTTCTATTTTATTATCTATTATTATTTTATTATCTATCTTCTCAATTTTTTAAAAAAAGTGCTAAATTGAGGTTGGAGAGATGGTTCTGCAGTTTTTACAGAGGACCCAAGTTCGGTTCCCAGCAGCTCTTACATGGTGGATCATAATCACCTGTAACTCCAGTTCCAGAGGATACCATCCCTCAGCCTCCAAGGGTATCTGTACTGATGTGCACACAAATGGGCAAAACATTCTTACACATTAAATAAAAATAAATCTTTTTAAAAAATAGCTAAATTATTCTTTTAAAAACAAAGTTTGGGATCATAAGTATAGCTCAGGAATAAAGTGCTTACAAGGCCCTAGATTCAATCTCCAACCCTTTAAAAAAGATGAAGAATTAGAGTATTCTGAATATATGTTATAGTCTAAAACAAATTAAGAAAAGTACCCTCCAATAACAAAGTAAAAAGTACTATGACCTCATTTAAGTTGCTTCACCTACAACATTCCCCTCAAAATACCATTTGAAGCAGCACTATCTCACCAGCTGGCTGAACACAGCATCACCTCCATCATCCAAGAAGTCATACTCTTCAGACACACTAGCAACAGCTCTCTGTCTCTGAGAGTCAGGCTTCAAAGTATTCTCTTGAGCTGAGTACCATTCTGTGAGTGTGGTCTGTTGTTTCTCCTCTAAAGTAGAAATGAAAAAAAATTAGTACTTGGTCTTTTCCTTTCAATAATGTGTTCCTTTGTTTAAGCCAATAAACCTAAGTGGGTGCCATATCACTTAAAAGTTGGTTTTACTTTGGAGTCACTTTTAAAAATTACAGTGAGTCTTTCATAAAGTTATGTTGTAACGTAAGGACATATGAAGCTACATAAAAACATTCATTCTTCTATCGGTAAGAAGTTTGCTTCTAACCCAGAATTTCGGAAACAGCATCTTTACCTTATATAATGTATCTACTATATAAATTAATGGCTAATGTTCATATAGCACTTTGTATTAAATTATTTTTTAAACTCATCATGTCAATTGTTTGACATAGAAGAATTCAGAAATTCTTAACATTTCAACATCTATAAGTTTCATAATTTACATGTAAGACATGATGTACTTTTGTAGTGATATAGGGAATTGTTAATTACATATTCAAGTGAAGAATCAAGAGTTATGTGCTCATAATCATACATAGTATACAAAGAAATAAGAGGACAACCAAGTGTGCTATGAACAGGAATATAAACACCAAGTAATTCATACACTAAAACACAGGATGCCACTGTAAGAATTTTTTAAAGCAAATATTGATAAAATAGAAGTAAAGACACAACCCTCTAATAACACCAGATTTGGAAATCTTTCTGGCAATAGAGAACATGCTGCAATTCTAGCATTAGTAGGCAGAGAAAAAAGGCTAACCAAGTTTCAGGGCTATGTGAGCTATAAAGTGGGATTATACTTCAGAAAATAAGCATGCTGTCATCAATCAGATAACCCTTCAGCTCCTTCCCATCGACTCTTTAATTCCACCTACTGAGGCAAGCTGTGGGGAGCAGCATATAGCTCGCTGCTTTCTTAAAGCACTGACTATGATTTGGGATTCAGATACACTCGACTTCCTCAATTCCAGCAGGTATCCCAGCATCTCAATTCTATGAATTCTTCTGACACAACATGCAGATGGTGCACAGACATACATGTGGGAAAAAGTCACACATTTAATAAAAATAAATCTTTCTTTAAAAAGTGTATTTGGGATAATAATTTACATAATTTTATTATATGGAAGAGAAAAATATGTTCAAGTGTACTAGTTCTTCTGTAAGCTTAAGATGTATAAGGTAAACTTATAATGTTAACATTATAGAAATAATTTTCAATAGCAAATTCTCTGATTAAAAAATACAAAAAACCCTACCTCGTTGCTTTTCCTTTTTGTACTTTAACATTTCTTTGTTGGTATATCCAGTAGTTCTTAAAATATCTTCCAGAAACATTTCTTTTACTTCAAATGGTCTTCCCTGTACTAAAGAAGAAAATTTTTAAATATCCAATTTGCATACTATAGATAATTCAGAAAACAGGATTCCCACATTTAATGAAGCATCTTGTACTATGCAAAAACTGTTCCAAAGCTCCAGTGGCTCTCCTGATACTTCCTGTTAACTGTAACTTTTCTCTATAGATAGCTGTCTAGAATGGACAACTGGCTTCATATTCTAGACAAGTGCTCACATGCTTTCCCCTACTCTTTACTACCTACTTGCCATGAGCCTGGCATCACATTAGGAACTAAGTACAAACAGCAGTACTTCCTACTTCTGTGAGGCAGGGAAGACCAGTAACATGGAAAAAAAATAAATAAATAAAGACAGAATGCTGTGCAAAGTCTGACAAGAAAGTCCTGCAAGAAAGAAGTACAGGATGTTATGACCATAGAGGGAAGTGACCACACCCAAAAAACATTTTTCCTGATTCATGAGGAAGGAGGAAAAACAACAGCTTTCACAGAAAGTAAACAGTGTATGAAGAGAATACAATGTGCACAAAGTCTCCAGAGTGGAATCAAAATGAGGCTGTTTTCAAGTTCAAGCCAGAGAAATGAAGGAAGACATATTAAGTGTGTGTGTGTCCTGAAATAAAGGTCATTCAATACTTAAAGAGCGCTCAACATCAATACAATTTCACTTCAGAAAGAACCACAATGGCAGTAATTTGGAAAATGAACGTTTAAAAACCAGAATAAAACCATACCAGGCGGCAACATGGATAGTAGGTCAGACAATACATGAAGTCAGGTTAAATAATAATGATAGTGAAGAGTAAAAAATAAAAAATAAATAAAAACCTAGATTATTGAAACAGAAAGTAACATGAAGAGAAATCATAATTACATTTGTTATGAAAACAATTTCTTTTTAAGTCTGCTTGCCCAACAAGAATGTTTCTCTGACAAACAAGGAAAGCTAAAGAGAAATAAGTTGGCCAGTGAAAGCTGACATTTCCTTTCACACTTATCAAAGGTGAGAAGTCAAATCAAACTTTCAATTAGCACAGGTATCAATTTTATGTGCTTAATCATCCAAACAAATGTTATTAATGTTATCAGTTAAATGTACAACTTTGAAATGTAGGTGACTTTAGGTGTCACCCAAAATATGCAAGACAAAAAGAAAACCATAATTTATATGTTAACTATTCAGCTTTGGACATATTAAAAGTGATGTCTATAAATTCTACATCCAAAACTCTGGAGAACAATCATCAGTATACAACAGAAAATAGAAGCCACGAGCATTAAACCGGGGGGAGGTGGGGGGCAATTAAATGTGCATCTGTAATAGCTAGTAGAGTTGTAAAAAAAAAAAAAGCAGGAAGAGAGAAGGAAATATATCAGCACATGCAAATTAAGAGAACCCAGAGAGAAAACACAGTAAGAACAAGACTCAAGAAGCAACGATCCCAAACAGAGCACAAGAATTCACACACACAAAATCATGAGATATCATAAAATATATATATAACTTTTGCCTAAAATCTAAATATTGGGTGTAGTAATTAAATCAGTGCTAAAATAATATTGTCAAGAATTCCTAAAGGGGTCCACATTAGATAGGAGAGAACCAATTCCCACAAGCTGTCCTATGACCTGCACTCAAGTACTAAAGCATTTATGCACATACACACACACACATACACACTCATACAAAATGATTAAAATGTAATTTTCCATAAAAATACTAAGTGAACAACAGTTCGTAACAATTAAAAAGTGTAACTCAATCATCCTTTAGAAAACTTGTACAGTGAATCTATTCATAAAATAATGACAAGGAGACCCCTGAATACAACGGTAGACTAAAAGATGCCTTCCTGTGACCCAGAGAAGGAGAAGTACCAAGATAAGAAAATCAAGTAAGAGCTTTGAAAACATACAAAGGAAGTCCTAGTATGGCTGAAATGCAGGGAAGCAAAACCAAAAACAAGGAGAAAGGATGCACAGTTCTCTAGCAGATGGAAGGGAAGCAGAGCCACATCGAGAAGGTAAACTAGGAAGCCCAGGAGAAAGGGAGCTACAGTTTCTAACCACAAGAACTCAGTTCCAGTTGTGGGTATTACTGGGATAAATGAATTCTCTAGCAGGACAGGTCAGGAGTGGAAAAGGCCCCTTCCCACCCTGTTTAGAAGTGGTGAGTAATACTAATGGAAAATCTATCATTTAAAACTGACAAAACTTTGGGGCCTGAAACCGAAATTATTCAAGTAAAGATTCAACAAGTCAGGGTGCCTAAATTCAAACTGCCAGTCTCGGGATAAAAGACTATGTAAAGAGGTAGCTGGGCCAGATGTTGACAAGACAAAATGTGAAGAAAATAAGAGATATAAGTCAAGCAGTAAAGTGTACAGGGAAAGGAAGCCTAATGTTGGTGGCTAAGAATAGACCTCACCAACTAAGAATAAGTGTGGATTTTGACAGCCTTGAGCCTGGGGTTTGCAAGCAGATGAACAGGACAGTATAGAAGACTATTCCAAGGGAGTGGGCAATAAAGTGCAGAGCTGTGTTTAAAGAGAAACACAGGACAAAAGGAAGCTCCTTTCTTTCTAAAGTTAGATCACTGGATTTGCTACACAGCATCAGAGAGCTACAGATGCAAAAAAGAGGCCAAAGTAGAGACAGACCACTATGAAGCTTGTCTCATGGGAAGCATAAATATCCTCTACTTCAGAATATTTCTAAATTTCTGTTAAAAAAAATAAAAAACTAAAACATAACCACACTGCAAAATTTTATTTCAAAGAAATTAAAGAAGATAACAAATAGTCATACTATATATCACTGGACAACTTCCAAAATATCTTATGAAGAGATTCACATCCAAGGCAGCACTAGAAAGAATTAGTTTCAAAGTTGGGTGCTTCTGTAACAAATCTCTTAACTTTGTAAGTAAAAAATCACTGAATCGATCCCTTTCATGCACTTCATCCTGCAATGAACAGAAACAAACAAAACCATGGATCAGGTAAAACACTGTGAACGATTCATCTTTAACAGAAAACACTGCTGGATTTATATTGCTCAAATTAAATAAGGAAAGGTCAATCAATACCAGATTGCATTATGTACAATACAGAAATCATTGTACATTAACAACTTATTGTAAATGACAAAGTACTATTCTTTTTCATAAACTAGGAATACTACAAAACTACAAAAACTATTAAAACTCTAACTTATCTCAGTCTATTAAATGCAGTCTTAATATAAACAAAATCAATTTAAATATATATCTAGCTAGGCATGGTAGCACATCCTTGTAATCTCAGCTACTGAGGAAGCCGAAGCTAGAAGATGGAAAGATGGAAGCCTAAACGATATAGCAAGACCCTGTCTCAAACATGGGCAAAACCCAAAGAAAAACCCCTATACACATGTAACTTTTAGTACGAGGAATCAAGTGAGTCCTTTGGCTAGGCAAGGCTTCTAAAACCTGCTTATTAAAGACTACTACAACTTAATCTATTTTTTTCTGAAACACACTACGAAAAAAAGCTTAGAATACTTTAGTAAGTAGTTTTTACTTAACAAGTAGCTAATTAATTTTGCAACTTAACCACAAAATTAAATGGCTTTTAAGTATATAGTTGCAATTAGGAAATCTATGGCATTAAAGGATTAATTAGGAAGCTAAGTGCAGAGACTAAACTTTCTAGAAAAGTCTAATTATATACCTCATTTTCATAGATGAACATTATATTTTCAAAAATGGTCCTATTTGGTTATTTCTCCCATAAAATCCAAAGGTCATAGCACCTTCATGTAATATAAGATATATTTCTAATAATTATACCAAATTACCTTGAACACAATCTACTAAAAAAAGAATTCATTTTCCTTTTACTCTATTCTAAAAGTACCATTATGTAATTAAATATTAAGCTGTCTCAGTATCACATGGCAAATTCAGCAATAGTCTTACCACAATAACATGGGTCACAGTTGACAATGTGCTATCACCTGCCATCAATGTGCGAAGCAATACGCCATTAGTACAAAATGTCAGAAGTGTCTTTGGCGAAACCCTTTTTAAAAATCAAAATGAAATGCACAATTACAAATCTTTTACATCATTAAAATAAAACTACTTTAAATGTTTGCTATATATACAGTTTAACAAATATAAATATAATATGCATACTATTATTTTGAAGATTATTAATAATTAATGTATTGGCATATGTGACTTGTAAGAAAAGTTATAATATGTATATAATGTCTGACAATCACAAATTTCATCAGTAATCACTTTTAATTAAGTTATATATGTTGATAAAGAACATAAGTAGGTTAAAAAAACTTTAAAATTTTAGCTCGGTTAAAAAAATTATTGTACAAGTGAAAAAAACGTCATTGCTACAAACCAAGAAATCCTAACATTGTCAGGAAGGCTAAGCAGGCTAGGCATCCTCAGTCTAAAACTCCAAACTCTCGAATGTCTTGCTTCAGACTTCAGACACTCCTTAAGCTCAAGCAGGAAAGTTTACGCTGCAGTAATATCCAAATCCAAAACATTCGAAAATCTGATACACCTGTTCCCAAGCACTGTGGATGAGGCCTCGCTCAAACTGAATCACTATCATTTCCTGGGTTCCTATCTCAACTCAGTAGATCAGTGTTCTAGACTTCAGATGGTATAGTACCCTCATATATAAAATAAGCTAAGTCTCAGCAAGGTGAAACAGCTTGCACTTGATCATGACACTCAAACAGGAATTATACCTATGGCTCAGCTGTTCAAAACCTCAGTTTAGATATGGTATCAATATCTGAACACAGAAGCAAAACTTTCAGTTAACTTTCTGTCTTCTGTAACTTTTTAATTTTTTATATTAAATAAAACATAATTAAATCTGGCACAGCCGTATCTACTGGGAACAGGGAAAGCCATAAAGCCAGCACAGTCACCATCATGCCATCTCCCACTTCTGGTCTTGATCTCCACGTGTAGCATGCTTAAAGGCTTTTGGTATTTTCACAATTGGGGGAAATTGGGTTAATAGGAAATTTCTTATTATTTATTTACGCCTTCTCCCAGCAGTACTGCTTCTAAGCTTCCCCAGGATGAGCACACTACCTCTCCTGCTTTTAGGGAGATATCCTTATCTGACACTACTAGAAAGGTCATCTTTATACCCTAGAGGTTATGACTCAAATAAAGACACCCTGAGATCTCCTTTATGAGGATCTGGTTCCAAGATACTCTTAGAACATCTGTCCCTGAACTTACTCAGGAACAAGATAATCAGAACAAAGCTAGCTTAAAAAGGTAAACAAGATTCAATGGGCCAGAGAAATTAGTAGCAGATCAAGTTAAAAGCCACTTCTTAACACACACTCAGGAGATTATGTGGACTATAAGATTGGGGACCACATACGGTATGCCCCTCTAAGAAAAGAAACAGCAACAATGTTAGACTGACTGGAGTTATCTCTGCCCTGCATAGGGGCTTATAATGACAGACAAAGAATGGTTGGTAAGGATAAATGATAAAAGAATGAAGTGTTAAGACATCCCCTTCTTAGAAAAGTTAGCTTGTACAGAGCCATTGTGGTGTCAAATGACCAAGGAATGAAAGAATACCAAGATTAGAGATATAAATTCTACAAAGATATAAACATTGTATTATAACAGAAACTGAATAGCTGCAGCAGCTTTGGTCTGAAGACTTTTCTTGGGCCTAATGACAATTAACACTCTGACCATTAAAGGTTGATAATACAGTGCTCGGGCCATGGCAGACTGCCTAGGCTGTCTTGGAGATTTTCTTTCTGTCTAGTACCCTTGAAACTCAAGAGCTACTAACCTGAGAACAAGCTGCCGTGCTTTGGCAGAATATGCCTCTAGGTTCTTAAAAGTTGGGCTATGGGGTTGATGAGGGAAACGATTGTAAAAGATAACTCTGTTCTGTCATTTGTGTACTAATGATGACTAAACTTAAGACCAAGAAGAAGTTAAAACACATGTCCAGGGACAAAAATGATATGATCTATGGTTGGAACAACATGAATCTATCCTTGCCTACTGAGTTCTGATAGAGAAGCACTCTTAACCAGTTACTCAGGCTGCAAAATTCCCCTGACCCCCATGCCTGACTCATTCCTCTCTCTGACTCCTTATCTCCTCTGCAGACCTGTCCATTGCTGGGGATGGCTCCCTCCACCCAGCCCCTCTCACGTTCCACGCATTCTCAAATGATACCCTTTTTCTTATTGTTACATATATGTACACAAATAGCTCAAGATGACCTGCTAAGTCCATGGGCTCATGGTTTCAGAGCTGACCATTTAATTCTCCCTCTCTCTGCAGTCATTCATTGCCTGTGTTCTCTGTCTAGGGGTGGGACTTTCCCCCTTCCATTTCACATGATCATTTAATCCTCTAGTTTTAGTTAAATATTTACACTTAGCTAGCTTTAAGCATGATAAAAGGTAAGAAGACTGTCTTTACCTGCTTTCTAATCGGATCTGATAACCAATTGTTTGACCAATTCTTTCCCTTCTCTCTGCAGCAACTCTTTCAGCCACAGCAATCGCTGCCAATCGTCTTGGCTGAGTACAAAATATTCGGCAGGGGATGCCATTTTTAAAGCAATCATCTAACAGGAACTGAGGAATCTAAACCAAAAAAATTAAAACACTATAAGGTATTCATTTTGCATACCCAGAAATATCAAACCAAATGAAATAAAAATCAAAGTTAAAATTTCCATAATATGTCAAGACATTAATCTTCAAATCAATAAGTCTCATATAACTGCTAATAATCAATGAGAAAGTGTAATTTTAAGAGATTTTTATTCACAATGAAAACTAAACCTAAATGCTTTAAATGAAATCTAACAAGAAATACTCAAAGTAAAGAAGACCTTCAAATACTACTGAAAACAAAGAATGACCAAAGTATACTGAGCAATATAACCCTGGACGTTAATGATCATTATCATAGGTTAACTTCCCCAAATTATCCCCTAAAGACAATGAAATGACAAAGTCTCGCTGGGATTTAATAGTCAAAATCATCACAAAAATATAAATACCCTACAATCCTAGCATTACAAATACTTTTCTATAATCAAATTCAGGAGGGTCATAAATATTTAAAGTAAGAAGTCCTATTGGGACTAGAAAGATGGCTCAGTAGTTAAGAGCACTCACTATCCTTCCTGAGAACCTGGGTTCATTCAATTCCCTGCACTCACATTGAAGCTCAAACATCTGTAACTCCCGACCCTGATGATCTGAGACCTTCTTCTGGTCTCTGTGGGCACTGCATGCATGTGGCACAAAATCATACTGCAATAACTTAGACCGAGAAAGACAAATGCTGTAAATTCTCTCTCATATATATTATAACTACAGTATGAACTGGAATACCAACAGAAGGGAGTAAGCGAAGGGCAATGAGGGGGAGGAGTTTCAAGAGGAAGAAGACAGAACACATTGGAAAAGGGGAATAACAGAATAGGAAGGGTTCAACTGATATAGGGGAGCAGAGAGCAAGGTAGAGGACAGAGTATAAGAAGAAATAATACTAAAGACCTCTAATAATGTCACATGAAAACCTACTACTGCACAAGTTCCCTAAAATACATATACATTATATAAAAGGAGTTTAAATGGAGTTGCCCTATAATGAGGGACAATGCTTCTTCCAGACACAAAAGGTTCTCAAAAAGAACAGTAGGGTTACATCTTTTTAAGTCATTGGTCGGTAGGATTCTATTACATTAGAGATTACTGTCGCCATTGTTGGTTACCCTCCAGAACTTGGTAAGACCCTATTACTGAAGGCACCACATATTTGAGGCACAGGACATGGAAAAATCAAGCTGCTGACCTGGAAGCATTCTTCTTCCTGACTAGTTTACAAAGTGCTAAAAATGCTATGCATGCTACTAGGGGAGAAAAATATCAACTGTCTTACCCAGATGTGAGCCCTATGAGCTATAAGAGCTAATGGCCTAGCAAGATATGCCCGCTGGAACAACAGTGGTGTCAATTTTACGGGAGTAAACCACCAATTGCTGACTGGATTCAAAGCCTGCTCCACAAGACCGAGCTCATGCCTGATACTGCTAACTTGGCCAAAATCCTGAAGCTAGGTCACAGGCCCTGGGGGATGATTTCAAAAGGTATTATTCTGTTAAATGGATATAGTAATAAGTCCTCCCTCCCCCCGTCCTCATTTTTATATCCATGGATCAGTATATCTCTAAACCCTGTCAGAGAAACTTCTTTACACAGTAGAGAGTGGTTAATAGAGACACCTACAACTGGCCCATGTGCAGAGAATAAGAGTATGGACTTCTCAGTTCTATATGGGGCAGCAACATCACACCCAACTCCAAGGCTCAGGAATCATTGCAACCAGAACAGAAAGACTCTAAGAGCCACAGGCTCTTATTGCAGCCAAACAGGATTTGCTAAACATGTCAATGCCACTGTACACATGAACCCACAGTAGCTGTGACTGCTTGCATACTATCTGCACAAGATCAAGCCAGTCGAAATCTCAGCATGGATGTGAGAAAGGCTCATTAAGTTCTACTGATGGCTGGTAGAGAAGGGAGAGTCAGTTTTCTGCAGGGATGTAGCCCCTGAGAGGCACACTAAGTGATCTGAGTGGGTTTTGAAGAGTACATCAAGTTGGGAAGAAATCATGGCAAGGGATGAGAAAGTGGAGGGGAGGAAAAGGTAGATTTGATTAAAATGCATGTGTAAAATTCTCAAATAAAAATGAACAAATTCTTTCATTTTCTACATAATACCCTCCATGTCACTTACACTATAAACATGAATAAGAAGAAATACTGAAAAAATTATTTACTTCCTGAAACTGGTTAAAGTCTTCTTTAAATTCTGTCTAGGTTTGTGGTTCACAGAACAGAAACATCAGGAAAAATTTAATGGCATCTTAGCATTAAGTAAATCCTACCAGTAAGAGCTAGTTAGTATTTTATATAAGACATTCTGTAGAGATTACCCTAAATCTCACTCTAAAATGAACTAAGTATCAATTCCATTTTATAAATGAAAATGGGCTTACAATGGTCATGAGGTTACAATGCTAGATGAAGACTTCACATTTAATAGAGAAAACATTAGGAATTTGAACTCCATACCCAGTCTCCCAAAATAACACATCACATAACCTCTGTTCTTAAAGACCAAACGCACTAGTCTAAAAACAAAGAATAAGGCGGGGCGTGGAGGCGCACGCCTTTAACCCCAGTACTGAGAGGCAGCCTGAAGATCTCTGTGAGTGCCAGCCCAACCTGCTCTACATAGTAAGTGTCAGGACAGACAGAACTCCATAGAGAGACCCTGTCTCAAAAATAAATAAAAAAAAGTAGTAATTTGAAAGATTTCCTTCCCATAGATTCTTTCTGTGCACTCAGTAACAGTTTGTGAAATAACTATTAGTAGGACAACCAGAGGTTTGTTTTTAAACACAGTATAAATTTGACATAAAACTATGAAATGGAATACATTCGATTTCCTTCTATAAACAACAAAGAAAAAACAAACCTGTGTGGTCTTTCCAGACCCAGTTTCTCCTACAATCAAAACTACTTTATTTTCCTTAATTATTTTAACAATTTCTTCTTGTTTCTCAAAAACTGGTAAAGACTGCCTGAATGCGTCAAATTCAGACTCTCCTCTTTTCACAGGAACTTGAGGTATGCCATTGTTGAGTCGCCCGCTTGTCTTGCTCATTTCTCGGTTTTCTTCAAAAGTGAATAAACAGAAAGTTTATGATCAACACTGACATGACATATTAAAAATGAAGCTACATAATTTCCTGTGCTCCTCTGAATGTTCTTCTCTACAGTCTTCACTACCCAGGGCCTTAGCTACTGCCCCCCTGCATGTGTGAGTTTACAGGCTACAAGTGTCAGCAATTACACAGTGAGTTTTTTCAAGTTTTCCGATGCATACATAACAAATAAAAACAAAAAAAATTAATTACTCTCTAATCACTAAACAAAACATAAATTATTTTCATGTTTATCATAAAGCTTCTATCAGCAATGTCAAAACAATTTTAATTTAAGCAGGAAATAATGTCATTACAAAACCTATTACAGATAACATAACATTATAAAACCTATTACAGATAACATAACATTATAAAACCTATTACAGATAACATAACATTACGAAATAGAAAAATACATGGTTAAAATGATACATGTATAAATAAATGACTAATAGAATAAGATTTGTAAATACAAAGTTCTAATGATTATCAGCCAATATCCACATATGACAAAGCAGGTGTAATAAAGAAGGTATTATCCAAATAGAAGGTATTGCCCAAATAGCTTACACTATTTCTGTGTTAACACTTAAGATACTTTCTTTAGGGCTCAGATCATAGCTCAACGTCAGAATGCTTGCATAGCACCCATGAGCCAGCATAACAAAACAACCAAACCTTTAAAGATAAATAACCAAGTTCTTTGATATCTAGGATCATGTATGCCCTATGAGCTCTGGACCTACTCCTGTACACAACAATAACCACACAAGTCTACACTGGGCAGTTAGATCATTTTCTCACTTTCAAAGCTATTTTTCTGAATAAAATTATGACTTTATTCTATAATTCATATATCAACTGTCTGAGTAATTTAGCATACTGAAGATTCTTCCCCAGCCCTTCTCAGAAGCTAAAGCCCCAGTTTAAAGTACCACACCGAGGATTAGCACATCAAGGCAGTGACTCAGAAAATCACAGACTCTGGAGTCACATCTCAGCAGTGTTCAGTGGCTAGCTGAGTAACCTTAAATGGATCATTTCACTCTTCTGAGCTCCAGCTTCTTCATCACCACATTTTACCACTCAGAAGTTGCTACTGTGAGTCTAGGAATGAGGAGACCACCAAGCACACGGTAACCAATCAATGAACAGTAGCTATTATTACAATCTTTAAAAAAACTTGGTTCAATTGCACAATATGTCTTAATACTTTATTTTATTCCAAATTTCTCGTAATTCTTAGTCACCTTAACACACTATTAAAACTGAAAAGAAACTTTTACCATATTAGCTCTCAAAAAAATCTAAGGTGGGAAAAAAAATAATCGCCAAATAATAGGGTAAATAAGGCAGCTCCCTGGAAAATACATACCAGCTTCAACTGCAAACACATTTCCTCTTTCTGTTTTAGGTAGGAGTTCAGTACGTTCTTTATTGGTGACAGGAAATCTCTGAATTAGGCTCCTAACAGCATGTTTTGTATTATGAGTCAAATTACAGGTCATCATTGCATGAGCTGTTTCTGATCCATCTTTCTTCTTCACAGTTAGGTATCTATTTGCTCCCTTTCTGAATATTAATAGAAATAATTTATTTACTATATATAGTCAGCTTGTTCACATATGATGTATGCCTACTTAGAAAATAATCTAAAGCGAAACAATGAAAATATTGATATTAAAAGTTCCTCCCAAAAAACAGTAAATAAAAATAAAGCAGTCGAAAGAGTATCTTCAATTAAAATATCAAAAATACTACAAACCCTTTTTTCAAATCAACACTAACAGATGGGAAAAGAAGCTTAATTTATCCGTAAATGTTAAAATTTAAGTTTAGCAGACTTCGTGGTAGGTACAGCCTCACCAGTTAACACACACCAGGAAGCATACAAAGGTGGGAAAATCTGAACAAAAGTCCCTAAACATACTGAAAAGGCAATGGCTGACTGTTCATATTAGTATGTCCCATGGGATACTTTGGGAACGTGTTTATTACGTTCCAGGAGAGCCTGTTAAAAGAGCCACTTTTAATAGCTGAAGCTCAACTGTGTAACACCATTGCCAATAATTACTTCAAGCACATACTTTGTAAATGGAAAGATTTTTTTTCCCAAAGCTGTGACTATACAATTCTGTAATAGTTCACGTTCCTGGCTGGGTGTTTGTTTAATTCATAACTGACCATATTTTTTATGATTTCTTTAAGTTATAAAACCAACAGTCCCAGGTAAAATGTTATAGACACAAGAAGTCCCAAATGTGTTCTGAAAGGTTTAATAATATATGCCTGAATTTAGCCAAGTTGTACTGATTAAAAACTTGGCTCTAAAAAGCACAGACTTGAGTGGGAATCCCAGCTTTACTGTTTGTTAGAGGTGAGAACATAAATAAATTATGAATGGCTCTAAGCCCAAGTTAATAATACCTACTTTGAAGTAGATATTCACATGATTAAGAAGTTAGATGTAAATTACAGCATCTGTCACAAAGCAGGCTTTAAATAAATGAAAACTATTACAATAAAAAATCATTTCATAGTTAACCAAAAATATCCCATACAACATTTTCATTTTATACTGTAACTACCATATTGTAATGAGCAATGGAACCACAAATTGATGAAAATGACATTATTTCCTAATTTTCTCAATTCTCATTGCATTTAAATTTTGTCAACAATTCCTTCCCCATTAGAACATTAAACTGGGGCCAGACTTGCTGACAACCCTGACACCTGAGGCCAATCCAGGAAATCCACATTATAGATGGAGAGAACCAACTCCTGCAAGTTGCCAACGGACAGCCGCACATGTGACATGGCGTGTGTGCAGCTTTGTGTTCTCACGTGCATAAATGCGTAAGTGTAAAATAAAAAGATGTAAAGGACATTCAACTGAGGGCTAAACTCTAGTTTTCACTTCATGTCTTCTAGGTGCAGCTCTTACTTTACTAACATTTCAACTTCTGCATGTTCCTTAGTGAATACCAGAGTGAACTGTTAAGTTCTCAATGCTGACAACTGCCCTAACTCATAAGATAAAGCACAGTCTTTATCTAGCTGGTGTGTGGTGACATCTACCTGTATTTGCAGTAGTTCAGAGGTGAAAGCCTGAGAATCATGGACTTGAAGGCCAGCCTGGGCTTCCTGAGACTCTGAATCAAGAGGGAAAAGAATAACCTGATCTAAAAACTGTCATTTCCACAGCAACCTGGAATCAATAGATTCTAAACATATTCTCTGTAGGAGGTTCTTTTCCACTGTGTTGTTCCTCACTGTCTGACATTTCAGTGCATATAGGGGCAACTATTCATTCCCCTGTGCTCCTCATTTCATAAAATTTTAACTACACGGGTTAGAAACAATGTTGGGATGAAATAAGCGTGAAAGAAGTCTGGATTTCTCCGGTAATAATTTTTTAATTAATTGATTACATGATCAAAAGTACATCATTTTAGTTCTATAACACTGTATAGCGTGGTTAATAAGAATATATCTAACATGTCTGTGAAACCAAGACACTTTAATTCTTCTAAAATTTATCTTGGGAAGTTTTGTTATGTTTCATCTTTAGCTACTTTTTTTTTCTTAAATTACTCATAATTCATGACTATACACCAGACACTACGGTAGAGGCTATGATTACAAAACTGAGTAAATAGTACTCTTTCCTGAAGCCCAAAACCAAACTGATAGATCAAACTGAAACTTCTTACAGACTACATCTATGTGTATAAATAATTCAAATTAAGCAGGTTCAAGTTTAAGTTTCCATTGAAAAGTATTTGTCACTTAGCAATCCAATAATAAAGAACCTAACATGAATAATGGAGCTATATCCACCTTTTAAAAACATTTAAACTTATGAGTATGTATAAATTCAGGGGTCCACATGGAGGTCATTGGACAACTATTAGGAGTCCATTCTCTCCTTTCGATACTTGAGCCTGGGTCTCACTTGATATTTTTACCACTGTGCAAACTTCTGGCCCACTCTGAAGTCTCCTGCTCCCATTTCATCATAAGAGTACATAGTTATTGTTTTAACCATAGTGACCTTTATTTTTCTTTCTTTGCTCAAGGCGTGTTCTGAGGCTGGCATTCAGGTTGTTTGGCTCCTACAACCAATGGTTTTACGAGATGAACCATGTCCCAGGCTCTAATTTATTTTCTGCACCTGGGAGGTAAAGTGGAGTGGAGGAAGAAAGGCTGATCTTGGTACAGACCTAAATGAGTTTATCTACATATACTAAGGAATGTAAAGCAGAAATGATTTCAGTGTACTCAGACACATACATACTTTTTTGTAGTAAATACTACAAAATAAGAAATAAGAAAAATTGTACACTTACCCTTTACTTTTAGAAACTAAACCAAGAGATTGACTTAGTCGGTGAATAAAGGCTCTTTCCGTACTGGTCAGAGAAGAAGGAAATTCCATTTCTATGTAGGAAAAAAAGGTTCCACTTATAGACAATTATAGGCATAAAACATGAAAAATACATGTAAGTATAAATCAAATTATTTATTTTATATGGAAAGTACTTTTATTCAGTAACTCACATCTAATAGGATTCTGATATTAACTTTTAATATTTATTTATTTTGTGTGTGTGTGTGTGTGTGTGTGTATGTGCAGTGACCACAGGTCAGAAGAAGCATCAGATCACCTAAAGCTGACTTAATGGTTTTGAGCCATCATGGGGCACTGAGAATCAAACCTGGGTCTCCTGCAAGAACAATCTGCAAGAAGAATTGAGCCATCTCTGCAGTCCAGAATTCTAATATTAATTATTAAGTTACACATAAAACCTAAGTATGATAAAGGACTCGGAAATTCATCAACGATTACTACGTTGAAATCTTAAATTGGTATAACTATGGACATATTTTACAATTTAACTTATCCCTGTCTTACTTAACAAAACTGTATCTCCTTCAATAATGAGGTATGCTCAAGTATTATGAATTCTCAAGCTGAAACTCCCATGTTTCTGTTCTCAAAACTGTTTAGGGCTCTTGTTCGATATTTCAGACTGGAAATGTTGTGACATTTTGCCAAGGCTTTGCTACTGTCAAATATATGTTCAAAATCGTTTCAGACAATAAGCCTCAGCAGCAAGGGTCTCCTATTAGTTAAGCCAGCAAATCAAAATGAGCATTCAATATGTTACGCAGACAAAACAGGTAAACTCAGCTGTATGGGGCCCGTACCAAATAAAAAGATCCTTAACCTGATAAAGTATGAAACACGTTTGTGTTTGATTTGATGCATCTAGAATTTCAGTAAGGTCTATAAATTCAAAAAATTCAAAATATCCACTGAAGCTTTTTCGGCTTAAAATAAGTCTACACCTTCTTTTGGTAGAGGCTTACCAACTCCTTAAAAAAAATACTGACTTAGCAGCCTCGGGTTTCAGAAAAGTACCTGGGAATAACCTAACCTTTTCACCTTCTGATGCCCAGCGATTGCTCCCTAACCCCACCGACTCACAAGGCATCCCCTCAGTGACCAACAGTCATTAGACGGCGCTGGTTTCACCTCTGTGGCCGGGCCCTGGGTTCCTCTGCCCATCAGAGGCGGGCCTGGGGGCGGGTGTCAGCCCGCAAGGTCGCCCGTCCGAAGCCTCACCTCGCTGGTCACCGTATCGGAAGCGCTCCAGAGCGATGTTGACGGCAATCTTCACCTCCTCGTCTATACGAATGTCTTTGAGGCCCTTGGCCCGGCCACCGCCTCTAGGACCACACGAAGCGGGGCCGCCGCCACCGCCTCCGGTGCCGCCTCCGCTAGGAGCCGGCGGACGCGGCGAGACGCTGCTCGGCCTGGACATGGCCCTGAGGAGAAGCTCGCTCCGCGTGGGAGCGGCCAGGCCTGCTGCCAGCGAGCAATGACAGAGACAGAGAGCCTGTGGGAACGCGGAGGACCTACCGCTCGGAAGACAGCGCCGGGAGCGACTAGCAAGAAAACGCCGCTCACAGCAGCGGTGGAAGCGAAGGCGCCCGCACCACTATACCCAGAGAAGCTTTGGGCGCGCGCGAGATGACGTCACGAAGGCGCGCCGCGCGCTACCCCAGAACGCCAGACCGCTGGTTATGCGGGTGCTGCGCTGAGGAATGCGGTCCCTGGAAGGGGTGATGTGATCCTCGTGACCCCGAGGCTTTGGTTCTCTATCATTTAATTGGAGGACATATTATTCAGTTACCCACTCGATCATTTAATGCTTCACTCCTTTCCTCAGAACGGGCTTCTGCCCAGAGCTAGATTCACGAACGCGCTGGAAACAAGGGTTTTCCCCGCAATTCTGGGTTTCGTGGTCTAGAGGGAGCAAAGTAAGTACAGTGAGTAGACCAACTGGTTTGATTTTAAATAACGAATAACTTTTTAGTATATATCTTTCGTTCTGAGACACATTGAAAACTTGGTTACCCGAAATAAAGATTTAACTGTGCTTTATCTCAGAACCCTAAGTAGTTGTGGCAGTCCCCAAAGGGAAATGCTTACATGATAGTTATTAAAGTGCTCACAGTTTTAGCGAACAGCCCACAGTGGATGTGGAACGCATAGCAATAAGAATAGTTATGTTTTGTGGCAAGATTAAGTATAAAGAGGAACTTCTTAAGAATTGGGGGAGGGGTGGCAAATGTCTTTAATCCCAGAATTTGGGAGGCAGAGGCAGGTGGATGTCTTTAAGTTTGATGCCAGCCCAGTCTACAGAGTGAGATCTAGAACAGCCAAGGCTACAAGAGAAACCTTGTCTCGAAAAGCAAACAAACAAAAAAACAAACACAGTTGGGAAAATTATGAGAATTGCCATTGGCTCAACTAACATAAATCTAATTCCAATTACCTGAATTGCTTCTAATGTGGTGCCACTATTGTCATTCTCCGGAGAACAACAGAGGTGATCATTTCCTTTTTAAAAAATTAGAACCAGAGTGTAGTAACATGCCCTCATATGCAGCCTTCCAATTACTCTCCTCTGCACCTAGAACAAACCATAAATTTCTCATTATAATCCTCAAGATTCTCTATGATGCCAACACTCACTCTTGCACTGCTCAGATGCACTTAATGTTTTTGTTTGGTTTTACTTTAATTGGATGGTTTTTGTCTTGGAGAAGGCGGTCTTCCTCTGAGAATTCCTCTGTACCACAATTTAAAAACTGATTGTGGCCCTTACATAAACATGCTTTCTAATCTTGTGTTATCATTTGCAACATTCGAAAGTATTTTAGTTGCTCTTGCTAAAAGTTATAAGCTACTAAGAAAGTGAACATTATCTTCCTTCAGCACACACAAGTATTTTTTCTAATGCAGCCTGGTCTACAGAGCAAGTTCCAGGACAGCCAGGGCTACACAGAGAAACCCTGTCTCAAAAACCAGCAAAAGAGAAGGAGAAAGTGGGGAGGGAAACGAAGGAAGAAAAAATAGAAAAGGAATGGCATTTCAACTCTCAGAAAATTATTATTGTTGCCCTTGAGCTACCTATTTCTTTGATTGATTACTAAAAACAGCTTTGGGCAAGTAGATATGAGCCTAAGATAATTCTATCCCTATCTAAAACAAGTAACTAGCTTTGAGGTAGACTAAGATAACTTCCAGAAGATCTATTACAAACTTTGTTTTGAAAGATCAGAAAAATATACCACAGAGAACAGTTTTTTCCTGCACCAACAAAGAACAAGCGATGACGACAGTACACATCTTCACAGAATCTGAGCAGAGAAGCCCTTCAGAGTCTTTCACAGTTTGAGTTCTCTCGAGTCTGTATTTTCGCAGGTTGGATTTTTTGATAGACGGGCTCTTACCTGAAGGACACCGTTCTTCTTTCCCAGTGTAGCCTGCTGGATTTCTCTTCAGAGGTATAGTCTCTGTAACAGTCCATCCCTTTTCTCTGCGCCTGCCTTATTTGCAGCTTTACACTGCCTTACACTCTTTTCCTCAGCAAACCACAGTTCTCGGATCTTCTTGTTCACCTCAGTCTCTCACACCGGCTGTAGATTTATATCTGAGGGGTAAGCCATAACCATGCCACAGCCTGAATTATACCCTATCTTTAAATTTCATCCTCCAAACAAATTAGTCCATTTCTTTCTTGTTCAGTCTCACTCAGATTCTTAGGACACGGGCAGTATGCAGCCAGATTCTTTGTCAGAATATAATTCAGATGTTCCTTAGCCCAGTCCTTGACCTAATCTTGTTCTTCACTAAAACCTCATGTGCCAAGCCTCCAGTGTTCACATGTCTCCTAGCATTCTGATTCCTTATACTTCTACCAGCAAGACCCATTAAGCTCTGTTTGCAGCACTCTAGGACCACTGTCTAGTTTACATCTAACTTTCCCACAATCTTCCCTTCAAAGGCCTAAGAACTGAATGGTGGCCTCACTCGGTAGCAAATCACTGATAAAAATACTGGTGAAAGCAAGTTAAGGAAGTAAGAGTGTAACTCAGCTAAAATATTGAGGGAAAAGTCCACCATGCCTGAGGAAGGCATAGTGTGGAGAACAGCTGTACTTTTATGACAGGAATGTGAAGCAGCTGGTGACCTTGCAGCCACAGTAAGGAAGCAGGGAGAGATGGATACTGCCACTAGAATCCCTTTTTCCTGTATTAGTCTAGGGCCCAAGCCATAGAATGGTGCTACCCACATTCAGGTGAGTCTTCCCGCCTCAGTTAAATCTCTCTGAAAATGCCTTCAAAAGTGCACCCAGATGTTTGTCTTCGAGGTAATTGCCAGTGCTGTCAAGTTGATGGTCAAGATCAGCCATCACACCACAGGAAAAGAGGTCTTCCACATACCCCCAGGAGTGTTGTAGAGTCACTATAGAGCACTGAGTACTCACTGTGTCTTAAGTTCCTCTCTTTCCTAAGTGGGAAATGTTTATACAGGTATTCTAGTCTGCTTATCATTTTACATACACCATGTGTGTGGAGACATACAGTGTACATATTTATACATTATATAACTTACATGACCATAAGGTAAGACATTTTCATCTCATTAGAGGACCGGGACTCAACAACAGATCCTGCTTGCAGTGACTAAGTAGAGATTTGGATTTCTCAGTGAGGGAATGTGTGTGTTTTATGGGTGGCAAGAAGACAAATTTACAAACAAAATTACGGCAATTTGTTCAGAAACAAATTCTAGATTCTAGAATCAGGCAAAACCTTGGTTCATAAATTATAGGGTGTCAGCTCTATGAAAACTAAAGAACTGAAGAAGCAGAAGCAAAGAACAAAAGCAGACTGCCTTGTAAGGCAGAAGGGGAGGGGCAAATAGAAAAGCGGCCACTTCCCTGGAGGTTACTTCAGCTTATGTTGTTGTTATTTATTTTGTTGAGACAAGGTCTTACTAGGTAGAACAGGCTAACCTCAGATTCACCATCCTTTCGCCTTAACCTCCTGAGTGCTGGGACTGTAGATGTGCCTAGCTTCTGGTGTGGTGTTGTGTTTATTAACTGGTTGGCTTAGGTGTAAAGACTAAAGTAGAGAAAATATTCTCAGGCCAACTGAAAGTGACCTTCCTGGGAAATGTGCTGGCTCACTCTGCATATCTGGTCTCACTCCCCTTTCTTGCTCCTCCCTCCTTTCCTTCCCTCTTTGACTCCATCTCCCTTTTCCCTCTTACAATTTCTCACAAAACCAGGGAACAACTTAGTTTCAGTTTGGTGGCATATAACTTTATTTGGGTTTTCTTTATGGCTTGTTGGATCCTTGTGTAAGAACTTAGTTTAAAACAATGTTGTTCCTTTTATTTCAATTTAGCATTATTAATCATGTCAATGAATTTCAGTGCTCACCAATAAATGTGTTCATTGTCTTTTGGACAGTATATTAATCCCAACTCTCTTGACGTTAACTGTAAGCCACATGGCTAAGTGCTACCCATTGGAATGTTGCTGAAAGCAACATACACCACCTCTGGGCTTTGTCTCTAAACCTTTCTATCATGCCTGCATTGTCTGCATTTCCTTGTCAGCTGAAAGTTCTTAGACAGTGATAGATGCACTGTATAAAAGGTCCTAGATTCCATGATGATTGTGGCAGTCATCTTACCAACCTAGTTTGTCATTAGCTATTTCTCACTACTCGATTGTGAGAGCCACTGAGTGTTGGGAATGTTTGTTTATAGCACTGTGGTAGTTCGTGCATGAATTGTTCCTGATGAATCATACTTCCTTGTACTCATATACACATACTCATAGTGACTCTGTCCTTCAGCTCTGAACTTACTTTTGACCACTGTGACCTCAGTTACTGGAGATTTGAATGATACTTGTACATTCATACTTACCCTCCCTTACTGTTAGGCTTTCTGCTTTCCCTGTGTAAAAAAGTGGATCCTAGCTTACAAAGGCTTATGGATACCATTAGTCAACACCAATGGCTAGATATATGAAAGACAACATATTGGAAAAATATACCCTCCAACAAGTTGCATAGAGGGGAAGGAGAGGGCACATATATGACCCATAGAAATATCAAAAGGCTTTACTTGGCGTATATCTGAAGTTTTTCCCACAGAATTCATGGACAAATAAAATGCACATTGTAATAAGCTATAAGTTTTGGGTTTGGTTTGCTATACAACAATGGCTAACAAATACAAAGTTAACATAGTCTGCTCTGGGCAGTGGCACATGCCAGTAATCTCAGTAACTGGAAACAGGAGAATCGGTAGTTCAAGACCAGCTTCTGCTACATAAAGACTTAAAGGATAAACTAGACTTCGTGAAAACTTTATTTAAAAGAAATTAGTGTGTTCTGATTATTATAAAGAGATACAGGTAAGGGTCATCTTGTCCAGAAGCAACTGGGCCAAGAAAACTGACTAGGACAGCTCCAGTTTCTATCTAGGTGCTCAAGCACTGGTGTTATCAACGTTTTAGCATGCTTACAAACAATTCATGCCATACCATCATGCTACTATAGAGAGTTCTGTAAGATACTCTAGATGATTCTCTTCTGTCTATGAAATTGCCCTGTTAGAGTAATAGACTCTTAAGATTAGCTACCCTGTAGTTGCTGTTTTAGATACTTTCTTTCACCCATTGTTTCCTTCTCACCCACAACTCTACTCCTCCAGCCCCTTATTGTTTAGATAGGTCATTTGGGGTCTTTTATTTCAAGGATTGTTGTCTTAGGTTAGCTTTGGCTCCCTAAAACTTGAAGGAGAAAGGTCACATATTAGGAGGAGGTGAGTTACATAGAAGGATCCTAATATACAATCCCATTAGGGAAAGCAATCTTTTTTGAGGACTTGGGAGGCCAAATAACAAAGTAGAACCTAGTAAGGACATGCTGGTGTTATGGTTTGGGTATGTCTTATCACCACTAAGACTCATAATGAAGTGTCATCATTGTGAGATAGTTGGACAATAGACACATTATCCAGACTCACCCAGAATCCTTGGGACACAGGGACTGAGGAACAGCCAGGAGGAAGGAGCCTTCTGGTTTCCATCTGTGGCTGGAGACCTCTGCCTGGGCCACCAGGGCTCCATAGCCAAATAGTGCAGGGAGAAAGCTAGAATCACAGGAGTGTGGGCAAGCCTGTCTGCTCAGAGGAACCCACCTGGAATCCCCAGGACACAGGGACTGAGGAGTGGTCTTCTGGTTTCTTTTGGTGGCTGGGGAGCGGATCCTTTGACATAGAGCTCCATACTCAAATAGTGCCAGGAGAGAGCTGGTATACTAGGAGTGCCGACACACCTTCAAGCACAGGCAAGACTACCGCTTCTGTTCAAATTCACTGGATCAAGAGGGACCCTTGCAGAGCCATCAGGACACAGGAAACAAGGGACAGCTGGGAATTAGACCCATCTTGTTTCTGTCTGCACCCCAGAGCTGACCCCACACCACAGCTCTCCAAACCCAAATTCCTCTCAGAGAGAACTGGTCTTCAAGGAGTATTGACACCTAGGCTAGCAGGAGGGACAAGCCACAGTCAGAGAGAAAGACCAGCTAACACCAGAGATAGCCAGATGGTGAAAGGCGAGGGCAAGAACATAAGGAATAGAAACCAAGGCTACTTGGCATCATCAGAACCCAGCTCTCCCACCACAGCAAGCCCGGGATACCCCAACAAACTGGAAAAGGAAGACTCAGACTTAAAATCACATCACATGATGATGATAGAAGATTTTAAGAAGGAAATAAAGAACTCCCTTAAAGAAATACAAGAGAACAGAGGTAAACAACTAGAAGCCCTTTAAGAGGAAACACAAGAATCCCTTAAAGAATTACAGGAAAACACAATCAAATGGGCAGAATTACAGGAAAACACAATCAAACAGAAGAAGGAAATGAACAAAACCATCCAGGAACTAAAAATAGAAATATAAACAATAAATCACAAAGGGAGACAACCCTGGACTTAGAAAACCTAGGAAAGAGAGCAGGAGTCATATATGCAAGCATCACCAACAGAATACAAGAGATGGAAGAGAGAAGCTAAGGTGCAGAAGATACCATAGAAAACATTGACACAATAGTCGAAGAAAACGCAAAATGCAAAAGGCTCCTAATCCAAAACATCCAGGATATCCAGGATACAATGAGAAAACAGAACCTGAGGATAATAGGTATAGAAGAGAGTGAAGATTCCCAACTTAAAGGACCAGTAAGTATCTTCAACAAAATTAAAGAAGAAAACTTCCCTAATCTAAAGAAAGAGATGAACATATACAAGAAGCCTACAGAACTCCATATAGATTGGACCAGAAAAGAAATTCCTCGAGTCACATTATAGTCAAAACACCAAATACGCAAAATAAGGAAAGAATATTAGAAGCAGTAAGGGAAAAAGGTCAAGTAACATATAAAGGCAGACCTATCAGAATTACACCAGACTTCTCACCAGAGATTATGAAAGCTAGAAGATCCTGGAAAGATCTCATACAGACCCTAAGGGAACACAAATGCTACTCCAGGCTGCTCTACACAGCAAAAATCTCAATTATCATAGTTGGTAAAACCACAATATTCTATGACTAAACCAAATTTACTCAGTATGTTTCCAAAAACCCAGCCCTACAAAGGATAATAGATGAAAAACATCAACTCAAGGAGGGAAACTACACCCTAGAAAAAGAAAGTAATCTTAAAACAAGCTCAAAAGAACATAGCCACACAAACATAAAAATAACATAGAAAATAATAGGAAGCAACAATCACTATTCCTTAATATCTCTTAACATCAATGGAATCAATTATCCAATAAAAAAACATAGACTGACAGACTGGATCCATAAACAGGACCCAGCATTTTGCTGCATCCAGGAAACACACCTCCGTGTTAAAGATAAACACTACCTCAGAGTAAAGGACTGGAAAACAATTTTCCAGGTAAATGGTCCCAAGAAACAGGCTGGAATAGCCATTCTAATATCAGATAAAATCAACTTTCAACCAAAAGTCATCAAAAAAGATAAGGAAGGAAACTTCATACTCATCAAAGAAAAATCTACCAAGAAAAACTCTCAATTCTGAACATCTATGCCCCAAATGCAAGGACATCCACATTCATAAAAGAAACTTTACTAACACTCAAAGCACACATGGCACCTCACACAATAATAGTGGGAGATTTCCACACCCCACTATCATCAATGGACAGATCTTGGAAACACAAACTAAACAGAGAAACAATGAAACTAACAGATGTTATGAACCAAATGGATTTAAAAGATATCTATAGAACATTTCATCCTAAATCAAAAGAATATACCTTCTTCTCAGCACCTCATGGTACCTTCTCTAAAATTGATCATATAATTGGTCACAAACAAACCTTAACAGAGAAAAGAAGATTGGAATAATCCCATGCCTCCTATCAGATCACTATGGATTAAGGCTGGTCTTCAATGGCAACAACAACAACAACAGAAAGCCCACATACACATGGAAGCTGAACAACGCTCTACTCAATGATAACTTGGTCAAGGAAGAAATAAAGAGAGAAATTAAAGACTTCCTAGAATTTAATGAAAATAAAAGTACAACATACCCAAACCTATGGGACACAATTAAAGCAGTGTTAAGAGGAAAACTCATAGCTCTGAATGCCTCCAAAAAGAAACTGGAGAGATCATATACTAGCAGCTTAACAGCACACCTGAAAGCTCTAGAACAAAAAGAAGCCAATACATCCAAGAGGAGTAGAAGGCAGGAAATAATCAAATTAAGGGCTGAAATCAACCAAGTAGAAACTAAAAGAACTATACAAAACCATGAGCTGGTTCTTTGAGAAAATTAACAAGATAGATAAACCCTTAGCCAGACTAACTAGAGGGCACAGACACAGTATCCAAATCAACAAAATTAGAAATGAAAAGGGAGATAAAACAATGGATTCTGAGGAAATTCAAAGTCATCAGATCCTACTACAAAAACCTATACTCAACAAAATTGGAAAATCTGGATGAAATGGACAAGTTTCTAGACAGATACCAAATACCAAAGTTAAGTGAGGATCAGATAAACCATCTAAACAGTCCCATAACCCCTAAGAAATAGAAGCAGCCATTAAAAGTCTCCCAATCAAAACAAGCCCAGGACCAGATGGGTTCAGTGCAGAATTCTATCAGACCTTCAAAGAAGACCTAATACCAATACTCTTCAATCTATTCCACAAAATAGAAATGGAAGGAACAGTATCCAATTCATTCTATGAGGCCACAGTTACACTGATACCAAAACCCAACAAAGACCCAACAATAAAAGAAAACTTCAGACCAATTTCCCTTATGAATACCGATGCAAAAATACTCAATAAAATTCTCACAAACCGAATCCAAGAACACATCACAATGATCATTCACCATGATCAAGTAGGCTTTCTCCTAGGGATGCTGGGATGGTTCAATACCCGGAAATCCATCAATGTAATCCACTACATAAACAAACTCAAAGGAAAAAAAAACAAACGCATGGTCATTTTGTTAGATGCTGAAAAAGCATTTGAAAAATTCAACATCCCTTCATGATAAAAGTCTTGGAAATATCAGGAATTCAAGGACCATACCTAAACATAGTAAAAGCAATATACAGCAAGCCAGTGGCCAACATCAAACTAAATGGAGAGGAACTTAAAGCAATTCCACTAAAATCAGGGACTAGACAATGCTGTCCTCTCTCTCCCTATCTATTCAATATAGTACTTGAAGTTCTAGCTAGAGCAATTAGACAGCAAAAGGAGGTCAAAGGGATACAAATTGGAAAGGAAGAAATCAAAATATTACTATTTGCAGATGATATGATGGTATACTTAAATGACCCAAAAAACTCCACCAGAGAACTGCTAGAGCTGATAAACACTTTCAGCAAAGTGGCTGGATACAAAATTAACTCAAGCAAATCAGTAGCCTTCCTATACTCGAAGAATAAACAGGCTGAGAAAGAAATTAGGGAAATGACACCCTTCACAATTGTCACAAACAATATAAAGTATCTTGGTGTGACTCTAACCAAACAAGTGAAAGATCTGTATGACAAGAACTTCAAGTCTCTGAAGAAAGAAATCAAAGAAGACCTCAGAAGATAGAAAGATCTCCCATGCTCATTGATTGGCAGGATTAATATAGTTAAAATGGCCATCCTGCCGAAGGCAATCTACAGATTCAATGCAATCCCCATCAAAATTCCAACTCAATTCTTCATAGAGTTAGAAAGAGCAATTTGCAAATTCATTTGGAATAACAAAAAACCCAGGATAGGCAAAAACTATTCTCAACAATAAAAGGACTTCTGGGGAAATCAGCATCCCTGACCTCAAACTGTACTACAGAGCAGTAGTGATAAAAACTGCATGATATTAGTACAGTGACAGGTAGGTAGATCAATGGAATAGAATTGAAGACGCAGAAATGAACCCACACACTTATTGTCACTTGATCTTTGACAAAGGAGCTAAAACCATCCAGTGGGAAAAAGACAGCACTTTCAACAAATGGTGCTGGTTCAACTGGCAGTCAACATGTAGAAGAATGCAAATTGATCCATTCTTATCTCCCTGTACAAAGCTCAAGTCCAAGTGGATCAAGGACCACCACATAAAACCAGATACACTGGATCTAATAGAAGAGAAAGTGGGGAAGAGTCTCGAACACATGGGCACAGGGGAAAAGTTCCTGAACAGAACACCAATATCTTATGCTCTAAGATCAAGAATCGACAAATGGGACCTCATGAAATTACAAAGCTTCTGTAAGGCAAAAGACACTGTAAATAGGACATCTTTACCAATCCTATGTCTGATAGAGGGCTAATATCCAATATATATGAAGAACTCAAGAAGTTAGACTCCAGAGATCCAAATAACCCTATCAAAAAATGGCAAACAGAGCTAAAGAGAGAATTCTCAACTGAAGAAACTACTCTTAGGACCGAGAAGCACCTAAAGAAATGTTCAACATCCTTAGTCATCAGGGAAATGCAAATCAAACAACCCTGAAATTCCACCTCACACCAGTTAGAATGGCTAAGATCAAAAACTCAGGTGACAGCAGATGCTGGTGAGGATGTGGAGAAAGAGGAACACTCCTCCATTGTTGGTGGGATTGTAAGCTGGTACAACCACTCTGTAAATCAGTTTGGTGGATCCTCAGAAAAATGAACATGATACTACCTGAGGACCCAGCTATACCACTCCTGGGTATATACCCAGAAGATGCTCCAACATGTAATAAATACACATGTTCCACTATGTTCATAGCAGCCATATTTATAGTAACCAGAAGCTGGAAACAACCCAGATGTCCCTCAACAGAGGAATGGATACAGAAAATGTGGTCCATTTACACAATGGAATACTACTCAGCTATTAAAAACAATGACTTCATGAAATTCTTAGGCAAATGGATGGAACTTGAAAATATCATCCTGAGTGAGGTAACTCAGTCACAAAAGAACAAACATGTTATGTACTCATTGATAAGTGGTTATTAGCCCAAAAGTTTGGAATACCCAAGAGTCACTTCACAGCATCCATTGGGCTAAGCGTGAGGTCTCAGATGAAGGAGTTGGAGAAGGGACTGAAGTAGCTGAGGGAGTTGGCAGCCCCATGGAGGGAGCAACAGTGTCCACTGGCCTGACCTCCTGATGCTCCCAGAGACTGGATCACCAACCAAAGAATACACATGGAGGGACCCATGGTGCTGGTCACATATGTGGCAGAGGAGGGCCTTGTTAGCCATCAGGGAGAGGAGAGGCCCTTGGGCCTGAGGGTGTTAGATGCCCCAGTATAGGAGAATGCCCAGGAGGGAAGATGAGAGTGGGTATGTGTGGGGGGGAAATACCCTCATAGAGGCAGGGGAGATGGAGGGTATAGGGAAGTTTTACAGGGGAGATCTGGAAAGGGGGAAACATTTGAAATGTATATAAAGTGTAAAAAAAAGACCATAAGAGGGGCTAGAGAGATGGCTTAGTTGTTAAGAGCACAGGCTGCTTTCCAGAGGTCCTGAATTCAAGTCCCAGCAACCACATGGTGGCTCACTACCATCTAATAATGGGATTTGATGCTCTCTTCTGATGTGTCTGAAAACAGCTACAATGTACTCATATACATAAAATAAAAGACCATAAGAAATAAAAAAAAAAGTGTCTCACACTCAAAAAAAAAGAAAGGAAAGAAAAGAAAACATGATCCAACTGCAGTATTCAGAAGTGCAGCCTTTACAGATGATTTAGGAGGAGATTTAGGAGGCCACAATAGAGACTGCCATGAGAAAGAGAATATTGATGGATTTACAATGTTGGGGACCAGACATGTATTAGTTATTTTTATATTGCTGATAAAGTACCATGAACAAAAGCAACTTAAAGAAGAGTTTATTTTGGCTTGTAGTTCCAGGGTGTTAGATATCTACAATGGCAGGAGCAGGAAAGTGAGAGATCACATATCAACCACATACAGGAGGCAGAGAGAGACAGAGACAGAGAGACAGAGCAAGAAGTGGAGGCAATGCTGTAATCCTTCAAAAATGGATCCTACTCCCAATGATGTACTTCCTCCATCAAGGCTGCACTTCCTAATGGATTCATAACTTCCCAAACAGTGCTACCACATGGGGACCAAGTTCACAAATGTAGGAGCATATGGGGACATTTTTTTTTCATTCTAGCTACAATAGGGCTGAGGAAGAATTGAGTATACATGTGGACTCCCCTTATCTTGCCATATGATTCTCTCTGTTTCCTAAGGACAGCACCATCTAGAATACCCTACCTAAATTTGTTCTCTTAGCCCTACACCACACTTTGAGCCAAAAGAAACCTCATTTCTTTATAATCTACCCTGTCTTTCAGTCATGTATTATGAGTAGAAAATGGACTAAAACAGATGTTCTCCCAAGTGTAGTCCTGGAGTGACTCCCCAAGGAAGAACAGTGACAGGGTGTGTGTAGGCAAGTAGGAGTCATTGTGATAAATATCAGTAGATGGGTCTAGAATTGGCAAAGGCAGATAGATACCAGGGCCTGAAGGAGTCTTGTAGTAGGGATAAGCAGTAAGTGACTTAACTTAGATGTATATAGACAGCAAAGGATCAGAAACACAGTACCTAATGTTTGATAGGTTATAACTCCCCTAGAACTTAGAAGCAAACCTAAGTATGAGCTGATGAAGCCGAAAATAACCACAGATTACGTTAATCAGAGAAATTAAATCCTGCCCTATTTAAACCTGATGGTTTTCTCATTGCCTAAGGTTTAAGAAACTGTAAAACCATCTCTAACTCTACCATTTGATGCATGTATAATGATGGAGACATCAAAATGTATATGTTGCTGATTTGCATGAATTTTTACCAACTCTTCATCTCTGTAGCAGTTAACCTGAAAATACACATTAATACGTCTGCCACAAGGTGGTAGTATAAAGCTATCTTTTGCCTGCAATCCCATTTTACATCACTAATTTCCACATATAGCTTCTGTGAACTATTTCAGCAGTAACTGTTAAAAAAAAAATCAAGATAACAACAACAAGGTAAAGCAATACATATTTAAAACCATAAAACTAGACTATCCAGAAAATACTGTAAATTAGTTTGTTCTTCCTCTTTTTTCTTATCCACTATGTCATTAGATATCTTATCATTCAAAACGTCAAAAACTAGTATATTCCACACATAGTTTTAAAAATTGTTATAGTCCTCACATAATTAAAAATATTATCAGACATGGTTTCTTATATTTTAAACTTTTTAAAATATTCTTTACAGGATATGTTGTAACACATATAGAATACCTTTAAACTATATTGTGAACACTAAAATCTCACTTTCCAATGTGAATACAGCATGTTAGGAAATATGCAGCATAGCTGATGGAACATCTGTTATCTTTCGGAGGAGGCTGAAGAGAAAAAGAAAACTCTCTTCACCTAGGAGTTCCCCCTTTTCTTCATTTTTTTTCCATGTGATATGGCATTGAAGAGACACACATTAAGAGGGGAAAAGAGAGTGAAAAAATTACACAAGAAGAACTCTCTATGCAAAACAGTTCTGTGTAAGAGAAAACACCATGACACAACACGAAATGAAAAACTACTGCCTGGGCTTTGCCTGTGATATTGGAGTGGAGCTTTTTCACTGGGATTCAGTTTTCTTCTTAGGAATGAGTTTGATCCCTCACCAAGTATGGTTGCTCAATTTATATCCAATTACCTAAGCTCATTAGCTTAGGGATGACTTAAATTCAACTTACATCAAGCATCTGACAGGTAGTTCACAGCTAGCCCAACACACGAGAGTAGAGGTGGTGAGGGCTAGAAAGCCAGTCATCCCGAGGAGTACTAAGAAAACTGTGATGATGCATAGCCATGTACAGTCAGCCACTCCAAACATCCCCTGCAGGGTTTGCTACAGAATAAGAAACTATTATTCTGCATCTGAGCATGGGGATTAGAATAGAAACCACCAGTCTGGAGACATAGCTCAGCACTTTTCAAAGCACTTGTTGCTTTGGGCTCTGGAAATGAACCTCTGCTGTGAGGACCTGGGTTTGGTACCCAGAATCCACATAATGGCTAACAACAATCTGTAACTAAGTTTATTTGTTAATCACCATGATCAAGGAACCTTGTAGAAGAAAGAGCGTTCTGGTTTACAGTTCCCAAGTGTGAGTCCATGATGGCAGAGTGAAGGCAGGGTGGTAGGAGCAGGAAGCTGAGGGTTCACATCTTGTTCTGTAAGGATGAAGCTCTAAGAGCACACTGGGAATGGTGCTAGGCTTTGAAGTTTCAAAAGCTGCCCCCAATGACACACTTCCTCCAGCAAGGCCACACCTCTTAAACTTACCCAAACAGAGCTACTAATTGGGGACCACAGGTTTAAATGCCTGAGAATATGGGGGGATCTTATTCAAGCCACAATCCTCTAATTGGAGGGAGAACTCTTTTCTGGCCTCTGAGGCCACAGAATGCACATGTTGCACAGACATGCATGCCAGCAAAACACTCTCACACATTAAATTTTAAAAGAATGGAAAGTATTTTAAAAGGGGGGGGTCTGACGACATCTGATCTCAAACAATAAAAGTCCCGAAAATGTAATATACAAGCTGATATTGTTGCCATATATAAATTCCATTGGGCTTTTTCCAGGGGTGCAATGTATCCTATCTGAATAATTTACAAAACCCCTATGAAATTAATGATATTATAATCTCTATTTTACAGACATTTACCCCAAACCAGTCTATGCCAGATGCATTTTGAAATATATTTGGATAGAAATTGTCAGCTAAGGGGAGTTTTTTATGGTTGTCAGTGAGAGAAGAAACATTTTATTGTTTTTCATTGTGTGTACATGCAGCTCAATGTGTTTGTGGAGGGGAGTTCTAGGTTGCTAATAGCTTTCTACACGCACTGCTAGAATAGGGGTGTTTGTTCATAATACATGCTGGTGATGTTCTAAGGTTGCTGAGTACATTGTGGGTGTGTGTACAGCCTAAGTAAAGTGGAGTCATAGTTGCTAAAATAACTCCTATACCTTCCTCCCTTCGATACTTGATGAAGGTGATAAATCATATTACAGGACACAGAATATACCACGAACCAAAAACTTTATGTCTGCTACGTCCTCAAAAAGAAGGCTGTGAAGAAGTTAGAAATAGAAGTAATCACTTTTAATTGAATTCCAATTATTGATTTGATAAATCTGTGCCTGCTATCACTAAAACTCTGGGCTCAGGATTAGATGTCCTGTTATTCCAAAGTACTAGTTTTCCAGCAAGGATATAGCAAGAGTTTCATCTACTCCCTGGATGCTTCACGTTCCTTATATCCAGAAGCCATCAGTCAAGAGGAGTCATCCAGGCTGAGTAAGTGAGCCTGATTATGAGGAGGACCAGAGCTTCAGTCAAGAACAAATCGAGTCAGGGAGGAGCATATTTAGAGTTCAGGTGACTGATGTGGGTAAGTCTTGGCATTCTCTTGTCATTTACTCTAAGAGTAAATGAGCATGTACAGCAATCCCAGCCTTGGCAGAAATGAGCACCTGAGTTGTGCCAATTGGCAAGTAGCCTGAGTCTTCTCTCTGAGAGTAAGGCAAGTCAAGACTCATTAGTATAGGAAGGAAACAAAAAGTATCAGTGGGGACCCCAAGATCTGAAGCTGTGATAAAGACTAGAATTCTTTTCTTGCTAAATTCTGCAAGAAGGGCTTGGGATGTAGTGGCCTGGCATGTAGAGTCACTATTAAACAATTTGATTGATTGATTGATTGATACTTTATTTACATTTCAAATGTTTCCCCCTTTCCAGATCTCCCCTGTGGAACCTCCCTATACCCTCCACCTCCCCTGCCTCTATGAGGGTATTCCCCCACCCACACACCCACTCCCGTCTTCCCTCCTTGGCATTCTCCTATACTGGGGCATCTAACACCCTCAGGCCCAAGGGCCTCTCCTCCCCCTGATGGCTAACAAGGCCCTCCTCTGCCACATATGTGGCCAGCACCATGGGTCCCTCCATGTGTATTCTTTGGTTGGTGATCCAGTCTCTGGGAGCATCAGGAGGTCAGGCCAGTGGACACTGTTGCTCCCTCCATGGGGCTGCCAACTCCCTCAGTTCCTTCAGTCCCTTCTCCAACTCCTCCATCTGGGACCTCACGTTCAGCCCAATGGTTGCTGTGAAGTAACTCTTGGGTATTCTGAACTTTTGGGCTAATAACCACTAGTCAGTGAGTACATAACATGTTTGTTCTTTTGTGACTGAGTTACCTCACTCAGAATAGTATTTTCAAGTTCCATCCATTTGCCTAAGAATTTCATGAAGTCATTGTTTTTAATAGCTGAGTAGTATTCCATTGTGTAAATGTACCATATTTTCTGTATCCATCCCTCTGTTGAGGGACATCTGGGTTGTTTCCAGTTTCTGGCTATTATAAATATGGCTGCTATGAACATAGTGGAGCATGTGTCTTTATTACGTGTTGGAGCATCTTCTGGGTATATGCCAAGGAGTGGAATAGCTGGGTCCTCAGGTAGTATTATGTTCATTTTTCTGAGGGTTCGCCAAACTGATTTCCAGAGAGGTTGTATCAGCTTGCATTCTCACCAGCAATGGAGGAGTGTTCCTCTTTCTCCATATCCTTACCAACATCTGCTGTCACCTGAGTTTTTGATCTTAGCCATTCTGATTGGTGTGAGGTTGAATCTCAGGGTTGTTTTGATTTGCATTTCCCTGATGACTAAGGATGTTGAACATTTCTTTAGGTACTTCTCGGCCATTCGAGTTTCCTCAGTTGAGAATTCTCTGTTTAGATGTTCCCCATTTTTTGATAGGGTTATTTGGATCTCTGGAGTCTAGCTTCTTGAGTTCTTTGTATATATATTGGATATCAGCCCTCTATCAGATGTAGGATTGGTAAAGATCTTTTCCCAATCTGTAGGTTGCCGTTTTGTCCTATTTACAGTGTCCTTTGCCTTACAGAGCTTTGTAATTTCATGAGGTCCCATTTGTCAATTCTTGATCTTAGAGCATAAGCCATTGGTGTTCTGTTCAGGAACTTTTTCCCTTGTGCCCATGTGTTCCAGATCTTTAAGGAATTTTTGTGTTTCCTCTTTAAGGGCTTCTAGTTGTTTACCTCTGTTCTCTTGTATTTCTTTAAGGGAGTTATTTAAAATCTTCTATCATCCTCATGAGATGTGATTTTAAGTCTGAGTCTTGCTTTTCTGGTGTGTTGGGGTATCCAGGGCTTGCTGTGGTGGGAGAGCTGGGTTCTGATGATACTAAGTAGCCTTGTTTTCTGTTTCTTGTGTTCTTTCCCTTGCTTTTTGCCATCTGGTTATCTCTGGTATTAGCTGGTCTTACTCTCTCTGACTGTGGCTTGCCCCTCCTGCAAGCCTAGGTGTCAATACTCCTTGAAGACCAGTTCTCTCTGAGAGGAATTTGAGTTTGGAGAGCTGTGGTGCAGGGTCAGTTCTGGGGTGCAGACAGAAACAAGAAGGATCTAATCCCCAGCTGTCCCTTGTTTCCTGTGTCCTGATGGTTCTACAAGGGTCCCTCTTGATCCAGTGAATTTGAACAGAAGTGGTAGTCTTGCCTGTGCTTGAAGGTGTGTCAGCACTCCTGGTATACCAGCTCTCTCCTGGCACTATTTGAGTATGGAGCTCTGTGTCAAAGGATCCACTCTCCAGCCACCAAAAGAAACCAGAAGACCACTCCTCAGTCCCTGTGTCCTGGGGATTCCAGGTGGGTCCCTCTGAGCAGACAGGCTTGCCCACACTCCTGTGATTCTAGCTTTCTCCCTGCACTATTTGACTATGGAGCCCTGGTGGCCCAGGCAGAGGTCTCCAGCCACAGATGGAAACCAGAAGGCTCCTTCCTCCCATCAAACAACATTTTTTAAAATACCAAGGAGCTAATGAGATGCCTCAGTAGTTAAGAGCACTTGTGATTCTAACAGAGGACCTGAATTCACTTCCCCGAACCCATGTGTCAGGTCACAACCATCTGTAACTCTAGTTCTAGGGAATATGATTCCCTCTTTTGGTGTCTGCAGACACTAGGTGTGCACATAGCACACACACACACACACACACACACACACACACACACACATACACACACAGGAAATAAAAAGAAAAAAATTTAAATGTCAAAAAAAATTGACCAGGAATGTAAGCTCTACAAACTCCAGGAATAGTTCTATCTCAATCTGATGTGGACCTACATGGCTTAGGGATGGGCTGTGGGGAGATGCACTACTTAGCTCTCCTTTCAGGAAAGGACTTCTGTCTCAGCAGCTCAGAATGCTGTCAGAAGTTCCTTCAGGTGTTAATCCCTTTGGAAAAATCACAAAACTATGGAGACATCCTTCCTGTGCTATAAATCTAGATTCTCAAGGATCTCTGCCTAGTGATCAGCTGAGGCATGAGTGTAAAAGCCTAGCTATTCTGTGTCAATGATGGATAACCTGGTAGATTGGGCAGACATGCAGTCTCTGCCATCTCCATCTGTAGAATCTATAAAAATGTCCACATGGCAAAGCTGCAGATAGAATCAGGGTGCTAATTAGCTGGACTTAAAGTACACATAATCCTTCATGATTTGGGTGAGATCAGTGTTCCTGAGGCCCTCTAATCTGTAAGAGGATGAAAAGTTAATCACATTTGAAAATGCTCATCAGTTCTCTTTGAAGACTGTCAGAGTCAAGGAATACAGACATACTCCAACAGCTGGCAAAGACAATGGATTTCTACCTCAGCTTCCAGAAGGAACATGTCCTGCCATCACTTAACCCAATGAGACTCATTTCAGGATTTGGACTCCAGAATTGGAGCATAAGAAATAAACCATTAAAAATAATAAAATTATGCTCTGGAAATTTGTTGCAGAAGCCATAGAGAATGCATTCAGTCTATCTTAGAATTCTCTGTAAGGAGCTGGAGAGATGTCTCAGTGCTTAAGAGCACTAGTTGTTCTGGCAGAGGACCTGGGTTCAGTACCTAAAACTCACATGATAGGGAGCTCTACTCCTATATCTGGCTAGCAACAAGCTGTAATTCTAGTTCCAGGGGATCCAACACCCTCTTTTGCCCACTGGGGGTGCCAGACATAATGTGGTGCAATATATACGTATACACATATACATATAGACAATGTACATGTGTATATATATACACATATGCACATATATGCATATGTATATCACATATACATATATACACATATACACATATACATATATACATATGCCAGAACTCTCAAACATATAAAAAGTTAATCTAACATACAGAAGAAAATTCTCTGTCATCTTGAATATGGGCACTCTCAGGCTTCCCTCACAGTGAAGCTCCCCCCTTTGTCTCATCCTGCTTTCTTTGCCTTTTCCACCTATGTTCAAGTATTTAGTGTCTTGTACCTGACACTCTGCCTTGTTTGTGATTGGTGGTCACGAGCTCAACTCCAGCTGCTTCCTGTACTTGGGTCCCCTTTATAGCCTGTTTGGATTGAATTACATCTTTCACCTCCCACAAACTCTTTTACCTCTCACAAAATGGCTAAAATGTAAATAAATAAATAAATAAATAAATAAATAAATAAATATGTAAAAAGAGGATTAAAGTGTATCCCCAGTACTTAGCATTAAGGAAGCTTCAAAGGGCATTAGTAATTTGTGATAAGAACTTTGTAAACGTTGATTTGGCTTCCTTGACTTTATCTCAGTATTTTCTCTCAGAAACCTGCAGCTTCATTTAATAATAATTGACACTAAGGGACAAGAGAGGCTGGAAGACAACTCACATTTCACCTTAGGATTCTTCCTTACATACTGTGTGCTTTAAACTAAGAAAACCCTCCTCCAGGGAGCCCTACTTCAGCATTTGCATGCAGTCTTAGTGCCTTTAAGAGATTGGAAGCATGAGCAAGAGATAATTAGGTTTGCAAAGTGCTTTGCTCACTTCCTTTAATTGGTAACTTTACATAAATGAGCCCATGTATCTTGCAATATGTATAACAAGATACATTGAAATGCAATACATAAATATGAAAGGAAATTATAAACCAAGAAGAAACTTAGAATAAAAACAAGAGAAGGAAAAGAAAGCTGTGCACCCCTTGCAGATAAATGCATAGACTTTTTGGAATTATGACGTAAACAGCACAGTTACATTTACGGCCATGGCTATTGCTCCTGTTCCAAGTTCCTGCCTTATATTTATCATCTTTATATTCATATAGCATTTCTATTTTCCACTATCTTGCAAATATCACCCTCTCTCATGTATTTTATGTCAACCCAGAAACAAAATCTCCTCTAAAAAGTTGAACCTGTTTGTCTCGCCATTTCTAAGTTACCCAAGCATGGAAAAATGGTGTTTAGGAACTTTGTCAAGATCCTCTTTTAGAATATTCACATTTAATCCAAAATCATTTAAATGTAAACCTAAAGAGCTATGTACACATTCTCTAATAAGAAAACCCATTGTCTTACAAATATTATCAGTTGATAGTTAAATCTCTACTTTCTGTAGACATGAAGTTATAAAAAGATCCACTTAAAGCTTGGAAAAATCTCTGGGTTTCCAGGCCCCTTTATACATTTTATACTTAGGAAAAAAAATGCTTTTAAATCTCAAGTCATATCGCCTAGATGGGTTTGAGTGCTGTGGTGGTTTGAATAGGTATGGCCCCATAGACTCATGTGATTGAATGCTTGGCCTACAGGGAGTGGCACTATTAAGAGGTGTGGTCTTGTTGGAGTAAGTATGTCACTGTTGGAGTGGGCTTTGAGGTCTCCTATGCTCAAGCTGTGCCAAGTGTGGCACACAGTCTCCTTCTGCTGCCTGTGGATCAAGATGAAGAACTCTTGGCTTCTCTAGCACCATGCCTGCCTGCACACTGCCATGCTTCCTGCCATGATGATAATAAGTTAAATCTTTGAAACTGTAAGCCAGTCTCAAATTAAGTGTTTTCCTTTATCAGAGTTGCTGTGGTCATAATGTCTCTTTTCAACATTAAAATCCAAGCTAAGACAAAAGCAAATAGCTCTTGTTGTGATGACAAAGATTTTATTCTGTAAAAGTAGAAACATAAAAAATTTAAATTTTGTACAATATAATAATGCCCACCCCAGAAATATTGATGATGTTGATAACATCTTTTAGGCAAATATTATTGGGTATATTTGCAAATTTCTTCTGAAGAGATATTCCATTTGTGGGGAATATTAATGAAATGTGCTGTGTTTCCTATCAAAGGGTTAAATGAGACAAAGAAAGATCCATCTTTAAAGATATTTGTAAAGATGACACCTGGCAAAATCTCTTCTCTAGTCAGTATTTATCTAAGATGAAAATATGTGCTCAAGGCTGCCTCCTATTCTCAAAAGGTGTGCTTTGACTATCAGCTGAGCCAAGTTCTACCACTCATAGTGAGGCACAGGGCCCCTTTGCATTAGGAATAAAAACCCAGAAGAACCCCTGATATGTGTGCCTGCAACCTTTTACAAAGGTAACATGTTTTTAAAAAGCTTTGTTTGTGTGTGGTTATCAATGTGCTGTGTGCGTGGCTGATGATCACAGGGATCAGGAGACGGCACTAGATTGCCTGGAACTGGATTCAAGGATGGTTGTAAGCTGCCATGCTGGTGGTTGGAACCAAACCAAGGTTCTCTGTGAGAACAGCAACTACTTTCAACTGCTGAGCCATCTTTTCAGTTCAGAAGTAAAACTTTTTGCCTTGCTGAAGTTTTTGATTGAGTGATTAATTTTTGAGATATCAGAATCATGTCTAACACATCCATTATCTGATTACAAGTACCCCAAATATCTGAAATGTTCAGAACTTGCAGAACTAAGAAGAACTAAAGTAGGAATAGGTAGATGGGATGAAAAAGAGCAAAGATCCCTTCCTGCTGACCCACTTGCTTCAACCACATACTGCTAAAATCACCCTAAAATTCAATGATTTAAAACTACAACAGACCTTTTATAGATATCATTTGAGCTCTGGCATGTTGGCTGAGCCCTGGTAGGCTATGGTTTTGCTTATGGATTTGCAATGTCTAGAGAAAGCATCATATCTCGCTCGTGTCTGGCTCCAGGTCAGAGAAGGCTCAAACATCTGGAGGCTGTTTGATATTTCTTTTGTTTTTACGTGGTCTCTTTGCACGGATTCTCCAGCAGAGCAGCTTCTAGATAGCCAAACTTCTTTCAGAGAAGGTTATAGCATCCAAGGTTCTTTTCCCCAAAGAAAGATAGGTAGAATCTGCTACCATTTCAAAGCCAGCTTCAAAAGTCAAGGTTGTTATAAAGTCCCGGTTCAGGAGGAGAAAGCATATTCCACCTTCTGATGAGACTAAAGAATCTTTGGGCATGTTTTTAAACTACCACAGGACTTCACACACCTCTGGCAGAAAGCCTGGAACAGAATAATGAATCATTCACTAAACCACGAATTGTTTCATTGTGGTTCCTTTGCCTCTTGCTATGATAGGTTAGTGTTTAAGGGCTCCTAATCTGGAGTTGTGATTGCCTAGGCTTGCCTCTGCGCTAACACAAGGCTTGGAACCTGGAGCAAGTCTAAGTACTTCATCAGTCCTACCTGCAAATCAGGATTAGTATCCATTGAGCACACAGCTGAAGCTAGGTGTTGTCCTGCATTATGTACTATCTCCTTTACCCTTAAGATAACCTGATAACTTTATCTACTTTCCAAGGGAGGGCTTTTCTCGATATGTAGTATGAGACCATCTATTATGTTCAGTGTTGATGTGATTAAATCAGTTGGGATAAAGTTCATTGCAGCAAACCCAGCAAAGCACTGTTACCAGAAACCGATCCAACATGCAGAAAATCCCGCTGAAAGGCAGATTGTTCCACTGAAAGACAAATATGGGCTAAGTTTAGTTGCATGTCAGATGTAAACTTTAAAATGCCAGCCATTCTGGGTCTCATTCCGGGCGGCGGAGTCAGAATTCAGCACGTCTAGAAAGTGGAATCACAACGCAGAGTTTTGAGCCTGCAACACCGGAGTCATACCCCAGTCCCCGAGCGAAAAGAAATCCCCTACTCTGCGCACTAGTGCCAGAACACCGCCGGTCTGCCTGAATCATCTTCTAGTCTCAGGGGCCTAGACCTTCTTTGGCCTCCAGGAAGGCATCCCGGGCTCTGTGATTCCCAGAGCCACCCTCGCTCCGCAGGTGCCACTTGGGCGATTCCGGGACGCCCATCTTCTCAGCCCCGGAAAAACCCGGAGAGGTGGAATCGGTAGCCCGGAGCTCCGGGGCGGCCACTGGGCATGCTCCGTCGTCGGGCAGGTTCGGGGCTGTCAGCGGCCGTGAGCCGTGCAGGTCCTGCTGTTCCTCCTCCAGGCGGGAGCGCGATGGCGGCTGCAAGCGCCTGCAACAGCAGCGGTGGCAGCAGCGATACGTCCAGCACCGGAGAGGAAGAGCGTCTGCGGCGGCTCTTCCAGACGTGCGACGGCGACGGAGATGGCTACATCAGCAGGTAGGCGACCCTTTGCCCAACTCCAGCCAACTTGCACGCGCGCTGGCGAGGAAAGTTTGGTTCGGGGAGCTCGTCTCCGGCTGGGCCACAGGGTCCAGGGGCCGCTCTGGTTGCCTTCCGGAGGTACCTGCGGGGCCTAGGTAGGAGGCGCTGCTCTCCTGGGGCTGCTGAGACACCGCAGGCGCTAGGGCGCGCTGGGGGACAGGTGGGCAACCCACGCAGGAACGCTGTCAGTGACACACTCATGCAGGAAAATAGTTTAGGAAAAGTACCTGAATCCCAAACTTAACAGTAAGAGAGACGGGCAGAATTTGTCTCCTAGTAGCGATCTAAACACACTCTTCTGGGGCACAGGAAGCCACCAGGAGCGAACTAGGGTTTGAAGAGTCTGGAATATAGACCATCCCCACTCCCCACCCTATCAGGAGGTGTGTCCTCGCACCTCCATTCACTGTTTGCTTCCAGATAGATCCAGGTCTGGTGATGTGACTTTAGCCTACAGCACTGGATCAAACGATGAGTACTGCCCAAATTTGTAAGCTTTAGACGCTGAAGGTGAAGTGTGGACTCTTAAAGTTGCAATGTGCTTTTATGAAAGGTGACATCTGGGAATAAAGAAGTACATTCCGATTTTTGGATTGCCTTCAACAAAACAGGCTATCTAACTTTTGTATACTCCATTTCTTTAAACTACGTCTTGGGTATGCTCAATATCCATTCTGAAAATCTGAAGTTGTCAGCTTGCTGTTTGCCCTACCTAAAGAAAACAGGAATCAAGGAATATCTTCCCTAAGTTATTGAAAAGCTCTCTGAAATAAGTTATTTAACCTGTGACAATTTGGCAGGTATAAAAAAACAAAAACAAAAACAAAAAAATAACATTTATTTGAGACTTGTTTTAGTTATCAATGTTGGTGGGGTTTTTTTTTATTATTTTTCCAAAGTTTCATTGAGAAGCACTATCAAGAAAAAAAAGTAATGATTCTGTTCTGAGATGAAAACAGTACGTAGCTCTGATAGATCCCACATAAGGTTGGGGGGGTTGGTTTTGTTTTTTTTGTTCATTTGTGTGCTTGTTTGTTTGTTTTTCATTTTTTAGTTTGAATTCAGTGTTGTGATTTTTTAAAGTTTATTATACTCTGTGGTTTGGGGGTTTGCCTATGTGAAAGGTCATTTTCTCATTGTAATAATAATAAAAGCAATTTACATTCAAGTTGGAATGCGAAAGGAATTTAATTTCACACAAGCAAGAATGCATACAGGAAATTAACAACATTCTTATCTTCCCCTTCCTAATTTGGCCTGTTAATATGTTGCTTTATGTGAACTAGACTTAACTGTATAAATGCTCATTTTAGTTTCGATAATGGATCTATTTACCCTAGAGAATAATGAATTCTCTAAACAAAATCTGAGGACTTTGTTTTGAAAACTGAAAATGTCTCCTTTCATTAACCATAAGAGTTAGAGGTTTTACACTGTAACCTTATCATTGCCACAGGGCCATCAGTGCCCAGCTTCCTTCTTCCTTCCCCAGCCCAATTCTTCATGTAAAGCAGCCAAATTATCTTACAACACAAAGATAATTGGCCTGGCTCCAGCTTCACCCCGAGTTCTAGAGGAAGATATAAAAGGGCTTTGAAGTGTGTAGTGCCTATATCATAACAAGACTTACCCAAATTTCTTATCTTTCAAATTAGAACACTTTGCCACCTCTAATTATGACAGAATGTGAGGGAAATTGTAATTCAGCTAGGTACAGTGATCCATAAACAAAATCCGAGGCCTGTCACTAAGAACAAGCAGTAGCTCTTGGACCAGAAAGCAATGATCAGTTCATATAAGTTCCCCTCCTCTATAGTAATCTTCACTTGACTATATTGGCTCTAGTCCTCTACCTAGCCCATATCCTAAACTAGAGTGGGCTGGCAACCTTATGTCTGGAGGAAAGAAAAATAAAAGAAAGAAGCAGTGGGGTGGGGTGAGGAATGTCAGCAAGATAAAAGGGTGGAACTTCCTACTGTCAATGTTCTTTTGGCGCAGTCTTCCCCAGGAGGAAAGACTTTGGCTAACAGAAGATTCCCAGAATTGGTGATTGCAGTAAGGAGATTCCACACTGTCAAAGGGATGCAGAACCATCCCCATTCAGTAGCTGAGATGTTCCATGAAATTCTCATCAAGCATCTTATCCTGGACGGGATTTGGGATTTGGGTTGTGCAGTGACAGCACAGCAGGCCCTTCTCCTACACTTCATTAGCATTATAATGACTGAGCCCCATGTTTCCCAGTAGTGAATTCTGGACACCATGGATCATATTATAGGAAGTAGTAAGGGTTAGGCTTTGTCTTTTCACTTCAGTGAAAAGCAATGAGAAGCTGCTTCTGTGTGTGTGTGTGTGTGTGTGTGTGTGTGCACAAATGTAGGTATTCATGTCAGTGTGCACATGGATGCTTTCCCATATATGGAAACCTTCATGTGCATGGAAGCCAGAGGTTGCCATCAGGATATATATATATATATATATATATATATATATATATATATATATATTTAATTATTAAATCTTGTGACTTTATTTATGTATATGTGTCTGTGTATGAGTATGTGCACATGAGTTCACGTGAGTACCTGCAGAAATTGGACGTGTTAGATCTCTACTGAAAGTTGAAGTTACACAATTGTGAGCCACCTGTCATGGGTGCTGGGAATTGACCTCCAGTCCTCCAGAAAATGGGTATGTGCTCTTAACAGCTGAGTCTTTTCTCTAGCCCCTACCCTTTATTTTTGAAACAGAGTCTTTCACTGACCCTGGAGCTCAGTGATTCATTGAACTGGTAGGACAGTGAGATCCAGGGATCCTAGTGTCTCCACCTCTTCAAACCTGAGATTGATTGTATATGTGCACCGGCTACTTATGTGGGTGCTAGAGACCCAAACTCAGTTCCTTTTGCTTGCATCATGAACACTCCAGGATTGAAGCTGCCTATTTCGAGTATATCTGACAAATATCTAAAGCCTAATACTTGCATTTTAACCTTCCCCCTAAATCTCAGCTTAAACTTTGGTGCATTAAAAGCTGGACAAACCAAAGTCTGATCTCTTTGGATTTCATTTCCCCAGCTTTCCCATTGCTCCAAACCTTAGCAACCACTAATCAATTGTACGTCTCTCTTCTGGATATTACATATCAATGGAATTGTATGTGCTCCTTGGTGATTGCAGTGATTTTTTCCAGTTAGCTAACGTTTCAAGTTTCTGCTTGTTTTAATTCCTTCTTATGGCTGAATTGTATTTCATTGTAATGATACAACATATGCTGTTTGTGCATCAGATGAGGAACATTTGAATGTTTCTGTCTTTTGACTGCTGTGAGTAATGCTGTCATGAATATTCATGTGCACATTCTTGTGTACGCATATTCTCTTTTATTCCTAAGTATATTCCTCGAAGTACAGTTCCTGAGTGTCGTGGAAATCCTAGGTTTAAGTTTTTGAAGAAGTATTAGATAGCTTTTCAGAGTGCCCACACCACTGCACATCCCAACAAGCAGTCCTAACTTCTCTGCATCTTCACGGGCACTGATTATTTATGGTCACGCTGCTGTGTATATAGTGGTACCTCATGGTAGTTTTGATTAGCATTTTCCTAATGGCTAATGATATTGAACATCTTAATGTGGCCTTACTGGATATTTTTGGGTGTGCTTTGGAGAAATTTCTGTTCAATTTAAAAATTCTGTTATTTATCTTTTTATTATTAAGTTATAAAATTGCTAAGACCCCCAAGTTGATCTTTAAAAAAGAAAGTACATTTCTTATATCAAAATGGGTTCTCTCTCTCCCACTAGTATTCTCCATCATAGCAACAGACTTTGACTTCTAGAACGTTCTTTTCACCTTGTAAACTTTATGGTTATTTACTATTTTGATTATTACTATTATCCTACACTGGCTTCCATAAGGGCGATAAACTCATACCTGCCATAGCTTGTCAAGGTACAGCATACTCAGCAAATTCCAGTGGAGAAATGATCAAATATAATCAGTGGTAGGTGTGTTCTTGTATATTGAAAAATTTTCAGACATCTTTTATCTTTACATAAAGTAAACATACATAAAGTGTGCATGCATTTGATGAAAGGGTCTTTTCCTTTAAAATGGATTCTTCTGTTATATGGAAGGTATTCCTGTCAATCTTTTGAAAAACATACAAATGCACAAAAACAAAATCCCAATTATCCATGATCCCATCACCAAGGAGTATCACTTGTTTTCCAGTTATATAGAAAGCATGTTGATCCTCTAATACATTAAAAAATGATTGGATTTTTAGGAAAGCATCCGATGTTCATGGACAGGAAAATAGTGTTTTTAAGTTGACTAATTACACAAGTTGGTGTGCAAATTCAACTGTGTGAATATACTGAAAAATATTCACCCCTAGGATGAAATTTTTAATGTCTGAATCATTGTTCAACAAGCTGTCTCCTTGTCCTAAATTTGTCTGTTTTGAACCTGTGCAGATCTTGTGTGTGCTATCAGAGTCTCTGTGAGTTCTCTGTGATAGTTTGTGAGTATCAGCCCTGTTGGTGTGGATACACTGTTTCCAAGATATCATCCACACATCTGGATTCTTACAACCCTTTTGCCTGTCTCCTCTTCCTGATAGATCCCTGAGCCTTGAGAAAGAAGGTTTTAATGAACACATACTGCTTAGGACTGAGTGCTCCTTAGTCTCTCACTTTCTGCACATTTTACAGCTGTGAGTCTCTGTGCTAATTCCCATCTACCACAATTAGAAACTTCTCTAACGAGGACTGAATGATACCCTAGTCTATGGCTATAACAATGTCAGTAGGAGTCATTTTATTGCCATGTTCCTTTAGCAGAATAATTGCAGTAAGTTTTCCCCAGAGTCCATGACCCCTCTAGTTTCCAGGTTCTTGGCTACTTTAGGTATGTCAGGTATGGGTTCTATCTGATAGAGTGGGCCCTATATCCAGTAAAAAGTGGCTGGTTATTTGTGTGGTCTGTAAGTGTCATGCTGCATGTGTGAAAGATCAGATAACAACTTATGGTAGTCATTTCTCTTCTTCTGCCATGTGGGTCTTCCTCCCCTATCTTAGTTAGTTTTACTGCTGTGAGCAGACACCATGACCAAGGCAACTCTTATAAGGACAGTATTTAATTGGAGCTGGCTTGCAGGTTCAGAGGTTCATTATCATCAAGGCAGGAGCATGGCAGTACCCAGGCAGGCATGGTGCAGGAAGAGCTGAGAGTTCTACAAGGCCAACAGAAGACTGGCTTCTGTGTGGTTAGGAGGAGGGCCTCATTGTTCATCCCCACAGTGACACACTTCCTCCAAGGCCACACTTCCTTCCAAGGCCACACCCCCTAATAGTGCCATTCCTTGGGCCAAGCATATTCAAACCACCACATCCTCTTGGTTTTCCTCTGACTTGTCTCACTGGTCTTCTCCTTGATTTTTTTTCATTTTAAAAATATCATGCTGCTGGGCAGTGGTGGCTCACGCCTTTAATACCAGCACTTGGGAGACAGAGGCAGGTGGATTTCTGAGTTCGAGGCCAGCCTAATCTACAGAGTGAGTTCCAGGACAGCCAGGGCTACACAGAGAAACCCTGTCTTGAAAAACCAAAATCAATCAATCAATCAATCAATCAATCATGCTGTTAAAGACAAAACCCAGAGTTTGGGGATGACTGAGCACTTAACACTGAGATACAACTCTAGCTTGTTAGTGGAGTCTAGTGACGGTGTGTACTTATAGAAGCTAGAGTTGAGTCACTCCCTTCTTTGTACATTCTTTACAATAGGAGATAGTATCTTTTTGAGAGCCTTTTCTATCACATATACTACCCATTTAACACAAAAGAACTTGTTTTCTTCTAAAGCCTTCAAGACCTTTACTTTTTAATTACCAGCCCTTTCTATAGTGAGGATGACTCCACGTTCTAATTGGCATCTTGGCATCGGCAGATATGGCATTTACAATCTTGGTGCAGGCATTTGCATTCTAAATGAAATTACACAGGGATCTCAGCTGGAGAGAGTCTCTGTTGCTTAGTAAATCAAAAATCTCTTCATATCTTGGTCCCAAAGTGGTAGCCATATGGAGGGGAAAGGGCATTTCCTTAGAGAACAGTTAATTGCCAGCTTCTCATTGTCATTTCAAAATGTCAGTTTAAGCAAGCAAATGAGCCATTACCAAACTCATGCCATTGATTATTGATGACTCTTACTGATGGGAGAAGCAGAAAGACAGATACCTTAACCTGAACTTGTTTCCTAGTCATAAACAGATAAAGTTTGCTGTGAGAACATTACTGTTGGGCCGTCCACTCGTATACACAACTTGTTGGCAGGTTAATATGTATTATAGGCAAGAGAGGAAAACAATGGGGCTCACCCCAATACTCGGGTCTTGATGTCTTAAACGTTGTCTCTCTAACCAGAGCTACTGTGCTGCTATCTCATCCTCGGGATTGCCCCCTCTGCTGACACTGAAGTTGTTTTTCTGTAATATGAAACAGAACAGGCATCCTTTAAAACCCTTTAGCCTTTGCCTGCTCTTTACAGATAAGTCCAGACTCCTTCTTGGGGCATTTAATTTAAGGTCTTTGCCTGATGCGCATCGACTGTACTGTCTCCCTGCACATTCCTCTCACACTCCAGCCTTCAGTGCTACCAGGCTGCTCCAAGCACCAAGCTCAGCACCTGCATCCCCTCTAGAAGCACCATTTGTCTACTTAATGAGCACTTTCTCATTTTTTTGCTGGACTCAGTTTCTATGGAGCTCTTCCTCTTTGGCCATTTTCCTAAAGCCAGCTCCTTCTACTCTCCTGCACCAGCACAGCTCATTCTCTCTTGTATTTCCCTTTTCCCTGGTACTCAGAACAGATTGATACCCTCAGTGACATAGTAGTCAACCCAAACATGTTTTATTATGTAATGGCCACTTCAAATGTTTGAAAACTTTTAGAAACAGAGTGGTTTTTAAATTCAATTTAGAAGATATTGTAATGCTTATATTTAAAAATGCATGCACTATTAAAAAATAGAATTCAAAATACTATGATAACAGAATTCACTTGTCCTGCTACAGAATCATCATGTGTCTTTAATCAAACTCATATAAGACTCTCTAATCATCTTCTTGGACTTTTATATCATGTTTTCAAGATACAAATACTTTGATTTGATGAGTTACCAATACCAGCTCAGGATTTTAGTGGTAGCATATTCTTATAGAAAGGCATACTGTGGTAGTTAGTCTCCACTGGAGAGCTGTTTGATCATAAACACACCTTGGTGAATCCATACTTTCTCTCTAAAGTATTTATTGTTCAAAAACCTAGACAGCAAAAAGTTTTTTCAAAAGCTTTGAGCTGCTAGCTAGAATTTGTTTTAATCACCCCCTAAACGTAGGGTATGAGACAGAGGAGACCCTAAAACTACTCCAAGCTTTGTTTCTAGTTATTAAAATTGGATAGAGTTGCCTTCATCATTCAGAGTGTGTGAAGCACAAAGATTATCAAATCAACATTTTTACCTCTCCTATCATAGTCTATCTTCTGATATATATTGGATATTCACAGTACATTTTTCAAGTAATAAGTTAACATAATAATAAAATAAAGGAACTTACCCACTACTAAATTGTGGCATCTTGACCTCTACTTAGCTTCTTTCCCCTGCTAGAGTGTAAGATTCACGGATATGGCAGTGGTGTCTCCGTATTTTTCGCCTAACACGATCCTTGTATATGTAGAGATGCTAAGTAAACATTGGATGAAAGGATGAACTTACACTTCAGGTAATTAATTAAGCTAATTAATAACTAAGTTAATTACTGGAATTTTTGAGTTCCCTACATGGTTACCAGATGATACAGGGGAAGTCAGGGTTCTTAGTCTAATTAATAAAATAATTTAAGGATGGGCTCAAATGGAAGCTCAAGGACAGTTTCATCAGAGTTGAAAAAAAAAAGAAAAGAAAAGAACACGGAAGGCCAGCTGCCAATCTCAGCAGCTGCTTGGAGAGGAAAATGGTGGAAAGAAAAAGCCATGCCATTTGAGTTACTGGCATGGAGGCCCACACAAGCCAGAGAAGGGGTTAGAGAGTAATAAGACCCAGAGTACCAGAAAAAGCACACTTAGGCTCCAGCTGAGAGAGGAGAGAGAGAGAGAGAGGTGCTTTGATGTCATTCGGGGGGTATTATTAGTTTGCAGAGTCTGATCTTGTAGTTTTGGTGTGAGAGCCAGCTCTAACCCAGGAGCTTTCCTGGCTGTTGAACCTGCTCTGTGTGTCCACAGACCACATTTTAGCAGCATCCAAATGTAAGGTAACAAGCTGCATTTGTCTCAGGAGTTCTGCTGGGATTCTACAAGCTGTGTAGAAGCCAGGTTTCTGTGTGGCCTGCTCCTGTGCAGCTCTGTTGAAGCAGTATGAGCTGACAGCCATGCTAAGTACTCTGCAGGCTCACACAGTCCTCCTGTGGATGCTAATGGGGAGAAGGGGTATCTGGATTTTAGTTCTCTGATTGGCCAGGGTTAAGTGTGTGCTCTGAGTGATTGGGAGGAAAGGAGACAATACTGACTAGAGAAGTCACAGAAGAGGAGATATCAGTCCGAACATCAGTTAATAAAAGAATAAATAGTCATGGTCAAAGAGAAGTGTCCTGTGGCCTCTTCCTTGGAGGGATCCACACTGACAAAGTACCTCAGAGAACTGGCTAGAGCTTCAGGTTTGACCTGCTTCTGTAGATGGTCAGGCATTTCCAATGGCAAGAGGATCCTTGTAAGATTTTTTTCTAAATCCACCATGACAGTAAGAAAAAACTAAAAATAAGTTACAAACACTTAGGGAGTTTTGCTTCCTTTAAAAAAAAAACAAAACTTAATTGCTTCTGATATAAGCACTTTGTATATGTAGAACCCTTCTAAACTGTTGTTTAGCCTTTTGTTTCAGAAATTTCTGTATTCTTGGATATTGTGAGAACAGAGCAAATTTGTCTAACTTCATTCCTTGTCCTAAGATAGATACCTCTCTGTGTGTCTCTCTGTCTCTTTCCTCCCTCCCTCTTTCCTCTGTCTCTGTGGCTGTCTCCCCCCTCCCACACCTCCATGTAAGTGTGTGTATGCGCATGTATGTGTCCGTGTGTTTGTGTGTGTTTCATGGTGATTCTGGGAGTCTTTTTGTCATGGGATATCTGAAAGGTCTAGTTTCCTTTGAAGCATTTGTCTGCCTTTGGACTCTGACCATGTTAGGGTGAATAAATGTAGAATACTTCAGCAGAGATAAGGTTTTTTGTAGGTGTCCTGTGATTGCTAGGTGCTTCTGCTCTGTGGATCTCTCAAATTAGCATTTCCGTGACCCCCAACAGTATGATTAAAACACAGAATTCATTTTCAAAAGATTTATTTTATTTTCCTGAGCCTTTATTCGTATCATTTGGGTACACACACACACACACACACACACACACACACACACACACACACGGGGGGGGGCACATGCACACACACAGAGAGACAGAGACAGAGAGACAGAGAGACAAAGGGACCCCGCTCCTTTCTGTGTTTCCTCTGCATATGCAGAACCAACCCTCATCCTCCTTGGCTCTCTCCTCTTGCCCATATCCTCTCAAGAAAGCTGTCCGAGAAATGCTACTGTGTGGCAAGCTTGAAGGGGACATCTGATCTCAGGATGAGAGACCATCTATCAGTAACTCTGACACACAACCAGTTGCACTTTGTTATATGAAAACTCTTTCATCTTCAAAGCCTTTCACCTAGGTGAGTTGAAGATTCCTGTGGTCACTTGGAGACCCCTGGAACTGAGGTCTTATTAAACAGGGCAGATGGCTTTGGCTTTTGCCCTTACTGGCAGATAACCATGAAGCTATATATAACCTTGCTAATCAGAGCCCTATGTCCTTTATGTGTAGCCCCTCAAGTCCTCATGTCTAATTCCTGGTAGCTGGCCCAGTATATCAGTAGCCCTGTGTTCCTGTTACACTGTCTTGTATGAGAAGACAGCCCAGATAGCTCTGCCCTTACACAGTTACTAGAGTGCTCTCATTCAGAAATGGAATGATTTGTGCATTTGAGATGCACATTCCATCGTACCCTACTCCATCATTGTGCCTTGATATTACTGAAAGACCTATTCTCTCTATGGACGAGTGGAGTCATAACAGTCTATTCCCCAGCCTCACTCAGAAGCTTACATTTAGAGCCACCAAGGGTCAACCTGTTGCTCAGGTGTGGTGGCACTCTCTAGCTACAAACCCAGCACAGGGGAACTTGAAACAGTAAGATACTGAATTCGAGGTCAGACCAGGTATGTAGTCTTTCCTTTCTCTGATGAGTATTTTCTAATATATTACAAAAAGACAAAATATTTAAATAACTACCAAAACATATAATATGTATTCATTGATATAAGTACATGTATATATACTCATATATACCTATGTTCATAGGAATATATATATAGTACATATACTTTAATTCTCAAATCACTGTATAGATAGTAGAACTCCTTATATTCTCTTTTAAAGAAAATATTAAACACTCCAGCTTCCTGATGATGCAGAAACATCTTTGAAATTTACATGCACTTCTTATATTTTTATCAGTTTTGAAGTAGGCATACATAATAAAAACCTTTAAAACCATTAGTTAAAGTAGTCTTGCTTAGAAGTGTGTTATGAATGCCATTTCCTAAAAGAGAAAACTCACCAAGGAAACTGCCTTTCTGCCTTAGAGCCTTGCTTCTGTGACAGATTTATAATTTGCATGAAAGCAAAAACAAGCAAAGCAATTTGCTTTTTTAAAATGGGTTGGGTTTTTTGTTGTTGTTTAGATTTACTTTTCTATTTTATATGTATTAGTGCTTTGCCTGCATGTATGTATGTGTACTACAAGTGTGCAGTGCCCCTGGCAGCCAGGAGAGGGCATCAGATACTCTGGAACTGGAATTATAGATGGCTGTGAGCCACAATGTGGATGCTGGAAATGGAACCTGGGTCCTCTCTACAAGCAGCAAGATTCTTCACCACTGAGCCATGTCTCCAGCTCCCCCAATCTGATTTTAGTGAGGAGGAATAAAATGGAAATTTCTGGGTTTGTTTTTTGTTTGTTTGTTTGTTTGTTTTTTGGAGACTCAAGTTATTATGATGTTTTGCTGGAGCAGACAGGTGAAAGAATGTTTCACTAAAACAGACATGTGAAAGAATGTTTCGCTGAAGCAGAAAGAGGTGAATCGATGTTTTGCTATAGCAAACACGAGAAAGGATGTATAATGTTTAGAAGGAATATAAATATGACTCCACAGGCAGTGGGAGCTCGGGCTCTGGTTCACCTTGACCCACCTCACTAGTCTTTGCTGATGACACACATGTGTGGTTGGTTTGCCTTACATTGTGTTGCTGAGCTTCGCTGTGGTGACTTCATAGAGAGAAACTCACCAGAAAACTTCTCTTGAGGTTCCTGCAGCTTCTTGCCTTCTTGCCACTTCTGTAGGCTTGAGCCAACTAGGGACCCTTGCAGTTTCCTCTGGATTACACTGCCGTTGCTGATTTGTGTGTAGCATCTGCCCAGTGAACTGGACTGCAGCTGCTGATTCATGTTTGGTGTTTGCTGAGAACAAGGAAGATTGTAATCGCCCCAATGAACTATTTCTATACAGTTCCACTCCCCCTGTAGTCCAATAACCTTTCTTTTCCACTACCTCTGGTGGGTGTTGGGCTAGAGAGGAGGATAAACCCTTATTAAATTAGCTTTTAAAAAATATATGCCTACAGAGGGGTATGGGTGACTTAGGGGCACTTAAAGATTCTTTAATATACACGTATTAGCTTAATAAATTTTAAGTTATATTATTAGCAATCATTTAACTAACCAACCAGAAAATCAGTCTGAAGCCTGAAACCTTTGTCCCCTTCAGTTACTGTACCTCATCATAGGGATCTTCTCTGAGGACTTTTTCTTGCCATCCCACTTGGGAGACACATGAGGTGATAGAAAGGCATCTGGAAAACCTCTTAAGGCAGGCATGCTGCCTTCACTGAGAAGTTAAATGCCTTCCACAGGAGGTTCAAAGCCAGAAGGAATGCCTTTGCTGAGCAAGGTCAAAGAGTCTCAGGCAATGCTGGGGACTCACTGCTGGGAAGCCATAGTGATGAAAGCCTGGGCTGACAGTCTATTTGGAGTTCAGTTACAGAAAAAAAGTCTAATTTTCACTTATTCAAAATAGCTATTTTACAATATTGTTTAGTGGCAGAAGTTATGTGCATACCTATGTGTGCATGTGTGTGTGTGTGTGTGTGTGTTTCTAAGAGCTGGGAATAGCTGGGTGTTTTAAGTGAGTTAGGACTTGGAGGAATTTATACCTCAAAGAGTCTCAGTTGTATGTCTGTCTAAAGAGAAAGTCTAATTGGGTGCTCACTCAATGTGCCTTCAAGCTGGAAGATTCAATAAAGCTGAGTCAATTATGTAAAGCTGCCTGTGCTTTCTCTGCCAAGTGGATCCTTGCCATTAACAGTCAACAGCAAGTAGCCACATTCAGCCAGTTATTTACAGCACTGCTTGGAGTATACTTTATCAGCTGACATTGTGCTTTCTGCTGAGAACATTAGCATTAGGCAGATTATTACGTTAAATTAACACCAGTTATACTCAAGCCCAGCTTTGTTGTTGCCTTCCACATAAAGCTACATAAAGCTACAGTTGACAATGAAAACATGACCTAAGTGTGTGCACCTGTGTATATGTCGATAATGAAACCGCAACTATGGCCTTAGAGAATTAGTGAAAAACTAGCATTTTCCCGTTAGTGGTTTGAATAGTCTTGGCCCCATAGAATCATGCTTTTCACTGCAAATCTCAAAGTTACATAAATGTAAAGGACATAGAAAGAACAGTGTGTGGAACACAGTTAAGTGCAAATTCCTAGTATGATAGTGTGGGACTACCCCCTTCCAGTAGTCTCTTCACTGTTGTAATTCTCCCAGCTCCTCCCCCCCCCCCCCCCCCCCCCCCCGAGCTCTCTGCACATAGTCTTCATCAGGTAACCCCTGTTAGTGCCCAGGCTTCCTATGCAATAAGCCTCACACTAGGGGGCCGAAACAGGAGAGGGGTAAGCGCCCCATCCAGCATGCTTAAATCTTTGTGGCTGGGTAGGAATTCTTATTTTTGCTCATGCATTCCACTTAAGGAGTACAAGCTGCGATCGCATGTGCTGGCATATGACTAGGAAAGGAAAATAAACAATCGTGGAAAAGGAAAGATTCATGAAAATGAAAGGAACAGAAAGGATGCATGAGGAAGAAGGCTCCCAAAACAGTGGATAAAATCTGAAAAGCCCTCTGTTAATGTATTTTGTCAAAAAACAGGAAAATCAAGAGTCCTCAGCTACAACAGTTACACAACATTTTCTGGGGCACATAGAGGATGCACAACAGAAATGAGGCAGCTTGAGAGGCATACGCTTTAAGAGGCACATGGAAAGGAATCCTGAATCAGCTCTAGACTCAGGAGCGGAAATCCTGAACTACCTTCCCAGCACTTCTTAGTACAGCATATGCTGCGCAAACATCTGTGAAACTGCTTCAAAGCCTTCGGGTCCCATAAGGGTCATGATGAGCCAGTGGTCCTTGCCAAAATGCTTTATCTCCTGGGGTTCCTCCTACATTTCCATTCATGATGCTGAAAGGTTTGAGGGCACCATATCAGTCATTGATGGCTATTTGCCAAAAGAGCTGTTGAGTCCCACCAGGAACAGGCCTGCACCTAACCCCACTGCAGCTGTTGAGCCCGACTTTGTCATCTCCCAGGAATCCTCAGCACCCCCAGTCTTTCTGTGGTCTCTTGGTTTGCTAAAGACAGCACTCTGGGCTCGTATCAATAAATCAACTCAAGGTAAGTAACTTTCAGCAAGGTAGAATTAAATGTTATTTTACCTCAACTCCACATTTAATTTCAACTGTGGATTTTTCTGACTTTGGAAAATAATGAATTTTTTTTTCTTAGCAACTTTGGGGAGGGTGTACAAAGGAAAGGGCCCTCCAATGTAAGTAACATAATTTCTCCTTGTGGGACACAGGCTCGTTATACAGCCCAGGCTCACCTCAAACTTTGTTGCTTCTCCTGTTGCTTCTCCAGTGCTAACATCAAGGTATGCACCGCTGTGTCTGACATTATAAAGAACAGCTTTAAAAACACAGTAATAATTGACAGTATATTTGGTAACCAGTACATATACAGATGCAGGATGGAAAGTAAGCTTTCAGAATACAAAAATGTCAAACTCTAAATGGAAACATACATTCCACCTCATAACACCAGTTCTTGGGTTTTGTTTTTATTTACGTTTTTTCTTCATCCCATATGAATTTGACAGGGAAAAAAGGATTCTAATATGGTAAGATGCTGTGAGGTCATGTTTTTGCTGTGGTCTGAAGACACTGCCAGGGTTAAGCTGAGGCTACAGTATCCACAGAGATAGAATCAGGCCTCGATTTTGTCCCCCCTTACCTCTGAAAAACAGTATATACACTGTCCTGGGCTTAGCAACCATAGCTCATAAGTGGCCTTATCACAGAAGCTGCTCCATTGCTGCTTCCAATTTGAATATTCTTCTCTTGTTCTGCTGTGTCCTGCCTCAAAGAGAAGGAAGAATTTCTGAGAAGCTGGCTTTCTATGGGTCCCATTGTCTTTGGATGAGACCAGACAAAAATCATCCTGGGAAAGGAGGTACTTGGCTCCTGCTGAGGGAATATTCTCCATATGTCCTATTAAAGGAATGAATGGGAATATGGAGGGCTCTTTTTAGCTCCCAAATATAGGTTGAACTCTTTGTGTTACTGTTCATCTGATTTTGTTATTGTTCTTTCTTCCATGCCCCATTCCTGCTTTTCAAAAATACAGAAATATCATTGTTTTGACATTCTTTGTCTTTATTTAGTAATTTCTTCTCAGATATTCAACTACCTTCATAACTAATATTGTTCAGGATAGAACTGTTGGCTAAATATATTTTATTATCCATTGAATGTTCTTTATCCATATTCTTGTTTAGGCATCAAAATTACCTCTCTAGATATGTCCTATAAATTTAACTCCTGTTTAAATATTAAATTTATCTATCTAAACTTTAATTTGGAGGCATTTCGTGGGGCTGGGGAGCTAGGTCAGTGGGTAAAGGTGTTCGTTATACAAGCATGAGGAGTTTGGAGCCCCAGAACCCACTGTGAGAGCTTACAGTCCCAGCACTGAGAGTGAAGACAGGAGAATGTTAGGGCTCATGGGCCAGAAACCCAGTCCAATAGATGAGCCCAAGCTTTATGGAGAGACCCTATCTCAAATATAAGGCAGAGAGTGGAAGAGTAAGATATCCAAAGGGCCTCCACATGTGCATACATAGGAACACATGCCAGAACACACATGCACACACATTCATATGTCCCCTGATACACTATAAGGTGCCTTGGTGTTCAGGTTATATACCTGAATTACAATAAAGCAACCTATACATGATCATCCTTCACCTGTATTTCCCCCATGCTAAGAAATTTGCTGTTCTTCACGTTGTTCAAAGGATCTTAACTTTTTTACTGTTGTTAAGATTTTTTTGAGTAACAAAATCAGCATATATCAATTATACATAAAATGGGATTTTTATGTTATTGTCATATATGTACAAAATTATTTTAGTCGTTCACCATCCCACTCTCCTTCCTGATCATCCCGTTCATCTTCCCAACTGACCACCTTTCTGCTTTTCATGCTGTGTGTGGGGGGAAGGGGGTCATGTCTGTGTGTGTGTGTGTGTGTGTGTGTGTGTGTCTATGTGTGTCTGTGTGTACATGTCTGTGTGTGTGTCTTACTGTGTGTGCGCGCATGTGTGTGCGAGTATGTCTCTATGTGTGTGTGTCTGTGTGTGTTACAGTGAATTACATTAGGGTTTTTACAGGCCATGGACACCTTACCAGTGGCTATACCCTGAAGAAAATGTCCTTCCTTGTCAACCATTAACTGCATATAAATCTTCAGCGATTGCTCTCCAGCTTTTCAGTGAGCCTCTGTTCTTTCACATCACTCCTTGGCGTTACCTAGGAATAGTTATGCAATTGATTAGCTTATGGGTCATTTGTGCTATTTTATTCTCAGTCAGAGGCAAGCTGACCTCCCTTGGATTTCTGTAGTGAGCAGCTGAAAGTTAACTATAAATCAGACCACACAACAATGCTAACTTGTACCTGTTACATTCACACTCTCTCTATGTCTGTATAAAATACAACATAGATTGGTGAAACATTGAATATATGTTACAAACTTCCACTGAGGGGAAAATTGTCAATCACAAGATTGATAAGACCAAACTCAAACATTCCCTCATTTGTGAAATTGCTCTGGAGACATTGAACGATCTCTTGGTTTTGGGTACTTTCTTTCCCATTGCCATTAAAAGTTAAGGGCTTTAGAGTACCTAGATTTTAGGATGTTCTTTTTTAATCCCAGAAAAGAAAACACTGGGGAAGAATATCCATGTGTATAAAATGAGCTGCTGGGGCTGTAGAGATGGCTCAGTGTTTAAGAGCACTGACTGCTCTTCCAGAGGTCCCGAGTTCAATTCCCAGCAACTACATGGTGGCTGAAAACCATCTGTAATAGGATCTGATGCTCTCTTCTGGTGTGTCTGAAGACAGCTACAGTGTACTCATATGAATAAAATAGGCTGCTTATTCCTGCCATCAATACAAGAGCTAAGGCTTAGCGATAACCACTGAGGTCTATAATCATCCCAGCCAGAGAGGCAGAGCATCAAATATGAAGGGTGGGCGACTGCAGGCATCTCCAGGGCACAGCTGTCTGTGTGTGTTAGGAGGACCTGTCTGTCTGTCTGGGGAAGCATTTACTAGTCCCCTTTCACTTGAGAACATTGCTGCCTATCTTTGCTCTTTTGCCTGAATTCTTGCAGTCTGGTTTTGCTTAAGCTTAATATTTAAACAAAATGTTTACCCTGGAAAGGTTTTTCTGATGTGAAGCCAGTTGTGCCTGCGACCATGATCTTTTCGCAATTTATGTATCCTTCCCAGACTCATAGCTCTTCCCCCATGTGTTCCCCCTTCAAAGGTTGTGCACCAGAAGGAGAAGAAAGGAGAAACAACTAACCCCACTGACAGTGTGGCGCCCACCCACCCCATGGGCACTCATCTCCTGAAAGAGGCTCAGAGGCTTCTCATAATTAAAAACATTCGGCATCTGAGACTAGACACATGGCAGAAAAACTCTACTGTGAGATACGTGTTCTGTGCTTTATTTACAGTGACAGTGAGCCTACAATTGATACAGTTGTTCACGCAATCGCTTTCATTTTCCTTCCTGCTCCTATTCCCCCTTTCCAGTCTCTCTCCTTCCTACCTCTAATAAGAGCCAGATTCAGCCTATCTGACTCCTGAAGGTCAGCAAAGCCACAGCTGTTTCTTGCCCTTATTGTTTGGAGATGGAGTCTTACTGTGATATACAGGTTTGGCTCGAACTCCTAGGCCCAAGTGATGCTCCAGTCTCACCTCCCAAGTTAATGAAACTATCACTCAGTATCGCTCTTCCAGAGACTGCACAAGAAAGGGGCAGCTGGCCTCCTATCTCAAAATACTCTTCCTCAGTACCCCGCATGAATGGATAATCCTTCTAGAAGTCATAGATTCCTAAACAAAAATCCCAGGGCTATATGTGATATAGCCCCCTTTGAGTTGCTTAGGGAGTCTAGGAGTCCTGGCAGTCCCCAGAACACCTAGACTTTTTCCATCACTCCTGGTGGCCCACCAGAACTACATGGTGAGAATCTACTGTTGACAATACGACATTGGTTGAAGAGCACAGAGAATCCAAGCTGTATCTGAGCTGGGAGCTTCTTCCTTTCTTTTATAGTACTGGAGAATGTTATTCACTTGTATGTGAGGCTGGGAGAAAGCTAGCAAACAGTCTTCCTCCATGATTTTTCCTTCCAGCTCTTGTCTTGAGTTTCTGCCTCTGCTTCCCTTAGTGGAGGACTGTCCATTATAAACTGAAATGAACTCTTCCCAGCCTAAGCTGCTCTTATTCGTGGTGTTTATCCCAGCAGTGGAGGGTAAAGTGGGGCATCGGTGGGTAGTGGCAGGGCCCACACCCCTTTCTGAGGCTTATCATTTGGTTCAATGCTGTATCCACCTGTGGTGGAGCTCATGCTCCACCCTCCAATTCATGTGCATTCAGTTCTTACTCATGCTCATTCAAGCAACCCTGGATCAATAAAGGGGGATCCAGAAGCTGTCTGCAATTGGTAGCTACTTACAAATAAAAAATTAGCTTTCTCTAAGAAAGTCTTACTGGGGAAACAACCCACTCTTAAGGATAAGCCTTATGCCCAGCATAGAACTCAATAGCATTGTTGGAGGTCCTTTGTCCCATAATGTTAAATTGGGGCCTTTAAAAACCAAAATTGACAGGTCCTTTGAATATACATTATGGCTTCTGGTTTGGGGATTTTATCAGATTCTTGAGTGTGTAAATGTATGTGTCTTTGCATTTATATGTGTTTCTTGAGCTTTTTTCCTTTGGCTCTGTGTGTGTGTGTGTGTGTGTGTGTGTGTGTGTGTATTTGGTTGTTCTGTGATATTATGATTTGTTTGTTCTTTGATTTGTCTTATTTTTTAATTATTATTTCTTATATGCCTGTTTTCTAAGGAGAGACAGAAAAGGCATGACTCTGGGTGGAAGAGGAGGTTGGAAAGAACTGGGAAGGTTATGGGGATGGGAAAACATAATATGTTTTATGGAAAAAAATCTATTTTTCAATAAAAGAAAAAAGGGTGACTTTAATGTCCTATTTTAATATAAGAGGGAGGCTTGCTGGGAAGAAGAACTTCAGTGGGAGATGGAGGGAGGTGAAAGGAAGTGACAGGAGTGAAAATGAGTGGAAACTATAAAATTATATAATATATATGTAGTTGTCAAAAAATAAAAATAAAATTCAAAATGTTCTCCCCTCGTGGACCACCATGTGGCCAGACACTGATGGACTTTTGGTGGAAGTTTGTGCACCTTATGTGTTGAGTCATCTCAGAGGTAGCTGTGTTAGAACACACACACACACACAGGGAGAGAGAGAGAGAGAACAGGGAGGTTGTGTTTATTTGCATTCTAGTCAATTTAATATTTTCTCTGATTTTTTTTAAGAAGATAGATTTTTTTTTTTTTTAAATCTGTGGAATGAGCCAACTCTAAGAAAATGTCCAAAGTATCCAAATGGAACATGTGGTCTTTCTCATCTGTCAAAGGAGATAGTTGTACTAGGTGATTTCTGAGACTTCTGCTTCTAGATTGAGCTGGAGAAATCACAGTGGGATCACCGTACACAGGTACCTTCAAACCCTCAAGGAAGGAGGTTTGACTAAGATGAAGACAAAGAGGAGTAGGCAAAACTGGCCAAGGTTATTAAGCTTTCAAGTGTTCCTTGGGGCCTGAAACTATCAGCAGGACTCAAACATGGCTGTCTCAGCCTTGGGCATGGAAACCAGGGTAGAACATGCACCTAGGACCATACTCAGCGCTTGAGGGGTTTGAAGTAACTGGCTGTGTTTGAGCTATGGGTTTGTGGTCACGATGAGATGGTTTTTCAGAGGATGTATTCTGCCACAATTAAGTGTACAGCTCTGACCTTTGCCAGCTCTATCCTTCCTAAGTCCCTTAAATTGAACCTCATTTCCCCATTTGTAGGAGTACTTCCCTTTTAGAGTTATTACAAGGATAAGTTACAGGAAACAATGTAAAGCTTGCTTTCAGATTATTGTTGCTGCTATTAGTACATTGGCCCAGAAATTGGTTGAATGTAGAAATTATAATACTAAAGGAACAATTAACCTAAAGGATCCATAACAACTGGTGAACAATGAAAATGTTTCCTATTGGCATAAGCAGCATAGAGAGGAAACAGTAGCAGGTTCCCTGATGCAAGCCTTTAATCCCAGCATTCAGGAGGCAGAGGACAACAGGTCTTTGAGTTTGAAAACAGCCTGCTCTGTAGGGTGAGTTCCAGGACAGACAGTGCTCCATAGTAAAACCTTGCCTTGAAAAAACAAACAGAAGAGGACACTTAGATTTTGCTATGAAAGCAATACTGTTGCCATGTAAAGAACTATCCACCTGTGCTTGTTAGCTGTTACTGCCAACTTGACACAACCCAGAATCAATTGGGAAGGGTTTTAATGAGCTATCTAAATAAATCTGGTTGGCTTATGGGCATGTTGGTGGAAGACTATCTTGTTAATTGATGTAAGAAAACCCAGCCCATTGTAGGTGACTCCATTCCTTATGCAGGGTTCCTGAACAGAGAGGGAAAATCTAGCTAAGGGCAAGTTAGCAAGTAAACAAATAGGCCCAAGTAAATTTATTTCTTGATTGTGGGTGTAATGTGACTAGCTGCTTGAGTTCCTGCCTTGAATTCCCTGTTGATGATGGACTATAGAAATGCAGATAAAGACCTGCAACTAATCATCCTTTGCTTCATGTTCTTTCAGTCCCTAACTACTGTCTCATATCATGTCTCTTCCTTTTTCCTTTCTTTTCTTCTTTCTTTCTTTCTTTGGATATTTTCTGTATTTACACTTCAAATGTTTTCCCCTTTTGAGGTCTCTCCTTCAGAACCCCTCTATCCCATTCCCTCTCCCCCTGCCTCTATGAGGATGCTCCCCTACCCACCCACCCACTCCCATCCGGGAACACCCTCAGGCCCAAGGGCCTCTTCTCCCACTGATGTTCAACAAGGCTATCCTCTGTGACATATGTGACCAGAGCCATGGGTCCTTCCATGTGTACTCTTTGGTTGGTGGTCCAGTCCCTGGGAGCTCTGGGGGGTCTGGCCAGTTGACACTGTTGCTCCCTCCATGGGCCTGCAAACCACCTCAGCTCCTTCAGTCCCTTCTCCAACTCCTCCATCAGGGACTCTGCACTCAGTCCAAAGGTTGACTGTAAGCATCTACTTCTGAATTTGTCAGGTTCTGGCAACGCCTCTCAGGAGACAGCCATATCAGGCTTCTGTCAGAAAGCACTTCCCAGAAACCACAAGAACGTCTGTCTTTGGTGACTGTATATGGGATGTATTCCCAGGTGGCACAGTCTCTGGATGACCTTTCCTTCAGTCTCTGCTCCACACTTTGTCTCTATATTTTCTCCAGTGAGTATTTTGTTCACCCTTCTAAGAAACATTCCTTCTTCTTGGGCTTCATATGGTCTGTGAATTGAATCTTGGATATTCCAAACTTTTGAGCTAATATCCACTTATCGGTGAGTGCATACCATGTGTGTTCTTTTGTGACTGAGTTACCTCACTCAGGATGATATTTCAAGTTCCATCCATTTGCCTACGAATTTCATGAAATCATTGTTTTAAATAGCTGAGTAGTATTCCATTGTGTAAATGGACCACATTTTCTGTATCCATTCCTCTGTTGAGGGATATCTGGGTTGTTTCCAGCTTCTGGCTATTATAAACATGGCTGCTATGAACATAGTGGAGCATGTGTCCTTATTACATGTTGGAGCATCTTCTGGGTATATGCTCAGGAGTGGTAGAGCTGGATCCTCAGGTAGTACTACGCCCAATTTTCTGGGGAACCACCAGACTGATTTCCAGAGTGGTTGTACCAGCTTGCAATCCCACCAACAATGGAGGAGTGTTCCTCTTTCTCCACATCCTCACCAGCATCTGCTGTCACCTGAGTTTTTGATCTTAGCCATTCTGACTGGTTTGAGGTAGAATCTCAGGGTAGTTTTGATTTGCATTTCCCTGATGACAAAGGATGAACATTTCTTTAGGTGCTTCTCGGCCATTCTAGTTTCCTCAGTTGAGAATTCTCTTTTTAGCTCTGCTCCCCATTTTTAAATAGAGTTATTTTTTTCTCTGGAGTCTAACTTCTTGAGTTCTTTGTATATATTGGATATTAGCCCTCTATCAAATATGGGATTGGTAAAGATCTTTTTCCCATCTGTTGGCTTCCATTTTGTCTTCTTGACAGTGTCTTTTGCCTTACAGAAGGTTTGCAGTTTAATGAGGTCCCATTTGTCAATTCTTGATCTTAGAGCATAAAGCCATTGGTGTTCTGTCCAGGAACCTTGGACTTAAGCTTTGTACAGGGAGATAAGAATGGATCAATTTGCATTCTTCTACATGTTGACTGCCAGTTGAACCAGCACCATTTGTTGAAAATGCTGTCTTTTTTCCATTGGATAGTTTCAGCTCCTTTGTCAAAGATCAAGTGACAATAAGTGTGTGGGTTCATTTCTGGGTCTTCAATTCTATTCTATTGATCTACCTGCTTGTCACTGTACCAGTACCATGCAGTTTTTTATCACTACTGCTCTGTAGTACAGCTTGAGGTCAGGGATGCTGATTTCCCCAGAAGTCCTTTTATTGTTGAGAATAGTTTTTGCTATCCTGGGTTTTTTGTTATTCCAAATGAATTTGCAAGTTGCTCTTTCTAACTCTATGAAGAATTGAGTTGGAATTTTGATGGGGATTGCATTGAATCTGTAGATTCCTTTCGGCAGGACGGCCATTTTTACTATATTAGTCCTGCCAATCCATGAGCATGGGAGATCTTTCCATCTTCTGAGATCTTCTTTGATTTCTTTCTTCAGAAACTTGAAGTTCTTGTCATACAGATCTTTCACTTGCTTAATTAGAGTCACACCAAGGTATTTTATATTATTTATGGCTATTTTGTAAGATGTCATTTCCCTAATTTCTTTCTCAGCCTGTTTATCCTTTGAGTAGAGGAAGGCTACTGATTTGTTTGAGGTAATTTTGTATCTAGCCACTTTGCTGAAGTTGTTTCTCAGGTTTAGGTGTTCTCTGGTGGAAGTTTTGGGAGGGGTCTCTTAAGTATAAATCAAGGTGAAGAGTCTCAGCTCCAAGGACCAGAAAATATTTTCAACAAAATCTTAGAACAAAATGTTTCCAACCTAAAGAAAGAGATGCCTATAAACATACACGATGCTTACAGAACACCAATTAGATTCGACCAGTAAGGAATATCCTCTTGCCACATAATAATCAAAACACAAAGCCTACAAAACAAATAAAGTATATCAAAAGCTGCAAGGGGAAAAAGCTAAGTAACACACAAAAGCAGATGTATCAGAATTACACCTGAATTCTCAATAGAGACACTAAAAGCTAGTAGGTCCTAGGTAGATATCTTACAACCTCTAAGAAACCACATATGTCAATATAGACTACTATACCCAGGAAAACTCTCAATCTCCATAGATGGAGAAAATAAGATGGAGAGAGAGAGAGAGAGAGAGAGAGAGAGAGAGAGAGAGAGAGACTACCAACATCAAAATAACGGGAATTATCTCTCAACAACAATGGACTCAATTCCCAAATATAAAGGCATGGGCTAAGAGAATGAATATGAAAACAGGATCCATCATTCTGCTGTATACAAGAAACAAACCTCAGCATCAAAGATAGACATTACCTCAGAGTAAAGGGCTACAAAAAAAAAGTTTTCCAAGCAAATGGACCTAAAAAGCAATCTGCAGTATAGCTCTTTGAAGGAGCTCAGCATGCTGACTTCTTATGCCCTAGGCATCAGGATGCTAGACTGCATTGTTTTTCACTTAGTGTTGGAGACCTAACAGCCAAGCACAGTGGAAAGCCTGAAGAGTCGTATATACTCTCTCACACTCAAGAAACGAACACAAGTAAACAACCAGATTCTAGTCAGAAGTTTACATGGGTCCAGGAGAGGGGGAATCTTGGATTTTCCTGATGGCTCCCTCCATTTGTAAGCATATATGTTTTCCTGGAAGACACTGAAATCGGTGTGAATACACAAAGCTTGTCCAAGGCACTAGTTGATTTGGTTTCTCATGAGAGCTCTTTCTGGCTAGCAGGCATCCACACTTTTGCCTTGTCCTCACATTACAAAGGAATGAGTGTTGGGAAAGACAGACATAGAGACACAGAGCGGGGGAGAATGTATCAACCAAGTCCTTGGTCCAGTTTTAGTGTTGCATCCCCCATCTTTTCACAGGATATATATCTTTAGGGTTGTGTTACCCCACCTCTGCTCCACCACAAGGCACAGCCACTTGGGGAGATGGGAGGTGGGACATTTGACTGCAGTTATCCCACAGCACCACCAGGGGTTGTGGTACAGTACTAGGCTGTAGGGGAGCACTGAGACAGGCCTGCGATGAGGCTGGGGATGTAGGGTTCTCTGGCTTTTGGACATCCAGGCAGGAACCTCTGGGAGTTGCAGAAGAGCTTGACAGCAGTGTAGGCAAAGACCTTCTGTATGGCTCCCCATTGATCCTCATGAAAAGAAGCAGACCATAGTTCTAACCAGTTTATTGTCATGGCAGAAAGTGGATGCATAAAACCATACCCCTCTTCTCAGGGTGGGCCTGAGATTAAATACCTTTTTGCAGGGAGGAATGTCTGGGAAGGAAAGCTTATTTGCTACACCTTCAGGGCCCCTAGGTACATCATTAACATGGAGAGCTCTGTCTTGAGCCTATGTGACCTGTGATCATGTCTCTTTAATGTGAGAAGCATGGCACATGTTCCAAGTCAAGAGCTGGGAGTCACCTAAGCCTTAGGTATGTGCACACCAAGTCTATGGGTCTCTACCTGCTCTACCTTACCAAACTTCCTGGCATGGTTTTACGTCTCATACATTTCTGATCCGGTAGTTTTCTCATTTCCTCACTCTATTGGTCCTTGGTTCATTTATTTAAAAATATGTCTGCTAATTTAGCTCTCAGCCAGGTTGTCTCCAAATCCTGCATACCTCTCACCATGTGGAACTTTCTTGGAATTTCTCTGGAAAGACTTTAGACCCAGTATCCTACCTATAATGAACTGAATATCATTAGTGGTCATACAAGGATTGTCAAATAAGTAATATGCTACTCTTGGGTTGAGAGCACTGTCCTACTGAACAAGGAAAGGAATTAAAAAGAGAGAGAGAGAGAGAGAAGGGTTCAAGAGAAGAAGTTGAGGGAAGGGAAAGGGGAAGAGCTAAAAGGGGAAAGACATGATCCATCTGAGAGTAGTAAGGAGGGGCTTAGCTTATATCTGTTAGTCAGCTCAGTCTACCATGACAAAAGGCCATAGGCTGAGTGGTTTAAACAACAGAAGGTTATTTTCTGAGTTCTAAAGACTGAAGTCCAACAAGGTGCTAGCTGATTTGGTTCCTTGTGAGAGCTTTTTCTGGCTAGCCACATTCTTGCCTTGTCCTCATGTTACAGAGGAATGGGAGTTGGAGAAGACAGACCTATAGAGATAGAGAGCAGGGGAGAATGTATCAACCTCATTTATCACTTCTTACAAGGCTGCAGTTCTATTTGAATAGGCTTGGTACCTCATCATACCTTAGGAACATCCTAAAGACCCTGACTCCAGAAACAGGCACATTGGTAACTAAGACTTTAACACATGAATGAGGAGCACAACTCATTTCATTCCATACTGCTTCCATCTAAAACAAACTAACTACACACAAAAGTTTATTTTTTCCAATAAGCTTCCTCACCCCTAATTACTTCAATTTTAAAAGGGCTCAGTAGAGAGGAGATACTCAGATACAGGCAGAATTTCCTTAATAGATTTTGGTTCTTATTAGCTGGACTGAGAAGTTGTCTAGCCCAAAATTATTTGAGGCATCAAAGACACTTCTTTATTGAGAGTCTATATTTTATTTAATATATTTTGAACTGTGAAAATTTGAGCCCTAAATTTAAAATGTTCAACTATTTTTGGTTGGAATTAACATACTTTTTAAGTAGGAAGTCAGACAATGCAATAAAGTTCCCCTAAGTCCTTCCTTAAGATTCTTCAGTTGAGAATTGTTCTAAAATCATACTCTCCAAAAATCAGAATTATGGTTGTGTTGAAAGGCTGAGGAGCTGACTCATGGCACAGTGTCTGCCATGCAGGCATAAGGACCTAAATTCTCCATAATCCACATAAAATTCTAGGAGAATGTAGTCCTGTGATATCAGCAGTGGGGAGAGCAGAGAGAGGCAGATTCCTGAACCCCATTGCTTGCCAGCCTAGCCAAATGGATTGGCTACATATTCAATGGAAGACTCTTTCTCAAAAAAATGGAAGTAAAGAGCAGTGGAAGGAAGACTCCTGATGCCTCCTGTACACATGCAGGTCTCTGTATGCATGTGTACCCATGTGTTTGTGTACCCAAATGTACACATTCACATACTCATACTAACAAGCACAACACACACACCGCGTGAGAGGAGGTTTGGTGAGGAACACTCTTGGGATGAATGCCTGCGAAAAAGTGAAGAAAGTAACAACAGATGCATGGAAATGTCTCGCTGGAATATGTGTACGAACAGTATCTCAGGTGATCTTATGGGAAGGCTTGTGACTCTTCCTCCTTTGTACTCTAGCATCCTCCAGTCATTTAATATAGCCTGCCTCTAGGGAAAGAGCATGGTATTAGGCCAGATGCCTTCCTTATCTTCACAGTGATACCTAGAAAAAAGCTCATTCTTGAGCCTTCCCAGTCAATGCTCCCAGCATTTAAGCAGATACTCCTAACGTCTAGTACTACAGCCTTTGTTATGGATGATAGTGTAGGGACTACAGAGATGTCAGTTATACTGCAGTCTATTGACATCTTCTGCTTAGAATGTGTCCTCTCCACTGACCCTTTCCCTGCTGTGGTTAAAAGGTCATCCTGTGCTACAGGCTGCAGATTTTATACAGAGGGGTCCTCAGACATGTGGTGGTTGTGTCACCTAAGATTAGTTATTACCAGTAGAACTAAAATTCAGGATAGTTCCAGTCATATCATTAAAGGCATAGGGAGAGGAGACACTAGTTCCACTTGTACCCATAATTGAAAATTACTGCCAGATGATCTGATGAGGATCAAGTATTAGACATGCCTTGACATTTGTTTTGAAGAGACCTATTTCCACAGAGGTAGGTGTGGTTTCCATAACCTTTTTGGATTTCTTTCACTAAAGTTTGTGTTCATTTTGTAGCATGAGCAGAGGGGTTAAGAAGATGGAACACAGTCCTCTGTTGTACAAGTGCTCCTCAATATTTAGCTGTTAATTAGTGTGGTTAGGTTTAATGATCTCATTTAATATCAATATTCCTGCTGAGAGTTTTATTGAGCATAAATTCTTAAATTTAATAATCTAAAACGTATCTGTGGAGTGTTAATAATAGTTTCAGATAGTAAAATCCTGGAAGGTTATATGTAGTGGATTAATTAAATAAGAAAGCACAAAATACTTTTCAAACTGATTTTATAATGATCTCTGCTTTGTGAGAATGAATTAAATAGACCATTCCAAATGGCATTTGTGTATATTCATTTAAAAACACCACCCAAAGCTAACAAAATTAGATCTCACTGAAACATAAACACAGCAAAATATTCTGCTTGACAGACAAGAATTTTGTTTTCTGTACTTATCCATTAAGTTGAATAACTTGATTTTCTTGCATGATGTCAACAATATGTTTCCTCCATGTAGAGAAATCAGTGGGGACCTTCCAAACCATTCCAGAACAGCAGTAGCTTGGATCAGCAGTGGTTTTGCATAAGCATTTGGGAAATGTTTTTAATTATTTTAATTGCATATTAGTGAAATGATACAAACTTCTTATAGTTTTTCAATTAAATTTAAATTAGATAAGAATTTTTAAGCCAGTTGTGAATGTCCTTTAAGTAATATATTCAAGATTAATTTTTAGCAAACTTTCAAGGTGTGGTTTATAATTCTTTATGCTAACAAATTGTCCCAGGGGAGGTATGTCTCTCAATTTTTATGTCTACATAATAGGGCTAGAAAAATGAAAATTAGAATGTGGTAAAGAGATACGCAATTGAGTATGTAGACTTGAGTTCTCCAGAGTCCTCAGGCAATTGCATCTGAAGATGACTTTTGTGGATTTTTGTTTCCAGGGGTAATTATTCCAAACAGGAATCTTGGGAGAGAATATTGAACTCATTTTGTATTCCCTTTGGGCTACAGAGGAGTGGGTGTTGAACCTTCTAAATGCTAAAAAGATTAGAAGTTGTAATAGCCAATGAATCCATTCCTATCACATTGAGAAATATGTTTATTTCATTTGAGACATCAATAATTCCAGGACAAGCATGATGCAATATGAGACCTTGCAATTCCATACACTTGGAGGCTAAAGCCAGTGAGTAAGGATAGGGAGTTAATGATACTTTCAATAAATCATTTTCTTTTACTTTGCTTTGTGGTGTTGGAAGCTGAGCCCAGAGCCTCTCTCATATCAGACAAGCACTCCATGAAACACTCCAGACCTCTCCCTTTTTCCCATCATTGAGCCATCCTGACAATGTACCCCACTTGCTGCCTCAAGGTCACCAGGTGCTTCTGCCTGTATGGGTGTTGTGCATTTCCAGGTACCATATTACAGGTATGAAGAACAGGCTAAATTGCTTTCTTAAGAACCTTCAATATTTGTTTCATTGTATCTATTACTTCATGGAGCAAATGCATCACAATTTAACTAGTCCTTGGGATAGACTTTGGAGGGCTGTGTCTGGCATCCAGGGAGGACCAACATTCTGAAGGAAATGAATGACTGGGGCTCTAACATACAATACCCACTGCTGACTTGGTGTTTTTCATGCCTTTAAGTTTCCAGTTTTGGTTCTTTAGTGGTCTTCATCTGATGCTGATTCTTAGCTCAAGGGGAATATAAACAATGAATGTTCTGCCCTCTGGGCCTCAATGTCATCTTGTGTTGGCTGCCAAGCAGGCTCTGACCTCATCTTTGATACCAAGTCCCCTGTGGCCTTGTTTCCTGTTCCTAAGTCCCTTCCTTAGAAACCCATCCAGCTCCTTGAGAGCTGGCTTGCCTAGTTCTCATTTGCCCTCCTCCTCCAGGCTAATGCACATTGGCTTGGCTTCAAAGTATCCTCAGCCTCTGTGACAGGTGGTCTCTGCCCTGTATCTCCTCATCTTTCTCCCATCCACACCTACAGATTATCAAAATTCTTACTGGAATCACGTTCTTCTGTCCATCTTCCCTGTGTCTTCTTTTCCAAACAATGCTGATCACTTTTAAGCTGTGTTCTCTCATGTTGGACCCTATAGTCTGCAATGTCCTTGTTTTACTTTCTCTTACAGTTTTCATCGATGACAGATCAATCATATTGATTTCTACTAAAAAAGTAAATTTAGCATCTTCCTTCAAATGCATGCCCTTTTCCTCTTTATGTGTACTAATCATAACCGTGCACTATTAGATCAATGCTCAAGCTTCTTGTTACATAAGAGAAAACCAGTTGAAGCAAATATTGAGTAAGTGAGAAATAAGCCATTGCTACTGGAGGAGTCAGAGGTTCCTGTGAGCTCCTAGTGAGGATATAACCTCCTGTTATATGTATTTGTGTTTAAAGATACTATGCTTGCTAAATATACTGATTTACTGGTATTGGACTCATGGCCAATGGCACTACAACTCATTCCTGAATGATAATCATCTAAGTACACATCTCTGTATGCTTAGGAAACTAGATAGTGCTTTGGCACTATGCATGGAGGCTGCTTTAACCTATGACATCAACAACAAAACGTATACAGATGTATGAAGACATCTGTATAAACACACAGCACTAAATCAACTGTGAAAGGACATTGACTTGCAGAAACAGCTTGGGGAGAAAGGGTTTGTTTGGCTTACAGGTTATAGTCTATTATCAAGGGAAGCCAAACTAGGAAGTTGAGATAGGAACCTAGAGGCAGAAATTAAATCAGAGACCATAAAGAGACATTTCGTACTGCCTTGCTTTCCCTGGCTTGCTCAGCTACCCTTCCTGTATAGCCCAGACCTACCTTTTCAGTAATGCTACTGCTCACAGTGGACAGAGCCCTCCTACAGCAATTAACAATTAAGAAAATGCCTTATGGACATACCCATAGCCAATCTGATAAAAGTAATTCTTGAATTGAGGGTCCCTCTTTCCAGAAGCCTCTAGTTTGTATAAAGTTAACAGAAACTAACAGTTTCTGTAGATATGAGGTAAAAGAAAGACTGGTATCATCTATAATTGGTAACAGTAAAACTAAGTCTTTCTATACAGTGGCTTAGCAGGTAGAAGTTTTCAATCCTGGTTCTTTTGCTAACATGAATTCCACCTCCAGGAATTTACCCAAAGGGAATTAATCAGAAAAAAAAATTGTTTTGAGGGTGTTGTTTTGTTTTTTAAAGACAGGGTTTCTCTGTGTAACAGCCCTGGCTGTCCTGAAACTCACTTTGTAGACCTCAATGAAATAGATTTCAAATTTGTATTATGTTTTGCAACTACAAGATTTAAAAACATATGCAAGTATGTTTAGTACCATGGTAAGATGTTTACAATTTTTGATGCATAAAAATGTGTGGTCTATAAGGCAGTCTTTCCGTTTAATTTACTTTAGAGGAATGATGTGCAGGGATAGATACAGAGCTGTGTTATTAGAGAGAGAAATGCCAGTGCGTATATACCACACACACCCAAATGTAAACCTGTGTATCTATACTTCTCAATACTTAGATATCTACCTAGAACAATCACTATAAGAATGCATTCATTTTAAAAATTTGTTTATTTACTTAGTTATTTACTTACTCAGTGTATTGTTTATGCCTATATGACTTGGTGTGCATTGTGTGTATACTGATACCCACAAAAGCCAGAAGTAAGCATTATATCCCCTGGAACTGGATTTTTTAGATGGTTAAGAGCTACCAGGTGAATGCTGAGAACTGAACCCAGCTCCCCTACAAGACCAGTGAGCTCTCTTCAGCACCTGGGATGCACAGGAAATCAAACTGAGCTTGCTGTGGAAGGAGAACAGTAAGCAATGTTCCTAAATGTTTCTTCAGTTTCTACCTCCAGCTTCTGCCGTGAGTTCCTGCCCTACTTTCCTGAAGGCAGACTGTTTTGTAGCCTGTAAGGTGAAATAAACTCTTTCCTTCCCTGCACCCCCACCCTGTGTTGCTTTTGATCATGGTATTTTGTCACAGCAACAGAAAGCAACATGGGGCATGGACTTTGCAGACAAAGTCACAGAGACTGAGAGATTCCACAATAAAGCACCATATCTAGAAAGGGCAGAGATAGAAATTCAGTCTCTCTCAGAGAACAGAGAATACATTCTGCCCAACCCACAGTCATATTTCAGATTCACTTTCCATCTTCCTGAACTGCTTTCAGTTTCTAACTTTTACTCTGAATTCTTTGAGAACAAGTGAGTTTGGACCAAGTCTCAGTTGCTTTATAGCTGACAAGTTACCCAGCATTGCCCTGTAATCCTTAGTCTCTTTTCCCCCAGAAGGGAGATAATTATAGTCTCTACACATTTATTATAGAGATTGTATAAAGTGGTGAACACAAAGTGTGAGCTGAATAAATAATAATTATATTGACTTATTCTGGAGTTAAAATCACTGTCTATATAATTTTCAATTCTGCTTTTTCTCTTAAGCAGTTTATTGCAAACATTCATTATGTTGCCCTGGATCTTCACATTCGTGTTTGGGGCTATATCAGGTTACACCGACTGTAGAGTTGTTTACTCCTCCAAGGTATGGGCAATATTTAAGTTGTATTACTTGTTTTATTGCCATGTGAAAGAACAGTGGGTCTGAAGGACAGTAGCTGAGTGAAATGTTCTAATGGTGTTGTTATTGGCGCTGAGTTAGTTGTTTGGGATTTCTGTAAATAACAATGCTGCACCTGCAGGCTGAGTTGAAGATTAATAACAACTAACCACAGTTATAAAAGTCCTAATGCTTGCCAGCTACATCATGCATTGTTGATAGAGCTTAGTTCTTTCCTCTCTCCACCATGGAGGCTGGGTTCAAGGGGAGGGACCTTTAAGCAGACTTAACAAACCCTGGTCCCACTTTTATAGTTCCTGTGGATGAGAGCATACTTTCCTGAGATTTTTCTTCATGTAGCTCTTCTGCTCAAACCTGCGGTAGGATGTTCTCAGCGGCTCTCGATTCCCTAAGAATCGATTATACCAACATGAAGCCTCAGACTTTAGGCTTTCCTTCCTGTTTTTAAACATTATTCTGAATGACTGACATCTTCACACCGATTTGAAAATATGGCTTAATTGTGCTCTCACTGGTGGAACCCATGTAGAGGACAAATAGCACTAGAAGGAACTCTTTCTATTGGCACATAGGGCAGAGGGCAGAGCACCAAAGAGGAGTGTGAGCTGGAACATTCTGCATTGTATTTACACAGCATGATTTACCTTACAATAGAAGGTGTTTTATTTGAGTCATTGAAGAAAACTGCATGGGACTCAAGTTGGCATTCTGTGGCATAAGTGAGCTTGTGATTCCCTTGATAATTTTTTTCCAGGTAAAATCAGATCTCCTCATGCATGGAAGTCTTAAACTCACAAGTCCTTTCCTAAAACTGAAAGGAAATGCAATAGCCTAGAGCTGGGTTCTAAGACGGGAATTGTAGGAATGATTTGTCTGTAATTAACTCAGAAAGTACTGTTTCCATTTAACATCACCATAATTCCTCAGGATAAACAAATCAAACATTAGCTAGCACAGCGAAGGAGCAGGGCTTTAACACATAGGAACACACACACACACACACACACACACACACACACACACCCCACCACCACAACCACCACACCAGTAGTAATTTTGAAGATGAACCTGTGAGCTTTTAATTCATACTTTGCTTTGGAGTAATTAGGCCTTGAATTGTCTAGCCTTTGAGATGTAATTATTTACAAAAGACATGGAGTCTGGAGAGCATCTTGGTTTTCTGGGGGGAAAGGCTGCTTTGCAACCAACATCATAACATGATGTTCAGAAGCATAGTTATGAGGACAGATGCTAGAGTCTTGAAATAAAATCAACAAGGAGCCTCATCTTACAAAGCACACAGCATCTTTTATGAGTCTCGCCTTTATCCACCAATATCTTTGCCTACTAGATTTAGTGTAATAGAACACTTTCTATGTTTACTACATTTGCGAAGTGAAAAGCATTCAAATTCTCCCAACCACCAGATAATTCATTACATTGCATTTACATAACATGATGGTAGTTTTATTGTATAAGTAACTCACCTGGAAAGATTAGCTGAAATATTTGGGTAGTTGTGCACGACTAGTCTCACGGCCAAGTATGAACTGAAAGCCACTGGAAACTCTGAAAGGGTAAGAACCAGAGTAACTGCCGGCAATCCCCTTTACAGAGGCATCTGGGTTTCCTCTTCGTGAGACGGCTGCCAAAGCTGATCTCCTGAGATTATTTTGCCTAGTGATCTTTGGATACGAGGATTCTGGCTCCCATTTTAGAAATGGCATAAAGCAGCTTTTTAAAGTGATGTACACTACACCAGGTTTGATTGGAGAGAGAGAGAGAGAGAGAGAGAGAGAGAGAGAGAGAGAGAGAGAGAGAGAGCCAGGGCTAAATGAGATCAATGAGATGGCTGGGTCAGCAGGTAAAGGAGCTGTCTGTCTTTGATCCCCTGGACTCATATGGCGGAAGGAAAGGATGACTTCCGGAAGCTGGCCTCTGATTGCCACACATGCATGTGTCACACTTGCCCACCCTCAGACATGGACACACACACACACACATATACAGACACATGTGCACACACATACGTGCACACAATGTAAATAAACTTTTTTATTAAAAAGGTAGATTGAGCTCTTGCTCTCTCCTCTTGCTCCTGCTCCCTTACCCTCTTCCCCTACCCACTCTCCACATGCTCATGGCTGCCCTCTACCTCCCTCCCTCCCTCTCTCTCTCTCCCTCTCTCTCTCTCTCTGCCTTTCTCTCAGCTCCCCTCCTCATGCCCTGAATAAACTCTATTTTCTACTATAAAGAGAAAAGGTCGATCGATGATGTTTCCGCTCTGCCCGCGCCCCACCCCAGAGACAAGCCCCTACTTCTTCCTATGCACTCCCATTGCCCTAAGCTCCAGCTGCTGCTCTCTCTCTCAAACTTTAACCATTTTGAAAGTTCTGCTACCGTTCTTCCGCATTCTGTTAAAGGTTATTCCTAATTTACCACACCATATGGCTGAACCATCCCTTACTTTAGTTCCTCCTGTTTAATTTAGCTGATGCCTAATATTTTGCTGCATTTAGTGGTGGTTCCTTCCTTGTTCTGTGTACATCAACATATCAGTAGAGGACACACATTTATAAACGAAATTGATGACTCAAACAAAAGGCACATGAATTGTTTATTTTAACAAATACCCCAAACTTTCATTAGTACAGTGAGTTACACTGCCAGCAGCAAGGACAATGGAGATGTGTGTGCTTGTAAGGAGTCGACCTGGCCTTTGACAATAATAGGTGTTTGGTGTTCTGTTGTTGTTTGCCTTTTTGATCTATAGCGGAGTCCAGACCTATCAGCTCACTTATGTAACACTAGTGACTCTTTTATTTGCAATGAGGATTTCACTTTCCAACACTGTATCCATTTTCAATTCTTTGAGCACATTGCTTATGGGAAATAAGATCCACTTCAACTGTGTTGATTCATAGAAAAGCGGATTAAAAGAAGTGCTAGTATTCCAGAAGCCTTCTGTTTTAACTAGTGTCTAATAATTCCTAATATTCATTAGTGGGGGAGGGGCTCGGATGATGGTCTAGCCACATGGTGCAGTGCTTTAAGGTTCTGTGGGGTTATTCAGTTTTCCTCAGTTTGGAAATCATAAGAAGGGTTTTTTCTGTCCTCAAATAAAGAGGCACACTGACGGCTTGAATTTTAATGATAAAGTGCTGGTGGTACCTATTATCACTTCACCTCTGAGCCTCTCTGCTAACCAGTCACCACTTTCTCAATGTGGGAGTGAGCTCCTGACAGCAATTGATTCTCTGTGTCTTCCTCTTTCCCCTTCTACCATATCTATTTTTCCTCTCCTTCCAAGCAGTTCTGATTACCCCTGTTAGAACTTAACGATGACTGTCTTAGCAGTATAGTTCAGCTATAAGGAGGTACTGCAAGCCCCTCTTGGCTTTTCAATCTGTAGATCTCCCTCTCCACCCTTGGTGTCTTATGATCTGTGATATTATTTTCATCCCAAATTCCAAAATGAAAAGAGCCATTTTATTAAGACATGCAGAACCTGTTCACAGTGCTCACTATGTATAATGACATGGTTTGTTGGGGGATATAGTGCTTTAATAAGGATTTGGACTTTTAGCTTACATATATTTTTAAGTAAGGAACCTCGGTGGCATTTCTGTGGGGTGTGTCATCTATATAGGGTTTATACACTGGGTGTTACTCTTCATACTTACTTTGCTTGGAGAGCTACGTCAAGGTAAATAATGACTACATGTTACCTATAATGGTGGCATCATGAGTTCTTTGGATTTCTGTTCCTCCCCACGTTTGAAACTGGCATCTAATTTGTGGAGGAAGGAATTGTTCTGGCCTGGCTCATGTCATCTAGAAGAGTGTTACTTGGAATGGGTCCTCACTAGTGCTATTCTTGACTGGACGCATTTGGAAACTGTTGCTGCATTCTGGCAGCATTGAATCCAGTATTAAAAACTGAATCTGGGGGCTGGTGAAATGACTCAGTGGTTCAAGTTACTGACTGGAGGACCTGTGTTCCATTCCCTGCACCCACACAGAGGCTAACAGTAGTCTACAACTCCATTCTTTGGGGGATCTAATACCCATCTTTGGCCTCTGAAAATACTGATATGCTCATGGTGCACAGACAAATGTACACAAACAAAACCCCCATGCACTAAAAATAAATTAATAAAAATTATATTTTCTATGCTTTAGAAAATATTTTCCCTAACAACTTACTTTATTCAGCAAAATATTAATTGATCTCAGATTCAATCTTTTAAATAATTCAAAAATTTCTTCAAATTTCAGTGATTCTGTTGTTTATCAGGAAGCTTAGTTGCTGTGTAGAGGCCATTGCCTTTGTTTGCTTTGGATGCATGGCTGGTAAGCTCTCCCACGAGACTTGAGGAAAGGAGACACTGCGCAGGGTCTCTTGCCTGAGGTTGCTCCTGACTGCTATCAGAGCTCCTCATTTCTGCTATCAGCCTACAAGCCCTCCCCAGTTTTTCTCATCAGGATATTTTATTAGGTTTCCAGGAGACTGAGTATAAGTAAGAGTGAAAAATCACGCATGGAAAGGTCAGCAACATTTCCCCCATGCTATGTCTGCCCTAATGGCATTTTTCTGCCTCCCCAACAACCATTTATATTTTATTTTTCCAAATGTTGACATATTAAGTTGATTCTCAGAAAATCTGGGATAACCTAATGTCATTTTCTAAAACTGGAGACTGTTCTGAAGATACCAATGAAAATTTTAATGAAATAACTTTGCACAAAAAAACTCCAAACCAAACCAAACAAGCAGACCAAGAAACCACAACCTTTCTGTGAGCTGAATGCTTTGAAAAGGCTTTAGGAGTTTGTGGGTGACATGTAATAGGCAATATTGGGAAACAGAAATAAGAAAATCTGGGGACATTTACAGTTGTCACAGGGTCAGCCACAGGAAGAAGTGTGTTTCTAACCAGGGTGTGGTGTGATCATAGGAGCCAATACAATCCCAGGGAACATCTATTCAACTCAGAGCAGAGATATAGAGAGAAGGTCAGCCATATAGTTCCAAATAGTTTGTGAAGCAAGAAAACCAGAGAGTTATGGGGGCGAGAGGAAATTAAAACAATGAAAGTGAGCTGAGAGGCTGCAGCCTCTGTGGATGACTTTCATCTTAAGAGTCAGGATGGTGAGCATGTAGCTCTGTGATAGAGTCCCTGTATGAGCCTGGGCTCTGACCCCAGCACTAAAGAAAACACATACGAATAGGGAGCCAGGGAGCCGCTGTGTATTTGGAAGCAGCATTACAATATCTTTGCCTCATCTATTACATAAATAACAGTTAGTAAAAGTTTTGTTTTATTCTCTTGTTCTTAAATATGTTACATTTTTATTCATCATTATTAATACAAGAGGGAGGCGGCAGCATGAGCTCCATGGCGAATCCATAGCGATCAGTGGACAACTTCTTCTACCAGGGTAGCAGGGACCACACCAGGTCACCAGGCTTTCATGGGAAGCCTTTTTAAGCTACTGAGCCACATTGCCCATCTTTATCTCAATTAGCTATTTTTTATCTACAAGAAAAAAATATAATTTCAAGTTAATAATTCACAGCAGGTTGCAATATTTTGCAGTTTAATTACACATTGTAATATAAATAAGTTCTTGAGATAAAAAAATAAAAATGACTTCCTGCCTGGATGTAATTGTGTTTTTCATAATAATGATGCAAGGTATGTAATTTTTCCAGGAAAGTAGGACCCAGAAAAACCTGAAGGGATAACAATATTGGTAGTGTTATCTTAATAATTCTTAGAAATAATTTTTCAAATGTTGCTCCAGTTTCCAAATACTAAGAATGACTTACCCATTTGTCATGCCAATCCCAATGCTCAAATGTTTATTACTAAGTTAGTATATACTGAGCGCTCACTGCAGTGTGTCACATCTGTCACTAAGGTTACCAAATTGGTGATCTTTATCCCTCTGTGCATGCGTCAACCCAGTGAAATACTGGTAGAATCTCAAGCAGAATTCCAGGAACCAGAGCAGGTTCCATTTATAAGCATTAATTGGCCCTGGGAAGTGCAGAGAATATCTAAATTATTGTGTGAAATAATATGTCCAAAGCACCTTTGAAATGCAGGTGTTCCAACTGAGTACTACACCCACCGACACACCAGGAATGGTTGAGATTGCTTCTGAGATATTTTTACAAATAATTCATAAAGATAAGCTGAGTCTTGCATAACAAAAAATGTCACTTCCCTGATTTAAAAAAAAAAAAAACTATTCCAAGAGGGAAAGACAGTGAAATATTTTTCCCACTGGAACATCAACAGGAAATGTCAAGTGAAGAGAAACTTGGAGAATGGAGTCAGGAAAACAGGTGTAAGTAAAAGAAGTATAGTAAATGTGGTTTTTTTGTTTGTTGTTGTTGTTGTTGTTTTTTACAATATGTGAGCATCTCTCTTCCTGCAGCACAATCTTCTTGAATATTGGTTTTACTCCTTCTTAACTTTTCACCATGAAAATGGGGAATCATGTCTGTGATTAATCACAACCATTCATTACTTCCATGAACTCTTAGAAAGTTCAGGCTAGAAATAAGGAGGCATTTGTGTTGTAACAACTCAAATCTATGAAGATAAAGCTGGTGCTTCCTGTAGGAAACATGCATATTCCCTCACATGCCCAAGAAGTCTGATAAATCTTTCAGTCTGACGTTTCTCATAAACTAATGGTTGTTTGGACATGAATTTAATTTGACAAGATTCTCTCAAATAAAAAGTGACTGTTTTATCATATTCTACGAGTAGGGATAACCCAAAACCTAGAAAATCAGCTTTAAAAAAAGATTTATGACATGTTTTTTCCTGTATTCCAGAGGAAGAGCAGCTCCAGTTTTGCAATGTGTTGGTAAGAGGAGGGCTGTGTGTGTGTGTGTGTGCAGGTACATGTGGAAGCCAGGGGTCAGCTTCAGATGTTCTTCTATAGGAGACATCCACTTGTTCAAGGGAGAACTAAGATTTCTCTCATTGGCTCAGAGCTATCAAATAGGCTAGATTGGCTGGCTAGGAAGCCCCAGGGTCCCTGTCTCCTCCTCTCTAATACTGGGATTACAAGCACACTCCTCTACACTTTAAACTCAGTCTCTCATGTTCATGTTGTGTTGTTAGCACTTTACTGAATGAACCATGCTCCCAGCCTGTGCAGTGCTTGCTTTCTTTACCTAGAATGATATGTAATATAATAGACAGTTCCCTTGCTTGACTGATATTATTGCCTGAAGCTATTTGAAAACAATGCACTCTATTGTATTTTCCCAGTGCTAGCCAAGTGAACTTTCTATGATGATTCAAATATTCCACAGTAAGGGCAAGACATGTACCTCAGATGGAGATTTTTTTTCTAGTCCTGAGTTTCAAAGCTCCGAGTTTGATCCAAGTCAGGCCAGTGGTCGTAGGTGGAGGAGGCAGTGGTGGGGTAGTGGGAGGGTTCTATATCTGTATCCTCAAGCTGCACCTGAGAGGCTCATCTCAGAGGATTCAGAATTTGAGGCCAGCCTGGGCTACATAGAAAAAAGCTATCTAAAAAAGAAAATGTAATCTATGTTGTGTGGTGCAGTACTGTACCTGATCATTTAGAAGGTTAAGCTAGCACATCTGAGGATCAGTATTTTTAATACCGTTTTTAGGTTTTATTATTTTAAATTAGAATTTAAAATATTTTAAGGTTTATTTAGGTTTATTTAATGTAAGTGTAAACTTAGGCATTTGTTGCTACTGTCTGCCATATTGGACAGGAAGGCACAACAGACAGTCATTCACTTGGGTTACATTAGACCATTCTAAAGAGGCTGGTAATTAGAACTCAGCTGGCGTCTCAATATTTTATTACAAACCCTTTATACTATAAATCAGCTGCCTTCATGTATTCTTTCCTTCAATCTAACTTGTTTTCTCATCCTGTTTTTTCTGGATTTTTTTTTTTTTTTGAGTCTGTGTGCATAGCTAAAAAGCACTTTTCAGATACAAGAATTCTGTGGGGTCAAGCCACTGCCTCTGCCATTTCATGGGGAACAGACGTAGTCAGAGATAGAGTGAATGTTTAGGCACCATGAGCCAGGCTCCCACACTGCTTCGCTGACCTGTAAGCACTTACAGACTGCCCCAGGAAGGCTTTCGTGCAGTGTGCAGTGTCTTTGTTTAGGTAACGGTAACAACTAGCTTTGCCTGTCCTTTATGACAGTTCATGTCCTTATGTCATGTATTTTCAGATTACAACTGACCTTTTAGAATAAAGACTGACTTTTAAAATGGAACATTTTAGTCCCAGCAGTGTCTTTTGTCTTTCTTTTTTAAAAAATAATATCGTATTTGTTCTTTAGGAAATTCATACATGTACAAAATGTATTTTGGCCATCCTCCCTCTCCAACTCCCTTCAAGCCCTCCCCAACATGATCCCTCTCAACTTTACAACTCACTGTGTGGTGGTTTGAATATGTTTGGCCCACAGGAAGTGCTACCATGGGTGTGGCCTTTTGGAGGAAGTGTGTTTCTGTGGGGTTGGTCTTGGAGGTCTCCTCCTATGCTCAGGCTTTCCCCAGTGTGGAAAAGAAAGTCTTCTTCTGGCTGATTTGGATCAAGATGTAGAACTCTCAGCTCCTCTAACCCCATGTCTGACTGGAAACTGCCATGCTTCCTGCCATGCTGATGATGGACTGAACCTCTAGAACTGTAAGCCAGCCCTAATTAAAGATCATCTTTTATAAGAGTTGCCAGGTACTACAAACCCACAGATGAACAAAATGTGCTATGTCCTTTAGAAATTTATAGTCTCGTAAAGACTTGCAAGGTTGTTCTCTGAATGGCCACACAGTATACATTTTTAGTTTTTTTAGGGTCTTCTGACCATCTCTGTCAGAACTATTCAGATCTGCTATTCTAGCCAGAACATTACCATAGATCAAGGAATATTCTGTACTGCGATAATTAAGCTTATGAAAAGTTGTAATGGTCTGGACTTGATGAGAAGCCTTCATTGCTGGTCTCTGATCTATTAGAAGAGAAAGATAGATCAATAAATGTTGTAGATCTAGTAGGTGAGCAATTTGAACCCAAGTGCTTTCATAAAATAGCAGAAGGACATCAAATTAACCTGGGACACACATGAACAACACAGGGAGGACTTCTGAAGGAGGTGTCCATGTCAGCTGTGCAACAGGGGCTAGAGATTGGAGAAAGAGGGAAGAGATGTTCTAAGCAGAGGGCAATGTGCAAAGCAAACACATGTAAAGCAGCAAACACACTTGAAGCAATGGTGCCTATTACACAATCTAAGAGGAATTCAGTGAGGCTGCAGTGAAGGTCACCGACTTTAGCAGCAAAAAAAAGCTAGTGAGCCAAGGCCAGCCAAACTTCAATGGGCCACAGCTATGAAGCAGAACATGTTGGTATTATACGGAAAGTCTTAGGATCACAGGGACGTAAATAAATAATTGTGAACCAGCAAACACATGACAATTTGTTGGTGACCCACTGGAAAGAGAATACCCTACACTGAAAGTTTCACAGTCAACTAAGTAGAAAGCAATGCTGATATAAGAATGACCAGGAGAGGTGGTTCAGTGGTTAAGAGTACTCGCTGCTCTTCCAGAGGACCTGGATTCAATTTCCAGCAAGTAATGTGAATAGCCAACCCGAAGGAAAGCTGAGCAGTCAATAAGCATGTGAAAACATTATTAGTCTCACAGATATGAGGAAAATGCAGACTAAACCAATTTTAAAAATCAGGTTCTATTTCAATATACATAACACTCCCCAGGTAGTATCCTCACGATTGTCAGTGCTGGCAAAGGAGCTCCGGCTGGCACTTGGTGATGGCAGAGGAAAAGCTGTCACCACATCTCTGGAGAGAAGTTTGACAATGAGTGTGCACACCGTCTCTGGTGGTTAACAGTGACTGTCAAACTGAGGGGATTTACAGTCACCATGGAAACAAATCTCTGTCCGCTTCTATGAGGGATTAACTAGATTAAATTAACTGAAGGAGGAAAACACACACACACACACACACACACACACACACACACACACACATTTAGGGTAGTTCTAATCCATGAGCTGGAGTCTTGGGCTGAATTTAAAAAGGAGAAAGGTTCGTAAGCACAAGCACCCATGCCTCTGCCCCTTACACCTAAAAGCCTCTTCTGACTATGTGCTGTCTTCACTATGGGCCTGTTGATTTCCCTTCTTTCATTTGTACCTTGCCTCATTTCGCTGAGAAGTGCTGAGGAAACAGAAATCTGTTTGTTCCACCCAGCATCTCCCTGCAGAACCCAGCAGCCACAGTCCAGAACCCTGTTTAATGAAACTGTTTCTAGTTTTTGCATTTTGAAAAATCTGTGGCAGTGAAATCAGAGTGATCTATGTTTTTCTGTCACACAAATCAAATAAGTACATTATGAGCTCTTAGCCTATTTTTGTACTTATTCCATAAACACTGATTTCTGGCCTCCTGACTGGGTCTAAGGATCTCAGTTACTTAAGAAATTTGAAGAGAAGCATGTGATCTGTTACTCAAATAATGGCTGCCTTAGCTCAAGTCTGTGTTCCAGCTGGGTTCTGGGTTTGCTGTCATTGTGGAAAGTGAATTGTGTTTTTCCTTCCCCTGAGCCTGAGAGACCAAAGCTCATCCTTCCGTTATATCTGCCTCGTGTTGGGCTATAAATTTTCCTGGATGATAAATGGCTTCATTGAATTTCTACTTCCTCCTCAATTTCTCTGTATGTTAAATGAAGAAAAATAGCCCAGAGGAAAAGGACGCACACACAGAGAAGTAATTGCTGTGCTTCGTGAAACCATGTGGTTTAAAGCTAGAAACATCGATCTTCAGTCAGACTTCAGTTCTGCTGCCTGGAGATTAGTGTTCCCCACAGAACTAAAAACTGTATGACCCAGCCTAGCCAGTTCCTTTGCTATAAACCTGGTTCCACTCCTTTGTCATGACATAGTAACATTGTCTGAGGACAAGGTATATATGTGTAAGTGTGAGTACAAGATGTTTCTTATAGAACTGTCACATAGGTGACTTAGTAGAAAACCACTTCACCAAAATTTTATGACGTATGTCAAAATGTTCTCTGCAGTTACTGCTGAGTAGAGAGATTGCACAGAACTCTAGTTTCTCACTTTTGCTCTCACCTTGAGTGTGTGTTTTCTAGAATGCAACCATGCGGTGTATAAGGACAGGTGGACAGTGATGCTCCCTATGGAGCTGTCTTGGTTTGGATCCTTACCGTCTGTGGTATTCACGCAATGGGTAAATTATCTACCTATGTAGTTCTCACCACGTGTCTTGCTTAGACCATGCATGCATGGGTTGTAAAACGTTTCCTTCCCTTTTCAAAGCAAGTGCCTTGTGTACTAAGGTTATAGAGCCATTTGTTTTGTTATGTGGACCATCGGTTTTTCATAGTCACCAAATATCTCATGTACTGAATTCTACCGTAAGAAAAAAAGCGGTGTACCTGGAAAAAACTTAAAGTAAGACTGTCTTCAGAAGGGTGATCGTTTTTAATTTCTGAGGATTTATGCTTCAATTCATGGAATTAAATGTGTTGGAGGTGTGCCCTGTGCTCCTTGACTTCCCTGTGCATTTCAGAAGATCCTGATTTCAGGCCAACGCTGGTTTCTGTGCGCTTAAGATCAAGCTAGGAATACGAGTCTTGAATATGTTAAAGCAATTTTTAAAATGAAAATGTTTAATATAACAATCCAAAATGTCACAAAGCTGTACGTAGTCACTAATTGGATGGTGCAGTTGCTGAATGTTATCAGAATAGATCAGTAGTGATGCACAGAATCAGGAGAAAGGTAGAACCTACAATGTGTCCTCAAGACTTTGTGGTCAACACTGGGCATCATGGTGCCCTGAGACCCTAGAATTTGGGGAATGATGGCAAGAGGGTTGTAAGTTCAAAGCCAGTCTCAGCTATTTGGAGTCTGAGGCCAAGCTGGGCTACACAGCACCTTGTTTCAATAAACAACAACTGAGAAGGCTCCTGTGTTCAATGTCTGAAAATGCTATTCCTACCCCCATTTTATTAACCAGAGAACATTTTCCAGGCTAGCCCCGATTAGGGCATGTAAAAAACCTGCATTTATTAGGAGGGATAACAGACAAACATTGCAGAGAGGCTTGGGACCAGGTGGTCACAGCTCACTGGATGCAGTTTTTAACAACCCAGTTCAGTAGCTGCAACCCTGCTGTCCGGTCTTTTACTCTACTTAAAAGAAATCTGAGATTTTTTTCTGTCTTGTAACTTTTTCTATTCATAATACTGATGATAAATAGAACCACATTTCCATGCACATTTGAAATAGAAGAGTGAATGTAGACTTTCCAGTTCAATATAAATATTGCACTTGATCGAGCTGCCTATCGAAGGCTCTGGGAAAATGGAATACAAGAACAGGGACTTGGGCTCCTACTGACTTGGTTTAAACTCCTGGACTTGTCACTTACTCCTGTAACTCTTTCAGGAGTTTAAACCAAGCCTTCATACCTTTAAATGGGGACAGTAGTTCCCTTGCAGACATATTCATAATTCTGTAAATCTATACTGAAAGAATGTCAGTTAAATTTAATTTTTAAATACAGGCACTTGCATCTAAAGAGTGTGTTCTGACTTGAGAACAGAAGCATGTGCTCAGGGTTGAAATTTGGTACCAGCCTCTCACTGGCCCAGATAACAGTTCAATGTTATCCATTCTGCTTTGACATGGCATTTCTAGAATATAGATCTGCCTTCTGAACTGCTCTGATTGAAACAGGGCTTCTCAAGAATGAACAGAACTGGGCTTTTCCAACAGGCTCCAAGTGTAATAAGTGGGCCACAAGCAGCAGGAATGAGGATCTTGTGGACAGATTGTTGTTCTTAGTGAGCAAGCCAGTTCAACTGATTAGACTTTCTTTTTCCTGGAGCAGTTCCTGTTTCATAATAAATGCCTTAATTATGAAACAGGGTCATTGAGAAAACCTACAATCAATAATTGTGGAAAGATTATAATAATGGCTACCGTGTAGTGGGGTGTTAATATGTGCCAGAAACCATGGTGGGTGATTTGCATGCCTTTTCTCATTTGCCTCAGAACAAAGCTGTGAAAAAGAAACTATTATTATCTTCAGTGTAAAAATACTTGACATACAGCCTTCTGGCCACCCAGAAAAGGTCAATGTCAGAATCTCCCTCTGAACCTCTGAAATTTAGAAGCCCCTGCCATGTCTCCCGGGATTAGCTTGTAAGGATTACCTTTTTAAATTATTGCCTAAAAAAAATCTAAGAAGGAAATCCTTATTCTAGAAAATAAAACATGTACCCAAAGGCATATCTGGAACTTTCCTTTATGGCTTTATTCTACATTTGTAATCCTGATCATCACCAAATCTTGGATGAATCCAGACAAGTATCAGACAGAAGTATAAACAGGACAAAAATAAAACAGGCACGGGGAAGATTTTTAAAAACATTTCAATTTAGAACACAAAATCTCAAGAAAGCAATTACATTAGCTGTTGTGAACTGTAGAAATTTATTCCTAAGCGTACATCTTAGAATGAGTCAGAGTGGCTCTTCTCAGGATATTTAAGTCTTGATGAACTCCTGCTGATATTGCTTATTTGGGGCCAGACAAAAGGGATATCCCTGCTGTGGTATGTTCTCACATACATGGTGGAAGCACAAGAGACAAGTCCCACTGTACACGCACAAATTCACCAACACTGCAGCAAACACACGAGTGAGGTATCAAGCCTGAATTATGGGAGGGGAAGAGCACACCTACCACAGCATCCTTGCTTTTGAGGCTTAAGCAAGGCCATATATGTATACCCTTTATAGCACCTACAAATGGGAAACCCAGAGCAATAATCTACCGTACCTACATTCATATATATATGTATATATATTTATATATGTATATATATATTTATATATAAAATTATTCATCAACCTGTCCACCTTACAAACACATATTATAAATGAACTGTGGCAAATATACTCTACAGAATCATACATGCATATACATACAAACTAATCAAAGTAAAATGCATAACTGTGCATAAAAAAATATTTAAGAAAATGTAACGCCATGTGGAAGCAGGGTGATCTGCTAAGACAGCCAGCAACATAAGCCTGGCACAAACTGATGAGATTTTAGGGACTGTCATGGAAAAACCCAGTAAATAGTAAATATTAAAGTATTGTAGGGGAGTGCAAGCATAGTTGTTTCTATAATTTTGAGTGTGTGTGTGTGTTTGTGTGTGTGTGTGTGTGTGTGAGAGAGAGAGAGAGAGCGAGCATGTGCACAGATGTGAAGGTGCGTTTGGAGACTGAAGGTGTCAGATACCCCTGCAGCTGGAGTTACATATTGAGCTGCCTTGTGTGAGCAGTGGGAACTGAACTCAGATCCTTGTAAGAGCAGCTCAGACTCTTAAGCACCAGATATCCCTTCAGCCCCCACCCCATTCTTATTTGAGTTCTTTAACTGGGTGTAGAAACCAGATTAAAATAAGAGCTGGGGTCTTTACGGGAGAGTAAAGTCCAAAGAAATGACCAGAGCATGCTCTGTTTGTACCTTTTAGACAAAAAAACAATAACCTTGAGAAGGGATGTCAGGCTACATGGATATCCTGGCTACCACAGTAAACTCTAGAGCAGTGGTTCTCAGACTACAGGCTGCTAACAATCCTTTTACAGGGGTTGCATATCAGATATCCTGCATATACGATATTTACACTATGATTCACAACAGTAGCAAAATCACAGTTATGAAGTAGCCACAAAATGGTGTTATGGTTGAGGGACACCACAACATGAGGAACTGTATTCAAGGATCCCAGCATTAGGAAGGCTTAGGACCATTGCTCTGGAGTGTTAATAAGGTACCTGGTAGGGGCATGGTGAGGTATGGAAGCTAGTGGTAAGCAAGGGTATGGGAGTTAGTGGTAAGCAAGGGTTACTTTATAAAGTATTCATTCATGTTTGCTGCAGCCCAGATTATCAGTCTCTGGTGGCCCAGGTTCTTTCACAGCTTTGGTATAGGAACGACATCCATTCCAAAAGAAAGTATGTAATTTACACACACACACACACACACACACACACACACACACACACACACGCAGAGAAACATGTGCCAGCAGCAGTTTCTGACTTTGCAGTTCCTCAGGGGATTACAACTTGAGATAATCAATCTGCTCATTTAGTATATTTTGAGGTGACACATCTTTATCCCCTTCAGTATCTCAGCAACAAGTTCAACCAAGATTTGATGGTGTTTAGACACTAGAAACTTGGGGAAGGGAATAGGGCAAGGGGAAACTAGGGGTGAGGTAGAGTGAACTCGAAAGATATTAAAATGTGCACAGGGCTATGGGCCTAGAGGGCTTGGAGAACTCATGGTGTCACTGAACAGGAGATGGGACTTGCACAGGATGTCCTGGGAAAGGGGAGGTGGCAAGTATCTATCAGCAAACATCATATTGGTCAGGTCTTCAAGACAATTGCACGTTAGAGATATAGTGAGATGAAGCATTTACTAGCTTAGTTCCCAAGGAGTGGTATCAAATATCTTCCAGCTGTTAAACTCTATAGCTCATTGACGTTGTGGGACTTATAGTTGAGGTAGTATTAGCAAGATGTTTCCCAAAAGATATTGTTGGAAAGAAAAAAAATCTTCAGTGTCAAGGATAAAACTGACATCTGCCAAATGTTCTTGGTGAACATAGTGGTTCTGGTTTTCCTTTAAAAAATAGTTTTCTTCCTTTTTTTTTTTTAAAGATATAAGGCTCATCTGGGAGGTGGTGGATCATGCCTTTAATACCAGCACTCTCGAGGTAGAGGCAAGAGGATCTCTGAGTTTGAGGCCAGCCTGATCTATAGAGCGAGTTTCAGGACAGCTAAGACTTCACAGAAAAAAAGTGGTCTCAAAAATAAAAAACAAAACAAACAAAAGATGAAATAACAGCCAAAAATGAAGACTCTATATACTAGTCATAATTTTCCAGTGATCTCCACCACTCCTCATATCTTAAACCCAACCACTTCACACTTTCTCATTGCATCCAGTTGTGAAAGGTGTCCAGGATTTTGATGCCTACTTTGCATCTTAGAGATAGGTAATTAGGGATGGGAAGTGGAAAATCTGAAAAATGCAAAAAAAAAAAAAAAAAAAAAGTGAAAATCAAGATTAAGTAACATTTTACAGAATAACCAAGCTGATCAGAGGTCCAGGAAGCTGGGAAGCAAGGTTGTCAAAATTCTCATTGTTGTTTTTACAGCCAACTAGTCATAGATGGACAGAATGGTGGAAACTGTCTTTTTTGTATTCCGAATACTGTCTGAGAGAGTCACAGTGCTGCACTGTACAGATATAAAGAAACAATCTTTAAGTTCTTCAATTTAAAAAGAAATGAAAAGAGAAAGTTCAGAAGGATAGGAAGAAAAAGAACAAAGGGGGAACCAGTGCTGTCACCCTTCTCAATGGCAAATGTTTTTGTGTAGAAAGCCCAGTTGAAAAAGATTTTTGTTTGTTTTGGTGGAGACAGAGTCTCAATATGTAGCACCAACTGGCTTAGAACTCAATATGTAGACCAGGTTGGGTTTGAACTCACAGAGATCCACCTGCCTCTGTTTCCCCAGTGTCGGAATTAAAAGCATGAGCCACACATTCTGCCATATGGCTTCGTACAATAGCACTTTTCTAGAAACAGTGAAGAAGTTTAAAATCAGTATATGATAGCAAATGAGCGTTAAAGAAACAGTTTTGTTTCTTTGTTCATTAATGATGCTCCCCAGCCCTCCTGACCCGGTCTCCTTGTTCTCCCCCACAGGAATGACTTGCTGATGGTTTGCCGACAACTGAATATGGAAGAGTCAGTGGCTGAGATCATGAACCAACTGGGCACAGATGAAAAAGGGAGGATTTCCTTCCAAGACTTCACAAGGTGCCACATGCAGCTTGTTAGGGAAATCAGGAAGGAGGAAGTAGACCTTTCCATGAAGTCAGACAAGTCCAGTAAAAAGAAGCTGAGGGAAAGAATCACTTCCTGGCCCGCCAGCAGTGACAACAGTCTGGGTAGGTGTGACCAAGTGTCAGTGTGAGCATGTCCCTTTGTCCCTACTACATTATGTCTAAGTGGCCACCCCTGTCCCCTTCTGCTCACATGGGACTTCCCTCCTGGTGACAGCTTCTCTCCAATGGCTTCTTGCTTCCTACCCCCCCCCCCGATCAATTCTCACATTTTCCAGATGTAATAGTCCTTTTCAACTGTCTCTGGAGAACCAGAGTGTGGTGGAGAAGGTCTGTAATCCCAGCGCTTGTGGGGCAGGGGCAGGGAGATTGTGAATTTCAGTCCAGTCTGGATGATACAGTAAGACCTTCTCTGAGAGAGAGAGAGAGAGAGAGAGAGAGAGAGAGAGAGAGAGAGAGAG
>JADRCH010000167.1:3238270-3260594 GCA_019843965.1 Rhynchomys soricoides | reverse complement strand
TATTTTATTTTATTTTATTTTATTTTATTTTATTTTATTTTATTTTATTTTATGTGCATTGGTGTGAAGGGATCAAATCCCCTGGAACTGGAGTTACAGACAGTTGTGAGCTGCCAAGTGAGTGCTGGGAATTGAACCCCAGGTCCTTCAGAAGAGCAGCCAGTGCTCTTAAGCACTGAACCATCTTGCCAGCCCCACCTCTATGCATTTTTTTAATGTTTGAAATTTTACACAACTAAAAAGCAAAGAGATATCTTAAAAAGTGGATGGAACAAAAGATCAATGAAAACATCTAAATTTTCTACTTATACTTTGTTTTTAGAGCAGATTGGTCTCAAACTCACAGAGATCTGCCTGAACACTTCAGTTAAAAGTATGTACCAACCATGCCTGGCCCTTGAGGAAATTTTTTATGTTTTTAAACCAGGAAACTGTCTCCTAGATCCTCTCTCAGTTTCATGCTTTGGTATGTATAACAAGTCAAAGGAAAATGCCAATTCATGTTGATTTTTCATCAATTGTTTTAGTTAGGAACTTTTATAGTACCACATCGATAATTGTGGGAGAGACACTTAGACCAGTGTTCCTGACAGTGTGTCCTGGTAGCTTTTGATTTTTGTTTTTGTGTTTGATTGTTTTTCAACTTGACCAAAGCCAGTAATCTGAAAAGAGAAACCTCAGTTGAGCAAAAATCTCTCCATCAGATTGCCTATAAGCAAGCCTGAGAGGGAATTTTCTTAATTAATGATTGGTGCGTGAGCATCTACCTCACTGGTGGCAGTGCCACCCATGGGCATCTTGTCCTGGACTGTATCAGAAAGCAAACTGAGCAGGTCATGGGGAAGTAAGTCAATATGCAGTGCTCCTCTGTGCCTCTGCTTCAGTTCCTGCCTGCAGGTTCCTGCTTTGAGTCTCTGCTGTGACTCCCTTTCATGATGGACTGTATGTAAAGTCCAAGATGAAATAGAGCCTTCCTTCCCCAAGTTACTTTTGGCCATGGTCGTAATCACAGCAACAGAAAACAAACTAGGGCACAGCGGAATCATTAGAGCATTATTACTGAGTCACTGAAGCAGTAAAAATGTCATATTCCTACCAGGCCTTACTACCATTATGGATTACACTGTAGTCCCAAAGGCTATTACAGTAATGTATGTGCTCTCTGCAAAATGTGTAGACATGTTTTATTTTGAAATATTTTTCTTAACATTAAAACAATATATGTTTATTGTAGTAAACTATGTGGGGAAAGGTAAACAAAAGAAAATAAAATTCATTTTAACATCACTATATAGGAATATAAACAGTGATACATTTGGTATGTTGATTTCTAAAGTCTTACTTGGTTTCTGTCTCTCCATCTTTGTCTCTGTCTGTCTGTCTGCCTCTCATTGTCTCTTGCACTATCTTCTCGACTATGTCTCTCTCTGTGTGGTTTGTTTGTTTATCCTGCTTATTTTCTTCCTTCTTTTCTTCCTTCCTTTCTTCCTTCCCTCCTTCCTCCCATTTATTGGGTACTAAGGACTGATCCCAGAGCTTTTGTTTGGTATCTTAAAGTTTTTCCATTCATGTCTTCATAGTTTTATATATAGTATTTGAAGATGCAATGTACAATGATTGCCTAACAGAAAATGACACTAAATAAATATTAAATGAAGGAATGCCAGCTTACTTACTTTCTTTCTTTTCTCTTTTAAGAACATAGATTCCTTGTATAAATACAAGTGTGTGTTTACATGGTCTAAATGGATGTGTGTGGTGGGAGTTAAGCCATGAAATAGCTCAGTAGTTTAATGCTAAAGAGTCATTAAAACAATGGGAAATGTGTTTTTAATCTGAATGTGGACTGTTATAAGGTCTTTTGTTTGGTTCTGTTCTGTTTTCTAAGACAGAGTCTCACTGTGTAGCCTTGGCTCATCTAGAACTCACTATGTACACCAGGCTAGCCTTAAACATACAGTAATCCTCCTGACTCCGCCTACCCAGTTCTGGGGTTACGGGTGTATGCCACCACAGCAAACTAACACTTTTTCTAATTTGTATGTAGTTGAAGCTGATGCAAACCCTAAAAGGGAATTTTGAAAAGAATTGATGGTAACATCACATTGGTTTTATCCCACTAAAATGGCTCAACCAGAGAAAAGGCTGAAAAATGTTTTCTTTCAGCTTTTGATATAAATTCATGTTCTTGAAAGAGAAGAGGTGAACAAAATGAGATGAATCACAACACATATCATGAATTGAGAAAAACAAAACAAACAAATAATCAAACAAACAAAACAGAAGCTGTGAAATCCCCTTCCAGTTTATTCTGGTCCTTGATGCTTCGGTCTGAGTGTGAATCTTTTTGTCATTTGTAGTGCCAACATAACACTCTACAAATCACTTCAACTCTCTGTGTCTCTACTTTCTCAAGTGTAAAATGGGGACAATTATTATTTGCAGAGAATGAGTTAATATACATGTACAGCCAGCAATGGTGAGCTCATACTGAGAACTGAGTGCAAGCATATTGGGCCATTGTGCCTTACTTTTGATGAAATACTGAGACAAGATAGTTTTATAAAGAAAGAAGTAGTTTATTTAGATTATAGTTCTGAAGGTTCAAATGTCTGCCTCTGGGAATGTTCTTAGGTGTTTTCATTTGGCCTCATGGTTCTAAACATGTGCATTTTAGTGCCAGTGATCTGTATGTGTATGTATACACACACACACACACACACACACACACACATATGTATATGGGGTCTCGAATGGGGTCTGTAATAAAGTAAAAGTCATATGTATTCCTACACCACTCATAGGCATCCCAACCTTAATGCAACAAAATATAATAACTTCATTTCCTTCTACATGCTTTCTCTAAAGCCTATTCCTCTCAAAACTATCATGATTTTGGAAATATTTGAGTCTAAGAAATGTCTTTGTCTACTTCTTTGCTCAAGCTTGAAAGTTCCATTGATGACAATAATGACTCCTCCTCCTCCTCCTCCTCCTCTTCCTCCTCCTCCTCCTCCTCTGTCTTTTTAGATTTTATTTTTATCATTCTATGTGTATAAGTGTTTTACCTGCATGCACATCTGTGCATCATATGTATGCCTGGTGCTCAAGGAGATTGTGAGCCTTCATGTGGATGCTGGGAATCGAACCTGGGTCCTTTGTAAGAACCACAAGTGCTCTTGACCACTGCACCAACTTTCCAGCCACCCACTGGATTTGCCAAAGTAGATCCAGAACCTTTGCTCTCCTGCACCATGTTGTCTAAACGACTATCATATTTATAGGTGCCTATAAAGATAAACTAAAGTGTGTCTCTCTATTTCTTTCCTACTCCCAACATTGTGGTCTCTGCTCTGAAGTCATAGTTGTCTTTTAACCCTGTGAAAACATGTTTAGATTAGGTCCATACCTTTAATGTTCTGTATGCTCCTTATCTCCACAAATGCAAAGTCCTTACCACAGTCTGGCCTGTTCTTGCTATCCTGAGTTGATCTGGGTGATGCCATGTTTGGTGACTTACAATGTATATTCTGCTCTGGCTTTTCAGCTCTTATTCCAATTCAGCAAACTCAGCCAGCTCCTCTGACCTGAAACCATGTTTTCTGCAACCCTCTTATAGCATGATTGGTTTTTTTCCTGTTATTCAGAGTTCAACTTACTGATGGGCCTTCCAGACAGTCGTTCTCAAGCTAAAGCTGCCTCCCCCATTTATGTTTTCAGCTTTCCTGCCCACTAACTGCACATCACATGGCCTTACCTGACACTACACCATGAATCGACTTGAACATGTAATTATCTATTTCCCCAAATACAATAAAGCTTCTATTAGAGTACTAATGACTGTCTCTTTTGCTCCAACACTCCAGCATTGTGGCATTTAATAATGGTTGTCAATTTAATAGGACCTAGAATTCTTTAGGAGGCAAACCTCTGGTTTGTCTATGGGAGACTTTCTACAAGGCTGGATGTGGTTAGAACCGTCCCATGGCTCAGAGTCCTAGACTGAATAAAAAAGATAAAATGAGCTGAGTACCATTCATCTCTCTCTGCTGCCTGACTGCAGAGGCAATGTGATCATCTGCCTCAAGTCTCTGCCATGATAGGCTGCATCCTCAAGTTGTGAGCTAAAAGTAAACCCTGCTTTCCTTAATTAATTACTTTTTTTAGGTACTTTGTCACAACAATAAAAAAGGGAATTAATAAGCCTCTTAGAACAGTTCCTGTCTTGTGAGAGATGCTGACGTGGAGATGTGAAATGAAGGAATATATGCAGACTACACTGTGAGCATGCTCCTTTAGGGATTCCCAGACATGCAGTGCACAGTTTCTAACACTAATGAATCCACAGTTTAATTGTAGAGGAAAGAATAGCATGAGAAATTTACAGAACTACAGTTTGAACTCAGGATCCTACACATTCTGGGCAAGTACCACTGAGCAACATCAGTCCTAGCCATGACGTTCAGATTACAAAATGTGAGACACTGCACTCATATAGTCTGCAACCAGAGCTGAAAATATTGTGAACATGAACTTTAAGAAAATGTAGGGATTTTACCTGTAGCAATAAAGATAGAGAAAAATAGAAAGAATGTTGGGCTGAAATGAGAAAAGCCTAAGAAAAACTTGAGTTTTATGATTAACTGTCAGAGATACTTTATTGTTGGCTCTGACATTTCACAGCACATCCACAGCAGGGAGTCAAGTTGGCAGAAAAAGAACTGTCAAAACATTACATGCTCAACTTGGAAGAGAAATTTCAATAGATTCATTTATCCCAAGTGTTTTCTGTGGAATGGTGATTTCAAGGGATGATCATAAATATTATGAGAAGAAAGGATTCCTCTGTCAAGGAACTCAAAAAGTTTGGGTTAAAGCAGATTAATAGGTTTTTTTTTACTGCAAGATGTTTCAAAGCTTTAATGTGCTAATGCTTCTTGGGGACTCTCCAGGAGAGGAATAAAATACATCACAGTTTCCTGGCTTAATTGGCCATAGATTTTTACTCGCAGAGCATTCTCAACTCAAATATACTTTGGGGTAAAAGTTAGGGTACCAGGACAACTAGGAATTACTACATTTTCATATCCATTTAAAGTCATCTTAAAAATAATATCCTTACCAACAGAGGCCAGCTGTATAGTTTGATAGTCATAGCTATGACGATAGCAAATGGTTAAAGTTACTAATATTTACTGTGTGCACCACACTTTGTGTGACTTTTAGGCAACTGATTTATATTATGTACTTGAACGATACCAGGTCACTGCTGAGTTCCTATGTGACTCAGGGTGAGTGCCTAATTATTCCAATTTTATTTTTACTTTCTGAAGTCTAAAGTTAGAGTATAAACATGTGTATTATGGTATGGTTGGGAAGATTTAGTAAGCTACCATCTATAAAGCTCCTATGCAGAGCTTACTCATAGTAGACTTTCAATAAGTGAAAGTTCCCATAACGATTATCACTGTACTGCCAAGTTAATAGTACATTCCTCCTCTCTTAGAGGAGGGAACAAGCTCTAAGCCGAGCAAACTGTGAAGAACTCTGAGGAGTTGTCTGTTGAAAGAGATGATTCCTTGTGTCCCTAGCAACTTCAGTGTTAAGACTGGCACCTCATGCAGCTCAGGCTATCACTGAGCTCACCAGGTAACTGAGAGTAAGCTTTTGATCCTCTCACTTTTGCCTGCAAGTGTTGGTGTAATAAGTGAGTTCCCCAGTTCCCAGTAATTTTAACATAAGACTTTAGACAAAGAGGATATAAATTAGAATGAGCACTGTTGTCCGGGACCACTCTAAGAAATTACAAGTGCATGGTACCCTGGTTCTTGAAGAGAGATAGGAAGGCAACTCATGTTAGTGCAATCCTATTTCTTCAGCAGCAAAGCGACTAGTCTGCTATATGGAAACAGCTGAGCGTTCTGTCCACTGCTTGGATTTGCTTCGCTTCCGTATATAGTTAAATGCTGTGGAACCTTCTGAGGAAGGATGACAAAGGCTGAAAGTAAAAATCTTAGGTATCTTAGGAAGGTCCCTCCGAGGAACCCCTTCATTCAAGGACTTCAAGATCTGCAACTGGCTCAGGTCCAGACATTGATTCACAGGCTAAGATTCTTATCACTACAATTCAACTGAGCCTTTTAAAAATGTATTTGTGAAGTTTCCTGCTTACAGAGATCAAACAAAAACTTACTAGGCTTCTGATCTATTTCATTCCTGAAAAGATCGTGAGTGATTAACCAATACCAAAGGGCACACAAGCAATGCCATGGTAAAAACAACTTTACCTGTGCAGTCTATAATGCTTACTACCCTTGCCTTGCCCTGAGCTACTCACCTCTGCTGCTACCTATCTAGCCCCTGCTTCTCTGGGGCCTGATTAAACCCACTGTATTTAATACATCCAACTGAGCAGCAGCATCTCCAGCCCTAAGATCTAACACAAGGAAAGAGTGACAAAAAGCTTCCCGATTGCCAGAGCCCCTCACGACATTGTGTCTTATAGCATTAGGGAAGGGCATGTCTTCAGGGCCATCCTATTATGAAGGATTTGGTTTGGCACAGAATTGGGGGACTTTCTGGCACCTGCTGGAGGTTAAGTAGTGTCACAGAGGCTTATTAATATTGCTGAAAGCTTGCATATAGTTGGGCAGACTCTCAGCTAGCTCGTCTAAATGATACAGACTGTTCTAGCATTATTTCCTGCCATGTGGCTGGTTCTTTCCCTCCCTTTCAGCCATGGTATGTCTGTTCCTCTCTATGTCCAGCTGGCAAATCTCCTGACTGCTTTCTTCTCACAGACCCTCTCTCTGCTCAGAAGTTCTGCCTTTCATGTCCTGATCAGCTATTGGTTGTCAGATCTTTAAATCTAATCAGCAAGTATGTAAGGATGAATGTTTATGAACTATGAGGCCGACGATGGGCCATAGGAACAGTGCCAAGACCCTGCCCGTATTTAGCTCTCTGCCACTTTGGCAATCAACAATTGAATATAGAGGGACAACCTGCACACAACATACAAATGTTATCCCAGCAGCACTTGTACCCACTTCTATACTGCAGTTTCCCTGAACCATATGACTCCTTCATCGATACCAAGCTAAGAGGTATCAGGCATCTCCAGCTCCTTTTCAGTAGACAGTCTTGTGGCAAATGCTTCAGCCAACCAGCCAAACTTTTAATACATTTTAAAAGTGTGAACTTCCATATTAAACCTAAATAATCTAAATAAGTCTAAATCTTTTATTATTGTACCAATATCAATCAACTCTACTTGATTCAGTTTTATGTTCCTTCTACCATTATCTCAGGCCCTTAAAAAAAAAAATCTACCACCACAGATTCCCCAAGCTTCTGCTTGAATGAATTAGCAAATTTATTAAGCTCTTTAGTGGCATAGCACACCTCCTTGTGAACCACTCTTTCTATCTCCCTTCTAGGAACCTGCTTAGCCTTAAGTCTGGTTCTGCACTGGAGGACATAAATATTGTTCTACCTGGCATCTCCTTCAATGAAAGTCACTGCTGGTTTGACAGACAAGGAAGGATTGATTCTCTCAGGCAAAGGTGGAGAGGGCAATATTGCAGGGGTGGGGGTGGGGGTGGGGTGGGGTCATCCTCTGGTAAGCGTGGAGAGTAACTCCTCAGGTAAGATAAATCTTAAGGATATGAAGGTTCTGAGTCTTTGGTTTCAGTGTCCTTTTACACATCTGCTTCTTACGTTACAGATCCCACTTCTTACCAACCGGTACTTTCACTTTATCCACCAACACTCTCTGTGGCTTAAACTTGAATTTCTGCTATGGGCCAGCCAATCTTGTAAGCATGAGTTTGGTTTTCCACAACACTTAGAAATCGGTAGACTTTATGCAATGATAAGGCTACTTAGTATTCTCTCTCTCTCTCTCTCTCTCTCTCTCTCTCTCTCTCTCAGTGTTTTTCTTTTATTTTTATTAAATTATTTTATTTATTTACATTCCAAATGTTGCCCTCTTCCCGGTCCCCTCTCCCAGAGTTCTTCACTCCATTCCTCCTTTGCTCCTGAGAAGATGCTTCTCCAGCCTCCCACCCAGCCCCTCACCCCTGCCAGCATCCCTCTTTCCTGGAGCATCAAGTTTCTATAGGATTAGGTACATCCTCTCCCACTGAGGCCAGACAAGGCAGTCCTCTGCTACATATGTGCCAGGGAAGATAGACCAGTATGCTCTTTGGTTGGTGGTTTAGTCTCTGAGAACTCTGAGGGGTCTGGGTAGTTGATAATGTTGTTCTTCCTATGGGGTTGCCACCCCCTTCAGCTCCTTCAGTCCTTCTCCTAACTCTACCTTAGGGGTCCCTGACCTCAGTCCAATGGTTGGCTGCATCTGTCTCAGTCAGCTGCTGGTAGAGCCTCAGAGGACAGCTGTGCTAGGCTCCTGATTGCAAGCACAACATGGCATCAGTAATAGTGTCAGGGTTTGATGACTGCCCATGGGATGGATCCCAAGTTGGACAGTCTCTGGATGGCCTTTCCTTCAGTCTCTGCTCCATTTTTGTCTCCATTTCCTTTAGACAGGAACAATTGTAGGTCAAACATTTTGAGGATGGGTAGGTGACCCCATGCCTCAACTGGGGGACCTGTCTATCTGCTGGAGGTGGTTTCTTCAGGGTCCATCTCCCCACTGTTGGGCATTTCCACTAAGGTCATCCCCATTGAGTCCTGGAAGCCTCTTACATCCCAGGTCCCTGGGGCTTTCTAGAGGTTCCTCACGCACCCCACCACCCTGCTGCTACATATTTCTGTTCATTCTCCTGGCCCTCTGGGCTTCTTTGCTGTCTCCCCCCCCCATACCTGATCTTGCCCCCTCTTTCTCCTTCCCCTCCCGTCTCCCATTCAGCTCCCTCCCTCCCCCTGCCTCCTGTGATTATTTTGTTCCCCCTTCTAAGTGAGACTAAAGTATCCACACTTGAAAAAGTCACTGAATTGACTCTTCCAGATTTAGTCTGAGTCTTCCCATCTAGAAGGATCCAAAAAAGAAAATCTGTAATAGGCATGCCCAGGTGCTTGGGTTTTAGTTGATTCCAGATGTACTCAAGTTGATAACCCAAATCACCAGTCACCCACCTCCACAAATATCCATCTGGTCCTGACACAGGTTTCTAAATGAATGTTACTCATTCTACATCTTTTTCTGCGTACATGAATTATTTTCTAATTCTTAAAACAGTTTAATACAAGAAGGCATTTTTTTTTCATTCTAATTGGATTGGTCTAGAATGTAAAAGTCTGACTACAAATCAAAGTGATTTATACCCCCTTTGAACACTGAGTGCACAATTAACAATTAGCAGAGATGTCCGAGCAACTGTACCCCACAGGGCTACATCCAGAGTCCCACATACCATCCACCTTCCATACTGGTGACTCAGCCTCTTCCTTCAGAATTGGCTTTCTTCTTGGGCTCTTTATTATGGCCTCTAGCAAGCCCAAGCTTACACTCATTCTGGGTGTTTTCGAATATACTTGGAAGAGCTTTGGGGTTTAAAATGCTCAAGGCAGGCTGACTGGCTTTTTCTCTTCCTGTTGCCTGAGATGTAGAGATGTAGAAACACTTAGCTCCTTCTCCAGCATGATTAAATGGTTTTTTTAGGTGACTGAGTTTTATAGTGGCTTGTTATGGAGCAGTAAATGGGATATGCATGAGAATTATTCTTTAGAAGTTTATGAAATTAGTAGAAATCAAGACAAAAAAATATGACTACAGCTAATAGAACATTTAAAATCATCAAGTGGAAAATGAGTGATATCAAGAAAATGTGCTAAATAAGAAAAGGAAGAGTCATTATCCTACACAATGAAATCCTCAGGAAGACATGAAGCCAAAGTGAATTTTCAGGAAGTAACTGCAAAGAAACTTTAAGGATGTAGAGATGAGGAGATGTCCCTAGGTAGCAGCGATGACTCGGAAGAAGAATTTACCAAAAAATGTAACCAATCATCAAATTAAGTTTCTTTCCCTCATACTAAAGCCTGTGGCCATCTAGGAGTTGCTGACAGTGGGTAAGGATGAAGAACTCTAAAAGCCCCAGGATGAAAATGTACATTTTCTCAAGCATTGAGTTAACTGATGATTTGGTTGGAAATGGCACACACTGGTATCTTGCTTGCAAAAATGGATTAAAGCAAACGCTGACATATAGGGAGAAATGAAAATGCAAGTGAATTTTCAAGATAAAGTATGAAACTTCAAAAGAAATATCTAGCTTGGAGGTGATTGCATTTATCTCCTAGACTTCATGACTCTCTTCTGCCTTTGGTGAGCTTTAGAGGAAAAGATTAAGATGCGCTGCATTGAAGTGATCTCCATAAAACATGAACCTCAAAGCTTATGTCTCTTCTGCTTTGTTGTCGTTTCTGGCCTTTTAGGAATCTTGATGTTAGAGCTCACCACTGCTTTGGTATCAGGCAATGACTTTAAAAACCTGAGTCAAGAAGGAAAAAGAACTTTAGGCTACCCAAACACTGCTAAGATTCCAGCAAAGGTGTTGTTGTTGTTTGTTTGTTTGTTTGTTTGTTTTTGGATTAGCTATTGCAGTACTTTTAAATCATGTGGGTAATATCAGTGTGTGTGTGTGTGTGTGTGTGCTCGCTCATGCCCAATTCAACATATAGAAGGAAGCAATTCTGAAGTGCAAATGCATTAATACAGGAGAATCAAGATTAACCAGAGGTAGTTTATATGAGTGGCAAATCTTGCTTTCAAATTATGAGTATTATTGAAGGTTTAATGATAATATCTTTAATAAATATTCTTAAGACTTTTGTAATATGTGAGATCAGCAGCATCCATTAAAACTGGATATTTTTATTTTCAGACTGAGAGAAAATAGAGAGTGCTAGACTAAGAAATGTATTTAGATTTATTTTAGGTCATGTCATGAAGAGAGACTAAGAGATCTTGTAAAAAGGACCAGAAACTCTGATACCTTCCCACTCCTGGCTCACTAACTTAGCTTCTTTGACTATTTGAGGCATTGTGGGTTCTAAGGTACTAGGACCACATACTAAAATATAAATGCAAAGCATCTCCTGAATGTCAAGCTAGTAGATAACTTTAACCTCAGCTAAGTAAGGATAATCAAGAATCAAATGTATGCTACTTACCAGAATTAATGAAAAGCTTGTCTTCAATATACTCAAGATCCAGTTATTTATTTTTAAATAGCTTTTCCTAGTGTGAGCTTTAGACTCTGTATTTATAACATCCGATTTCACTGGTGGTATACTGGATATCTCTCCATTTTTGCAGAACAGGGGGCATTATAGGGCAATATATACAAAGAAAAGAATAGATCTCTTTCTTTAAACTTCTGAGAAGGCACTATGAGGTTACTGGAGTCCCAACTATTCCTTGAGATGTTGAATATTTTACATTTATCTTGTAGATTACTTTCCTGTGTGGTTTAATGTTATCTATTGTGGTCTAAATTCTTTTAAAATGGTGTGTCAAGCAGTACAAACTGGTACCACAGCTTGTCTCATTAGGTCTTTTTCCAGCCTGTTTCTCATTGCTTTCTGCTTGCTTGCCTTTTGATTTATTATTATTATTATTATTATTATTATTATTATTATTATTATTATTTTAGCTGCTACTTCCTAGTGGCCTTTGTTTCAGCCAGCAGAAGAGAAAAAGTTCCTGAGGACCCAAGTGTTTATCTCAGGTGTGGATCTGGCATGAGGGGCACCACAGGTGATTAGCTGTGTTGATGAGATCTTTTGAACCACAAGGAACACAATAAAACTGTTCACCTCTTTTCTCTATCCCCTGTGATTTAACTGAAGCAATTCATTAAGTGTCACTGTTTTTATGGGTTGCTGGAGCCATTCCAATTTCAGTGGCAGTGATACAACTTGGCATAGTGTTAGATGGTTTTCATGGAAGAAAAGTGATTGCTGGCTGAGATAAAGGCTGGGTCTGCTCACAGAAACTGTTTGGTTTGGCTAGACTGTTCCATTGTCCATTGTTCCGCCTAGAGAATCTGCCAATCACCATATAATCGCTAAGCCTCAGGAAGGCTTTATTTTGCTTCCTTCTTATCTCCCAAACAAGAACTGCAGATTCTTTGGAGAACACAGATGAAAGAGCATTAGTGACTGTTTAAGCCAGTGAAATTTACATAGCTGTTTTTGGAAGAATTTTGTATGGTTTCCAGTCTATCCATTTTCATTTACCACATGCAAGAAAAACGTTTTTGTGTGTAGTTAAGTGTCATTGAATCTGGTGCATTGCATGTGCATGAAAGTCTCATCTCAGAGATGCATGTCTGTCAGTTCTTACCCTTTTTTTCTTTCATGCAAAAATTATCATGATAGGTTTCTTTCTTGGTATCTATAGGGCCACCTTTGATGTCTGTGACTTCAGATCCTGATAAACGTTTGTCTTGATTACAAGATTACATTTCAGAGGTTTTAGCCTGTGTATAGTGTAGAAGACTGAACATGATTTCTTAGGTCACAGGTAGAGTCAGGAACAGGACAAGAGCAGCAATAGGACGTGGGCTCCTAATACAGATTTCTTCCCCCTAGCACAACATTGTGTTCTTTCTCCCCATGTCTTCTGCTGTATGAACAAAACCCTAGAACTGAGGGCTTTAAAATTACTTGGGGTGTGTGTGTGTGTGTGTGTGTGTGTGTGTGTGTGTTATGAATTTCTATGAAGAACTTTGTATAAATGTTATCTGAGGTTCCTAAAGAGTCACTACAGTCTGATTTTTACCTATTTGGTTGCTTTAATAACAAAATAAGAAACATTAAAATATTTCTAGTTCTCTAGTACATTCCACTTTTGTTTTATTGTTTTTATTTTGTTTATTTTTTACGTTGTTGTTGTCTGGGCTGATACAAAAATACCACAGCTTGGGTAGCTTATGAATGTTTGAAATGTATTTCTTGTTCTTCTGGAAGCTAGGGAAGTCTAAAGTCAAGCTGTGAGCCTCTGTGTCCCACAGTAGAGATTCCTGCACATCCATGCCCATTGCTGTTCTATCATAACAGTTAAGAAATAGAATCAGACCAGAGAGCTTTCAGCTATTGTATGGATTCAGTGCTTAAGGAAAATGAAGTTTTACAAGGATGGGGGTAATTCTGAAGTATTATAGTGAGTGAGATAGCCAGACCCAGAAAGACACATGCTTATATACCCTCCCTTGTATGCAAATCCTAGCTCCAAATTGTTCGACTTCTGTGCTTAAGCTGTACTGAGTCTTCCTAGAGACCAGGAAACATGAAAGGACCATGGTGGGCTGAATGAGGAAGAAGAGGCCTTAGGGAGGCCATGGTAAACCATGTGATATGGAAGTAGAGTGGGGAGAATAGTAGAAGAAAGGGTTAAACAGCGGCAGGGACAGGCAAGGCTTGCTGGAGGCGATACCCAAAATCAAGGATACGTAGGAAAGCTATAAAGAAACAGATGATTTGATAACCTTTTAATTAAAAAAATATATAATTGTTAAGTTGATGTCTTAGTTAAGGTTCCTACTGCTGCAATGAAACACCACGGCCAAAGCAACTTGAGGAGAAAAGGATTTATTTAGCCTGCATTTCCATCACTGTCCACCATAGAAAGAGGTCAGGACAAGAACTCAAACAAGGCACAGCCCTGGAGGCAGGAGCTGGTGCAGAGGCCATGGAGGGATGCTGCTTACTGGCTTGCTCATATGGCTTGTTCAGCCTGCTTTCTTACGGAAGCCAGGATCACCAGCCCAGGAATGGCCCCACCACAATGGGCTGAGCTCTTTTTTATCAATCAGTAATTAAATGCCCTTCAGGCCTGCCTATAGCCCTGATCTTATGGAGGCATTTTCTCAATTGAGGTTCCTTCCTTTCATATAACTCTAGCTTATGTTGAGTTGACATAAAAATATCTAGCACAGTTGGGGACAAAGTACTGCTCAGTGGGTAAAGCCTCTCGCCAACCATCCTGATACCATCAGTTTAATTTCCAGCATTCACATGGTAGAAAAAGAGAATCATCTACTGAAAGTTGTCCCTCTGATGTCCATGTGTGTGCTGTGGCATTTGTGAACATGTACACACACACACATACACACACACACACACACTCAAAATAGATTGAATAATAAATAAAAAAATTTGAAGAGAGGTACTGTGCATTGTTTGGATAATACTTTTCTCTGATGCCATGTTTTAAAATTAAAATCTCAGTGTCAAGTGTAAGATGTCCCCAAAGGCTCTCAAACAATATAGGATATAGCCATTGTTCTTGGTTGCCCACTAGACTAGATGGTATGACTCAATTGCATGCAGATATCACACCCTCTGGATAAATCAAATTGAAACTGAGTTGGAAGTTTTCTTCCAGCTTCTTCATTTTTGTAAGCTGAAAGGTGCTATGTACTCAGCTTGGCTATAAAAGCTATTAATGGTCTTCTCCAGCTGAGAAACCTATTAACTAAACAAGCTTCTAGGTAAGATGTTCCCATTGTTGTAATAGTGACACAGACATTATAGGGGTAACTTTCTGCTTCCTGATTGGACATATGGCCTGCCCCACAAGAGGGAATTCATTCCTGGTAATGTAAACCCAACCAAAATCCTATAGCTAAGGTGATCTTAGGCTCTAGGTGGGGAACTTACAACTGTCCAACTAAGTTGCTGTGTTACCTAACTACCTTCTAAATAGTTATGTTTGTGCCCATTGATAAATGCTAGTCTCAGCCTTAATCAGATAAGCTTCTCTTTGCTATGACTGACTGTGAAGAAATGCATACATGTTCAAGTGAGAAAGTGACAGTTGAGTGCTCAGCTATAAATGGGACATTTATTATCACCCTCTAAGGCTCAGGGATCATCTCAGAAGAGGAGTACAAAGACTGTAAGAGTTGAAAGACGGAGGTAAGACCATAAGTGTAATAGGCCTGCACAAACTGGGCCTGTCAATGACCCATCATGGACTGTCATGGGACTTGTGGGACCCTATCTATCCCTACTGAAATAGTGTTCCCTGATGTATGCCAGGACAGAATCCATTGGTTAGTTCTAAATTCATGGTCATGCAGATGGCCCACATTATGTAACTGTGAACTGAAAAAGGAGATTAAGAGTTTGCTTTCATTAAGGAAGTGTGTGGATTTTTTTATGTTAAGTAACTTTTATCCTCACAGTTTATTACTCTAGAAATACCTGTGTCCTCCATTTTAAATCTCAAATAACAGAGGCTGTAAAGATGGCTGAGTGCTTAAGAGCACTTGCCACTCGTGCAGAGGACCTGGGTTTGCCTCCCAGCTCCCACATGATGGCTTGGAACTGTCTGTAACTCCACTTCTAGGGGTCTGATGCCTTCCTCTGGGCTCTTCAGAGACCAGGCACATGTGAGTGTGCTCACACACTTGTAGGTGAAACACTCACACAGTAGAAAGAAAACCACACAACATATTTATCCTTATCAACTCTTCATTCTATATGTTCAACAAATGACCAAGTTGTATTAGTTGAACGGATTTAAATGAGAAAGAGAAAAAGGGGAACATTACAGGAGGGCAAGGGAGAAGGACAGCTGTGGGAAAGAGAGGGGTAATCTTATAAAATCACTTTTTTTTCTATTTTACCTACAAATTTAAAACAAAATAAAAACCTATCGTCAAGGGGCTGGAGAGATGGCTCAGTGGTTAAGAGCACTGGCTGCTCTTCAGATCTGCCAGTCCCCTAACCACCCTCACACAGACATGCACGCAGGCCAAACATAATAGAAACACATTTTTAAACACTCAACAATTTCATATAAGATCAGTGTCTTATAACCTGAGTCAAATAGGCTACTACAATACCAAGAAATGCAAACTAGCTGCTACATAGTGACAAAGTTCTCTCTACTCAGAAGGCTGAGTAGAAGGGTTGCAAGTTTGAGGCCAGCCTACAGCTTAGTGAAACTCTCTCTATATATAAAGAAAGGGGTAAAAAGAAGGCTGGGAATCTAGTGCAGGGTATGGCAGTTGCCTAGCAAGTATGAAACATGGGTTTAATTTCCAGTACCACATTCATACAGGCACACATGTACACACACACACACTAACACACACACACACACACACACACACCCCTTTCATTTTAGAGCTGCTAATTTCCTCTAAGATGAGAAACCAAAAATAAGTAGAAAAGAGCACAGAGACTCCCAGAAAGAACACACAAAACACCCTGAGTTAGTATATGCTGAGCAAAATTACATTTGTTAAAAAGAAGATTATTAATAATCCGTATATATTAATTAATGCTGGAAATCAATATGGCATCAGTTATTCTTTAATCAACTATTTCCCCAAATAATGACACAGAGATCTTTTAATAATTTAAAACTTAGGCCTTAGCTGGGCAAACTTACAACTAGCTCAGCTAAATTAACTTAATCACCTAGCCCCATGTGGCTGGCTATACCTTCCTGACCCATCGTCAAGGTCATCTCCTATCATGTCGTCCAGGAAGCCCCATCTAACACTTCCTGTCAGGGTAATTGGCCATTAGATTTTTATTAAAGCCAATCAAACAATGCCTCAGGTAGGTTAGGAAGGACAACTTCACACAGCATAGCCCAACAGACATCCACAAAGAGAAGAACAGTAAAAAATGCCAATTCTCATAAAGCCAGGGAGTGTGTAGAGGAAAGACTAGAAATAAACATTAGAATGTCTTCCAGAAGGAGGAGCAGAGGGATAAGGGACTGGAGTGCACTGGGCTAGCCAGAGGTCTTACATATATTCACATATATTATATTGTTACATATATTGTATATAATCCCTATATGTATTGTATACAGTCCATATATATGTATAATCACAAAAACTCTATTAGAAAAAGGCTAATTTCAAAATGATAAAGGTATACCTTTGTGACAAAGATGTATCAAATTAAAAATTGTCTGTACTCAAAGTCCCATGATTTTTAAAGTATCAGCTGAAATGCTACTGAAGCATTACTAAAGTAAAAGGCTTCCTGGGACTTAGTGTATTTCGAAAGCAAAAGAAAGCGTTAAATATCCATCCCCATCCCCCAAAACGATGGCAAAATAAACATAAAATGAAAGAAACATATAATAAAGATAATAAAAATAAATTATCAGATATAAAAACGAGTAAAGTTGGTTACATAAGAAATTGATAAAAATTGCCAACTCCCTGGTTAAAATACTAAAGTTAAAAAAGAAAAGGCACAAATTCCTCGTTGTTTCAGGGGTGGGGGGAGGCAGTCTAATTACTCAGGATGTTCTTTGACTCCTGAATACTCTTTCTCAGCTTCCCAGGCAGCTGATACTGTGGTTGTATACTATACTGCCTAGCACAAATCATTGTTAAAGACAGGTGGGGGTGGGGTGGAGGGTAACCATTAGAAGACCAGAACTGATAGCTGATGCCCAGGCAATCTGTTACAGAATATAGTCCAGGAATATAGCCCAGCTGGAAGCTTGGAGGAGAAAACGGAGCTCTCATGGTGGCTGTATTCCATACCAGGAGAACACGGCTCCTGGACACTGTTGTTAGAAATGTCTGGAACTTTTGGTTGGATGTGTTGGCACAGACCTAGAGTAGGATATCGGCACTCCCACTTTGCATATATATAAGTGAGTCAGCTGTATGCCAGCTAGCCAACTGTGCAGTGCTGTTAGCCAGCCATGGGGCCAACAGAGGGCTTCTCCTGACCAGTATCAGTAGGGAAGAGGAGGCACTGCTGTGTGTGCTACAGTCATGAACCACAACGAAATACTGGGAGTAGCTTTCTAAAAACATTGTTAAAACTTTAGATGAGACGGGCATGTTTATCAGAAAAAAATAGTATAAAAGTGATTCGTTAAAGAATATAAAATCTGGGGGATTCCACAACAATGAATGAGATTATAACAGCAATTAAAAAAACAATGTCCCCACAAGGGAAAAAACAATGTCCCACAAGGAAAAAACCAATGTCCCACAAGAGAACACGAGGCTCAGAGAGCTCCAATCCTAAGATCTACCTAAGCCCCAGTGAACAAGTATTTGCACTCTTGTGTAGACTCACACACATCTTAATACCAAAACGTCATGGGGTGCACACCTTGAATCCCAGCACTTGGAGGCAGAGGCACAGGATCTCTGTTGAGTTTGAGGCCAGCCTGGTCTACACAGTAAATTTCAGGACAAACTGGAGCTCCATAGTGAGACCCTGTCTCAGGGGAAAAAAATGAAAGGAAGGAAGAAAGGAAGGAGGAAGAAAGGAAGGAAGAAAGGAGGAAGAAAGGAAGGAAGGAAGGAGGAAGAAAGAAAGGAAGGAAGGAAGGAGGAAGGAAGGAAGGAAGGGAAAGGGAAAGGAAACGGAAGAAAAGAGAAAAGCAAACAAAAAGAAAAGAGAAAAAACTCAGTCTCCACAAGGATACAGTGAGGGAGTAAAATTACAAAGCAACTCTACTTTTCAACCAAGATAAAAATTATAACAAAGACTAATGAATCATAAACAATAGCTATACATAAGATGCCGTGCATTTCTACCTTTGGAAATGTAAAGTGGGTTAACATTTACATTATTATATACTTAAGTACTTAAGTGACATAATCCACCCCATTAGGAAAGCAAATGAGGAAAAAAAAAAACAAACCCAACCTTTCAGGAATAAAGGATAATAGCATTTTTTTACTCTAAGTCTGGACTTGGAATCATTTTTTATTTCTATTTACATATTTTCTCCCTGGCAGTTGCCAATAGGATTAGGCAGAGTCTCACTCAGCCAAGAAGTAGGGCAGGTCCTCTGGGTGTGCCAGCCAGTACTTGTGTGGCAATGCTTCTCTTCACAGTGAGCAAGTCTGGGTGAGCCATGTCCCTATCCACACCCTCCCATCAACCGTAGCTAAAAGAATGGCACCAAGGTTTACCCAATACCCAAGTCATCCATATTCATTGTGTGTGTGTGTGTGTGTGTGTGTGTGTGTGTGTGAGAGAGAGAGAGAGAGAGAGAGAGAGAGAGAGAGAGAGAGAGAGAGAGAGAGAATATGCATGTACAGTTCAGGAGCCTAAGAGACCAAGCCTGTCCTGTTCAAGCAAAATTCAATTAACAGTTCTTCGTGCTTTTGGCTTTTGTTTGTAACACTCTTCCCCTAAGGTTTCCTCTGAATTCTTTAGCCCTGAATCAACCCTCTTGTTTATTTCCTTCGTCTAGTTTAGACAAGCCAAGATAATAAGCTGCCACGTGTTATTTTAATTATTTTGAGGAAGGTTAAAGATGCTAGCCTCAGCTGTGCTTCCAAAACTAAATTATTAACTGCCAAAGGGCACACGCTTCACCTTTTGTATTAAATGTGGTGCTGATGAGAACAATAGAAGCTATCACTGGAAGAGAATTATAAAGTGTTTATTCCAGCTGCCCCTCTAGTTGTCTCTGAAATCCCTCCCATTAGCATCCCCCCAGCCGGTGGAGAAGCACAAGGATTGTTGAACTTGCTGGTGCACAGCGGGGCATTTAAAAATATCCACTAATGGTGATGGTGCAATAAACACACTTCAGTGTGAAAAATGCACTTCCTGGCTTCCCTTTCTTGTCACCCATTAGCAGTATGAGGGAGACGGAGGGGGAGAGATTGAAGCTCCTAATAATACATCCCTCACTCTATTTCCACCCTTACATTGACACTCAGGACACTGCCCCTAGCAAAAATACATGAGACAAAACAGGTCAGAATAGGACACCAATAAGTGCTGGTGTAAAGCTAGCCTAGGGCAAAGACAGCTAACTTATCACCTGCGAGGTAAAGCTGTTAGTGTTCCCTTTACAAAGCAAGCGCTTTGAATTGATTTTGTTATGTCTATGTTTTCTGGGAAAGAATAAATAAGCAGTATTTATCTATCCCCTCTCCCAGGCACAGATGTTTAGATCATTGACCTGTATTTGGAATCAAATTTAAGGCCAAGGAGGCCTGTAGTCCTTTGTGGGATCCTGAATTTGGTGCTAAGCATTGATTGGATTTAATAAATGAGCAATCTCTGTATTGATCCTTTAGTGAACGAGGCACCTTCCTGCTGCTTCAATTGACTGTGGTACTATCGAGACACAGTAAACATGCTGTAACAGGGAAGTCTGACATCTCGAAGCCAGTTTATTCATGTTCTCCTGTAATTCTTCCTGTGTTAGCTTTGGATTCAGACTGGCTAATTCTGGGACTCGGAAATGAGGATTTCCTTTCTTGCCACTGAAGGTTATAAATGAAGCAATAGTCCTCAAACCGTCTACATAATTGAAAGATAAATTACCACCATTACCTGTACTTAGCACCACATGGTACTGTTAATAGAGGCATCAAGTCCCTACGACACTGTACTGTCTTCTTCCTGCACTGGGATGAGAGAAGCCAGCCTTCACATGAGGGATGGACAGGAAGGAAGGTAGAATGGTCCTGGCCACTGAATGGGTCCAGTATGTCTGTTATATCTTCCTGGCTTCTAAGCTGCCACCATCATAGAGCTAGGCATGTTCCTCACTGAGCTAGCCTCCGCTTCAGGTAAGGTTGACCTTCCTAAGAATTGCCCAAGTAAAACAAAGAAGCAAAGTCTATCCAACCCAGAACCAAAGACTGATTTTTATTTACACTTATTTTTCTTGTGTATGAGTGTGTATGTGGAAACGTACGGATGTGTATGGGTCAGAGGCCAACTTGCAGTTGTCAGCTCTTTCTACATATGATACCCAGGGACTGAACTCATGTCATCAGCCTAGGTGGCAAGTGCCCTTACCCGCTGAGCCACCTTACCAGCCTCAAGACATATTAATGGAATAATCCACAATCAGGGTAAAGTAACTTTTGCCATTGACATAGTAGGTTATTTTCACTGTTTACATTACTATTTATCATTGTTTGATATTTCAGGCATTAGTTAGGTGTCAAAGGTTTTGTTTCATAAAAATTAGTGATCATAGCACCTACCTTGCAGGAGCTGAGCATGTTCTTGTCTTCTGTGTCTCTGCTCACTGTGCCTAAAACAGACTGGAATAAATGTGATCACATAACTGTTAACATTTATGGATATTATCTTAGGTTCTCCACATGTTTTCATTTGATTTCTAGCAACCTTCATTTTAAAAGCAAGGAGACTGTCACGAAGGTTGAATGACTTGATCAAGTTCTCACTTGACTTTAAGCTGTGTAACTAGAAAACTCTAATCCTATCCTTTCTCCTCTCTTCCTCCCTCCCTCTTTACGTCCTTCCTTCTTTCAGACAAGATTTCTCTATATATCTCTAGCTGTCCTGGAACTCACTATGTAGACCAGGCTGGTCTGGAACTTAGAGGCCTACCTACCGCTGCCTCCCTAGTGCTGGGATTACAGTCATGGGTAACCACACCTGACAAAAATCCCAATTATTCTTTAATCATGATTCCAAGAAAAAAAAAAGAGAAAGCAATGTCTTTAAGATTAAGGTTAAAGAAAGCTGTCTTCTTTTAAAAATTGGAAATAATTTGCTACTCATAGACTATAAGACTGAGTAAGATGATATATATATGTTGTTTTGTGTGTAGTCAGGGTTGCTGTTATTGCCTTGGAGGTGAATTTAAGCACTCCAAAGGAGGTGTGCTGGTAAGGTGGCAGAATGCCTTTGGTGAATGAACGCAGTAATTGCAGCCCTTGGAGCCCAACCTGGGTGGCATTTTGAAGATGAGATTAGAATACTAGCCTATAGCTGCCAAATGCCGACAGTGCAAGAACTGCAGTGCTCAACATTCTTTCTGTTCCAGCTCTCTCCCAGTGCGGGACTTTCCCAGCTGCATTTTATGAACAAGTCAAACTGATGCTTGTTCTCTTCCCTTTTCCTTTCCTTTCTGAGAGGACAGGGCCTTCGGCGATTGAACCCAGGGTCCAGTTGCTAAGCTCACACTTTATCACTGAGCTACATATCCATCCCTGCACTTTTCTGATTAACAAAACGTTTACACTTTCTATTGCATTTAACACTTAATATTTAATCTTACTACAGTTGTAAAGAATATACATAGCTCTAACACCAGAGAACCCCGCAGAGTTGCAATGGCCGGTAAGATGGCTTCCTTTGGTTTTGCATGCACAGGGATGGCACTGGACCTCTATTTAGGGATATAATACAGTCAGATTCCTACTTTGAGAGCAGTTGCTCAGTGGTTGTTATAGACTGAACATTTTCTACAAATGAATGAAAGAATGTTGCCCATTTTTGTGTTAACAAACCAAAGATGTCTATCAATTAATTATACATGTTGAATGGGAGGTTAGTCTTAGTGAGAAAAAAAATGTTAAAACAAGAAGAAGAAGAAGAAGAAGAAGAAGAAGAAGAAGAAGAAGAAGAA
>JADRCH010000167.1:3218914-3238260 GCA_019843965.1 Rhynchomys soricoides | reverse complement strand
AAGAAGAAGAAGAAGAAGAAGAAGAAGAAGAAGAAGAAGAAGAAGAAGAAGAAGAAGAAGAAGAAGAAGGGAGAGGTAGCATGTGGTTCAGTGATAGGGAACTGACTTAGCAAGTGTAAGGCCCTGGATTTGATCCCAACAACACAGAAAAAAGAAAAGAGTCAGAATTTTCAGATGCAATCAAACTTGAGACAATATAAAAACAAAAACAATCTAAGCAGCAATCATACACATTCATTAAATATTTCTGGTTCTCACCTTCTGGGCATGTAGTAAAGGCTGAGTGACTTGTATCTCATCAGGGTTGAGTGGGTCCATTTAGCTACATATGGTCAGTGGGATATGTGCCATTTTATACAAGAATGTTCACTTGTCCATGTATCATTCTCTTCCTGAGTTGACTGATATACAAACATTGAACACAATCCACATCATATTAAAATCATACTTTATGCACCTTTTATTGAAAATAGTTTTTTTCTCATATAGTTTTTTTCTCATGATTTTAGTTTCCCCTCTCTCTACTTCTCCATGTTCCCCTCCCCCACATACCCTATCATCCCATCAGGACCCACTCCATTTCTGCCTCTCATTAGAAAAGAACAGGCTTTTAAGAGATAGCAACAAAATATAACAAAATAAAATATACTAAGATAAAAGAAAACCCAGCTCACGGAAGTTGGAGAAGACAAACCAAAAGAAGGAAAAGAGCCCAAGAGAAAGCACAAGAATCAGAGGTTCACTCTTTTACATACTCAGGAAGCCTTTTATGAGCTCATAAAAAACACTAAACTGGAAGCCATAATACATGCAAAGGACTTGGTACAGACTCATGCAAGCCCAGTGCATGCTGCCTCCACCTTTGTGAATTCATATGTGCTTCAATCAGGTTGCTTTAGAGGGCCGTGTTTTCTGGTGTCCTCCATCCCCTTTGGCTCTTACACTCTTTCTGGCTCCCTTTCCTAGGGGTTTGGAGGGGGTCAGTTGATGGAGACATTCCATTTAAAAATGTGTTCCAAGATCTCTGTGTGTAATGTCTGGCTGTAGGTCTCTGTATTTGTTCAAATCTGCTGCAGGTGAAAAGTTCTCTGATGAATAAAGCACTGATCTATAAGTTTGGCAGAATATCATTAGGATTCATTTTATTGTTACTTTTTTTTTGACTAGTAGTTTGTTTTTACCTTATGTCCCTGAGCTATCTAGTCTTAGGTTTTTGGTCACCCAAGCACTGTCAGGTATAGGCTCCATCTTAAGACCTTAAACCTAATCAGACTTTAGTTGGCTACTTCCACAAGCTTTGCCCCACCATTGTCCTTGCATATTTTTCAGTCAGGACAGCATTATACATCAAAGGGTTTGTGGCTGGGTTGGTATTTATGTTTCTCTTTTGGTAACCTGCAGAGTACCTTCCCATACCAAAGACACCAACCAGAACATAGGAATGAAGGCTCTATATTGGCACCAGCTTGACCTCTCCATGTTCAATGAATTGTGTGGTTGATGTCTTCAGCAATGGGACTTTCCTGTCAGTTTGGGAAGAGCAACAACCTGATTTGTTTGGGGATTTCCATGGAATCTCTTAGTCCAACAACTCAATTGGATGCCATCCAGCCTAAAACCACTCAATATTTCTTTGACTTAACAGTTCTGCTAAATATTAAAATATTAAGAACTTGGAGAGTTGTAGCCTAATGGTACATTTGCTAAATTCCTTCTGAAGAGGAGCAACTATTGTGGGGAAAGAACATTCAACATTCATGTCAATACACAAACAGGAATTCCAGAGGGAATAAAGGATTCTTCTTTTGGCACCATAGGATGAGTGATAATGTATTGTGAAAGAGTGAACCAATAAACCTCCTTCCTCAGTGCTGCTGTGGGGGAAGAAGGAAGTACTCTCAATGTCCCTGACATGCCTTCAACCCATTACACCCTTTCACCACAAGTCAGATTTTTATTTTTAATTGAATTAGTATTTTACTACATCTTGCAAGCAGAAAGGATGGGAGAAAAATGGCCATGAGGAAAGGGGGAGAGAGTCTTAAGTCTTTTCTTTCCTGATGCACAGGAACCAGCATAAATTAGAAAGGAGCTAAATGGAGACTGGCAAGGGGCTCAAGCCATCAGGAGCCACCATGCACAAAGGCCAGAAAGATGATCATCACATCTTTGCTTTTGAAGTTTTTCAGTTAAATAATTCCAACTGTATGACTGGGTTTTGTCTTGAGAATGGCGCTTCTTCTCCAATAAGATCTAATGTGAATGTAGACAAAAAGAGCATAATGGGAGTGCTTTTTCTGGATTAAAGAATGAAACCCTGAGGCACTACAACTATGCATAATTCAGCAATACGTTCACTAATGTTTATTAAAGGTCTGATATATCACAGGCCTGTATGCAGTTCAAGGGGATGTGGACGTAAGAAGAAAGGAGACCTCTATGTGTATCTGTGTCATATGTGAAGGTCACCTGAGAGTCACTCTGTTGTGTTCTATAAAAAGAAAAAGAAGGAATGTGTTTGGTGGAGGTGCAGTCAGGTGTGGGGGAAGGGAGCCTCTGCGGGCCCATGCTGGGGCATCCCTTCCCCCTGAGGGACCAAATACATGATATGATGGTATAGTATAGTACAGAGTTTATTTAGGGCATGGGGAGAGGAGTTGAGGGAGTAGAGACAGAAAAAGGTAGAGAGAGAAGGGGGTGGAGGGGGAGGGGAGGGAGGGGGAGAAAGAGGGGGAGAGAGAAGGAGAGAGTAGATGTCACCATGAGCACATGGAAAGATGGGGGAAGGGAATGGGGAGAGAGGGGACAGAGTGGGTAGGATAGCAAGAGAAGAGTAAGAGCAAGAGAGAGAGGAGGGGACAAGCAGTCCCTTTTATAATGAGTCAGGCACACCTGGCTGTTGCCAGGTAACTGTGGGGCGGAGCCTAGAAGAAATGCCAATGCCCTCTAATAGAAGAGATCCTCTGTTGAACTCTGAACTCAGTTTCCTGCTTCATAATGCTGGGGCCATGGCAAACAGGGAAGGGAAGAAAGACAGATAATTTGAAACCTGTATCGAGCAAAGCCTCACTTGTAAAAATAACTGATAAGGGTCTAGAGAGATAGCCCAACAGTTATGAACACTTATTACTCCTGCAGAGGACCAGAATTCAGTTCTGAGCACTCAATTCCCCTGGCTCAAAACTGCCACTACCTCCAGCCCAGGAGATCTGCTTCCCTCTCCTGGCCTGTGAAGGCATCTGCAAGCATGTCTACATGCAAACACATGCACCTAAATAAAATCTTTAAAAATTAATAATTGAGGGCCGAAGAAATGGCTCAGCAGTTAAGAGCACTGACTGCTCTTCCAGAGGTTCTGAGTTCAATTCCCAGCAACCACATGGTGGCTCACAACCATCTGTAATGGGATCCGATGCCCTCTTCTGGTGTGTTTGATGGCAGCATACTCATATACATAAAAAAATAATAAATGATAGCCTGTTTACTAAAATAGACATTGAGGGCTTGAGACAAAGCTCAGTGCCCGATTGTTGGCCTAGCACTTAAGGCTGTAGGTTCAATCGCAGTACCACCATTACCAAAAACAAAGGCAACAGACCCTGAACAAACATGTCGGTAGTACTGTATTCTTTGATATCAAATGGCTGGTATATCTAGTCATACAGCATGGTGTGAAACTTTTGGGTCACAGTGGTGGCACACATCTTTAATCCCAGCAGTCGAGAGGCAGAGGCAGGCAGATTTCTGAGTTCGAGGCCAGCCTGGTCTACAGAGTGAGTTCCAGGACAGCCAAGGCTATACAGAGAAACCCTGTCTCAAAAAACAAACAAACAACAACAAAAAAGTAGTGGTACATCATATGAAGACAGTTTTCCAAATCACAATTAACTTCATCAATAATCCACAAAAGGAAGATTGTATATTCATGTCCAAATCCCCAGTACACAATTTGCAGTTTGCCATATGTCATGGTACATAAATTACAGAACAGACTGCTTATATTCTCATTTCACAATACAAATTTGTCCACTTGAATCCTTTTTTGTTATAATTGAAATTCCTATGTTAAAGATTGCAAACTCCACAGTCAGGATCTACAATTTAGCATGCTTCCTATGGAATCCCCAGTGCCTTGCACTGTGCCTGTGTCGACCTTGATTATGTATCTGCCATCCAACATTTGTGAACATGCCTCCTTTGTTTTAAAATGACTTAACTGAGGCTGGAGAGATGGCTCAGTAATTAAGAGCACTGATTGCTCTTCCAGAGGTCCTGAGTTCAATTCCCAGCAACCACATGGTGGCTCACAACCATCTGTAATGGGATCTAATGCCCTCTTCTGGTCTGTCTGAAGACAGTGACTGTGTATTCACATACATTTAAAAAAAAAAAAAAAAAAAAAAGACTTACCTAACAAGGTCCTACCTTCCTGCAAAACTTTCTCAGCATTCCTTGCAGCTAAGATAGAGGTTCCACTTATCACATGTACCTAAAAGGAACTTCTGTTCTGAAGTAACAATCCAAGGAAGCAGGATTTTCTCCTAGTCTGGTTTTTCTAGTAAAGGCAACAATGGAAGCCTGGGGTTTTAGCTCCTTCTCTAGGTCCACATTTCATTACACTTTTGTATTGTATTACAGTCATTAGTATTAGATTTTAATCTGTTGTAATGGGTAATACTAAGTCTTCTCACTAATACATAAAGGATTATCAAACACAGTGGTTCTAGCCCCTTTGGGAGTCAATTGACCCTTTCACAGGGGCTGCCTGAGACCATCAGAAACACAGATATTTATATCATAGTTCATAACAGTAGCAAATTTACAGTTATGAAGTAACAACCAAAATAATTATATGGGGGTCACCATAACATGAGGAACTGTATTAAAGGTCACAGCGTTACTAAGGTAGAGAACCCCTGCAATAGAGGAGGCATTCCTATTCACATAAAGGAAAAACACAGGGCAGTTAGCATGAGCAGACCACTCCCCATAAGAGATGATTTGGGGATCTAGGCATCTTTTATCTTGTGACTCTACCATATGAACTATGTGGCTTCCGAAGTGCTGATCCCACCTGAACCCTACTAGAAGGCAAAGAGCATGGGGAAATCACACTGGGGGGCTTATATGAAGACCTAGAAGTGAGACTTATCAGTTTGTTCATCATCTATTGCCACAAACTCAACTGTGTGGCTGTATCTAATACCAACAGAGCTCAGCTTCATCCAGTTGAGAGGACATAGGCACAAGGAAGTCATGGTTAAGTCTGTATCTTGTGTCTTCTCTCTTGTTTCCTTCTTCCTCAGAATCACCAGCAAGCACTAAGTCAACATAATAACCAAGTGCAAATCACAGACAGATGTGGCTTTGGTTTGCATTTCTTTTCTTACATGGCTTTCCTGCGCTTCCCTCCCCCCTCTAAGTTTTTGTGTTGGGGAGGGCATGTGTATTCATTGGATAGTTAATTCTGAATTCTTTACTTAAAATTGCTTTTACCTTCAGGCTTCCCTTGTGTCAATTTGAAAGGGAAAGTGCTCAGCAGGCAGCCTGGGAGTCACATGTATTTTGAGATGCTGGCACAGGGAAGACTCAGAAGCTTCAAATCATCGCTTCCTGACCACCCACAGGCTAATGAAAGAAATGTCTTTTTATTTTTCCTGCATCTCTTGGACTAGGTGCTTTGTCAGCAGCCAGAGAAAGCTGGGAGTATGATTCCGGTGCCAGGGATCTCCAGAGCCCCGACTTGCAGAGCCAGCTGCCTCTCCTGAAGCTGCTGGAGTATGGCGGAAGCTCTTTGCCTCAGCAGGCTGTGCTCCACAAGCTTCTCACACAGTCCCCGAATTTTGGCACCTCTACAGGCGGAAGCTATCTAGAGCTGGCCAGCAACGTGAGTACTTGAACAGAACACGTTTTCTGGTCCGTCTGCATTCCAATACCAATATTTTAATATTGAGCTCCAAGGGGGTATACTGAGTATTGTCTTTTCTTGTTGAGCTAAATATTGTACCATTCCCACTGCTGGTGGTATTGTTGAGCATGCCAAAGTTTCTAGTACTTAAAGGCTTAGGAACTTCATTCTTGCTGTAACAATAGAGCAAGCTTCTAAATGGCGTTTTGATTAACTCCACCTTGTAGAGTCTGCTTTACTTAAGTCCACAACAGCTCTTCTATAACCTTTCTGTAGTACCAGATACTACAAACCAATAGAATACACTTTTTTATGTTCCTGCATTTGAATTTTACTCCTTTTGGGGGGGGGGGGAGAGATGAAGAAAAAATATTTCATTGAAAGTTTGATTATTGTTCTGCCTCATATATACTTTTAAGGTCATTTCCATAGGAAAACTTAGTCGTAATTAATGCTGACTGTCTTGGGGAAAGAACTACTGGCTTCCTTAAGTCAGAGTTGGGGGATGGGGGTATGTGGCTGATGGCTGGCTCCTTTTCAGTGACATACAGTCTGCACACTGAGATTGCTAACTAAACTCTGTGGGAGTTTTCTCCCTCTCTTCCTCCCTCTGTTCCTCTTTCCCATCTAACCTCCCTCCACCCCCCTACCTGGCTTTTTAAAATTTAAGTTTGAACAGGATGATGGCATGTTTACAACCATGATTCCCAGTTTGCTATGGTAAAGACTGCAGGCTCATAAAGCACATGTTATGGCATATTTTCTAGTCATACATTTTGGAGGGAGATGTTTGAAAAAATTAACAATCATAAGTCTCTAGAAATAGTGAAAATGTAAGAAAATCACAGAAATCCTAATGACATTCTACAAAATCCTTGACCAGTATTTGTCAGAACCACTAAGGTTATTAAATCCAAGGACAGTCTGGGAGGAGAAACTGTCGGTCTACAAAGGTATAACCTAAATGTAATATCATTCCTTTGGTGAGATTCTGGGGACTATGTGGGCTTTTGTTGGTAGATAGTGTTGCTTCCTGAACTGTGACAAAGATCATTGAATAAATAATATCACATGATAATAAATGAGACATGTTGGTCATCGAACTTTCTATACTATCTTGGAACTTTCCTGTAAGTCTAAAGCTGCTAAATAATTTAAAACGTTTTTAAAATTTAAAATACAAAGAGCACCTATCCATACAATCCCTTCCTGGGTATAATTATGTCTCTTAAGGCCTGTCAAATCATCTGTGGTTATTGTACTATTTCTTGCTTGGCCACCCTTCAAGGACAACCTTATACAGTTTGAATAGTGAAATAACTGTTGTGCCTATTTCCTGTGTGTTCAATAGACCAGGGAACTACCCGTAAACATGTCTGGCATGGGTCTAAATTTAGCCATGCCTGCTACAATCATTCCCAGCACATTGAGCCTTCCCTGGGCTACATCAACTGAGCTTCGTAGCTCAAAGATTAACCTGTACTTCTGATCTCCCTGCCTCTATCCCCCCGACTCCGAATTCTAAGACTGTTGGCACTTACCACCATGCATGGTCTATACAGTGCTGGGAACTGGACCCATGATAGTGTGCAGGCTAAGCAAACACTTTAGCAATTGAGCTACAATTCCCTAGCCCCTGATGTAGCTTTCAAGATAGTTAATGCCATAGCAATATAGATGACAGTAAAAATCATTACACATTGATCAGTTGTACTGGCATTCACTCTGAAGGGTTCAGAGTTCACGCCTCCAGAGGTGCAGCAAACTCACTGTGGAAAGCTGACCACAGTGGAAGCTGACAGCTTTCTACTTCAAAGTGGATCTGCAGCTCCTAACTTTCCAGGAACATCCTGAGTGGATTCCTATGGTTCTATCTCTCCTTAGCTGAAGCAGGTACAATCTCCAGGTTTCATCTGGCTGGGTCCTCTGAGTTGGGTGATCAAAGGACTCAAGATAACAAGTTCTCATATGCCTCATACATATTCCCTCCTTGTTGGCTACTCCATCCCTGAGTGGCTGGTGCTTAAGATTGTCTCAGCAGATACTGGCTTGATAAAATCTCCCTTAAATGCCATGTTTGTGTGTCTTGACATGTGAACATACATGTTCATAACAGATCAAAAAATGGGCACCATCAAAGGCCAACCACTGGGGTTACTTGCAGGAATATAAATGAGGGGATATTCAAGAGCAGAAATAACTCAAAGACAGCTGCATCACCCAAAGCCCACCCAGTGTGAGTGGCAGCCCCCAAAAGCTGGAAACCTGGTGTTCACTGTATAGCTTACAGACAACTCAGTGGGTTGGAGCCTATCTCTTTCAGGCAGCTCCAGTGGTCTGAGTCTCTTCTTGGTCACTCAGCTGATTTCTGCATCTTTTAGGCAGTCCTGTTGGTTGGAGAGTGTCTTTCAGAGTCCTTACAGCCTATATATGCTTGGGGAGAAGAGCCTAGAAATTCTGGTCAGTTTTAGGAACTTCCTAAAGTTTTTGAATTGCTTACTTCCTGAAGATAACAAGCTTTCTGGCTGGATAGAATCTTTCACCTCCTCTGGAAATTTTTATGTTTTAATGGGCTTCCTTCCAAGATGGGCAGTTTTGTTAGAGAGGAAATTGTTATGCAACAATAGGCACCCAGCTCCTATAGTAGCAGTTAGTATACTTCAGCTTGCAGACCTTTCTGTTTGTCTGTGGCTATGAAAGCCTATGAAAAATAACTGTGATATGTGATAGCAGCTAGTCATTGTAATGCAATGAACAAGCTAGAAAGGATTCAATGCCACAAACAATTAACAAGTACACATGTGACCAAATAAATAAATAAAATTGAAAATACTCACTCAAGGCCATCCTTTATGAGAATCTAACCATAAATACAAATACAGACACTGAAGTCCTATGATGGCCATATATTCCCACAGAGTGGAAAACAGGAAATTTTAACTAAGGTTTATGTGCTTAAACCTTGGTGCAGGGGGTTGAGCTGCCAATTCTCTACCCCTTCCTATGTCCACACCATCTCTGATGCAACTTTGGAGTCTTCTTGTCACATGAGAAATAGTAGTCATTGTGTCAACCATTGTGTTTGCGGTGGTTCATTACACAGCCACCATTTTTCTGAAACTGCTCACAGGGATCCACAATCCCAGCTTGAGAAATAGCCTTGTGTGTGGTCAAAGAAAGCCAAATAGCTTCTTGAAATGCCACGCTCAGGCAATCCCTTTATTTATAAAGTCATATTAAAAGTAATTTATGTTCCTTCTAAAACAAAATCCTGAACTAATAAAATTAAATTGTGTTTAAAAACAAAACAGCTAGAAGCAAAAGACATTGGTCAGCATCCAGCTTGTAGATGGAAAACAAACAGTAATTCACTCAGGGGAAGGCTAATATAAGCAATATTAATGAGTAGCACAGTGTTGCCACAAGCGGGTAAAGAAAGCTCTAGTAAGTTCACAAATAACACAGGGAAAGAGCAGCACCATGTCTCAGTCAGGCACAGAGTGCCCAGCCAAGAAACACATTTGGAAGCAGGTTCACATATTGCCAGGGTCTGAGTCTGCCTCTGAAGGGGTGATGGTACCCACTGGACAATAGAGAAGTTCCCAGTGGTTCTTCATGCTGGAATGACAAATAGATGACCAGCCCTCTAGAGTACCAGCCAACTTGCTGGGATGCTATCCATAGGATCATCCTTAAGACGTGCTGAACATCACTAAGAAGGTGACTCCAGAATAACAGTGGAATTCCATAGAGAGACTGCTGAAATGACAACTTTCCAAGAGTGAACAACCCAGATGTCCTTTGCTGCTGGTCTCTGCAAGAGAGAGTACAACCAGGTTGGGATTTTTGACTTCCTTCAGTGTCCCTTTTAGCATCCTCTCTTGACAGAGAAGTAAAGTCTGCAGAGTTCCCTCCATACTATGAAACAGGAGAAAGAAGGGTAAATTGGAGGCAAGAGGAAGAAAGCCATGGCTGACATAGGCTGGTTTTGGTCATTGGGAAGCTTCTAGCAGATTCACACACAAGCGTTTTTCTTTCTAAGCCCACCAGCCTCTCAATACTATAACAATGGCAATTAAGTTTCAGCGTGAGTTCTGAAATAGTCAAACCAAAGCAGGTACCAAGTACAGGGACAGAACAAGATGATGCTGTCAACAGACAGTTGCATGGAAGAGGCAGGGTGGCACATGTGATTTAGGACAGAAGTGATGAATCATAAGTGATAGACCTCACACAAATGTAGGAGCTGGAAGCATGGTCTATTGACTCTGTAGCGTAGTGTTCAGCTTGAAGCTATTCTAGGTCTTTCAGATCAGCACAGGAGAGCCAGGACAGTCTAGAACCTCCTTCATTCTCCTACTGTGACCAACATAGTTGCTGTTAGTGATCTGCAGAAGAAACGGACACTCTTTATCCAGAGCACAAGAAACTAGCCAAGGACTTGAAAAAGCTTAAAGAGGAAATCCGGTAGATCTGTAGTGCTGTAAGTCTGGCACATCAGGTTGTTAAGGAGCAGATTAGCAACACTAAACGTAAATTGCCCTGTGCTTGGCACCTGCTTTGGTGCGAATGTTTTCTCCAAAACTTATGCAGAAGTTTAATTGCCATGATAGCAGTATTAAAAGTAAGGAGCTTTAAAAGATAATTGGGCTCCAAGGGATCCACCTTTGGAAGTAGGACCAATGCCATATAAAGAAAAGGAAAGCGTGCCAAACACGATGGTGCACACCTTTAATCTCAGCACACAGGAGATAGAGGAAGGTGTCCAAGCTAACCAGGTCCACATAGCAAGCTCCAGACAAGCCAAGGTTACGTAATGAGACCCTGTTTCAAAAGGCAAAATAATAATGATAGATAGATAGATAGATAGATAATTGGAAGTGTGTGCCCATCACTTGCAACAGAAAGCCCGTTGTCAAATGCTGGCGCTTTGATTTTGGGCTTACCAGCCTTGAAAGTGCTTATGCACTTATGAGTGCATAAGTGTCTGTTCATTATAAGTTACTAAGCCTTGAGTATTCAGTGATAGCCTCACAAAGTGGACCATGTCTCACACCAGGTATCAAGGATGACTTCTTTATACCTAACTTTCGGATTTCACAGAAAATGTCTTTCCTATACGACTGTGCAGAACAACCCAGGAAAGGAAGGTGCTAGGAAGCTTGTTTCTGCTTAGTTGAACTGATGTGGTTCTGAGCCACTGCAGAACAACAATGAGACTGCCAGAGAAATTCAAGCTCTCTGTGTAAAGCAGAGCCACAAGGAACAGTGAGAATCTGATAAAGTAGGAAGGTGAGAAGAAAGTGCCTGTTCTCTGAAAAGGTTTCCCCAAAGATTTGTATTACCCAGGCAGAGCGTAATGTTAACGTTTTGAAACAGTGATACACTTAAGTACCCTGATGCATAAAACATAATATTTTATAGGTACCACACTAATAAATTCTTGAACAAAATATAAATTCCTGTGTACATTCTTTCAGCCATATGATCATATAAGTGACCTTAGCTTTGGCATGTTCATTAATAAAAGAACTAATTGATGTGAATCAAAATTGCAGTTTAAAAGAAACCATGTGCATGATATGAAGTGTTTAAATGAAACAATTTATTGGTAAGCAACAGCTATGATTTTTCTCCTTGTCTTTCCTTACTAGTTTTTACTTATTATCTATTTATTTATCTATTTAGTTTTTAGTTTGTTACTTAGTTATGTCATGTCTTTAAATTGTTTTTAAGATAGGGAAATGTTTGCTTCTCCTTCCGTGATTTTGAGATGCTGTGATCATTAAGGAGTTGACCAATCTAGGCTTAACATCTTGAAATCTTTGGTCTGGAGGACTTGTGTGAGCTTTGTGGCCATTAGCACCCTCTTCTGGGCACTCCTCAGCTGCACATAAATTCTTCAGTACTACTTGTAACCCTTCAGGTTTTTTGGGAAATGGGACGATAAATACAAAAGGGGAGAAATGGAGATTTGTTTTGTTTTGAGAAAATGGCCAAGGAACAATCTAGAAATTTCAAAACCCCTTTCCCTTCTAAATGATTGAGATTGATGTTTTTTGTTTTTTGTTTTGTTTTTTTTTTGTAGGATTTGCTCCCATAAAGACAAAGACATTTGGTTTTGAGTTCTCGTTTATCAGACACAGCAGCTATCAATGCAGACACATACCACTTTGTGTTTCCCCATAGTTTCAAATGATGGCTCGTGACTCAAAAACCTAAGCTGGCCTCCTTTCTTTGCAGATGAAGAGAGCTCTGTCCTTCTGGACTGCTCAAGTCTATCTTCCTCAGCACAGTTAGGCTTTAATTTTGTCTACTTCCTTTTAATTTTGTCTATATTTGATTATTTTATATATTGATATGCATGTATTATGAACATGCACACATAACCTAGGACAAAGTTAAAACACTTTTCTCCTTCCATCTTGTGAGTCCCAGAGATTGAACCCTGATCCATAGGCTTAGCAGCGGACACTTCTAGAGCCATCTCAGAACAGCTTTACTATTTTAACACATAATTTTGTACATTTTTAAAAAATGTGTCTGTGTGTATGCGTTTGTAACCTAGATGTTCTAAAAATAGGGGCTAACAATGTTTGAAAAATTAAAAATAAAAAAAATTAAAAATAAAATTTTATCTTGTTAAAATAAAAATAAGAGTGGGCACCTTTTCTAAGTCACATTAGAGCTCTGAAGGGTCATCCAGAGTTGTGGTTTGAATATGCTTGGTCCAAGGAGTGGAACTATTTGGAGTGGTCTTGTTTGAGTAGGTGTGTCACTGTGGGTGTGGGCTTTAAGACGCCCATCCTAGCTGCCTGGAAGTGAGTATTCTGCTAGCAGCCTTCAGATGAAGATGTAGAAATCTCAGCTCCTCCAGCACCATGCCTGCCTGGACGCTGCCATGCTCCTGCCTTGATAATGGACGGACACGCTGAACCTATAAACCAGCCCCAATTAAATATTATCCTTATAAAAGTTACCTTGGTCATGGAGTCTGTTAGCAGCAATGAAACCCTAACTAAGACATCCAGGGATAGCTTGGTTTGTCTTGGGATTCTCTGTTTACTAGGATACAGACTGTGAATGTACGTGTTCGTTTGCATTATACATTGATACATTATCAATGACTTTGATTTGATCAGGATATAAAAATGTAGTTTGATCCTCACGAATTAAAAGCCCCATAATCTAGTAACCATTTTATAACCAACTCTGCAATCTATTATTTTAACTTTGATTAAGGTCAGGCAAGTTCAGTTGCCAGCCTCCAAAGGAACTCACATGAGAAGTGAAAAGTACTTATTTGAACACTTACATGCCATCTGAGAATGGACAGAGATGATTTACTGGGGTATATTCAGTTCTTCATACTGATTGAGTTAGTAAAATCTTCATGAGTCCATTTAATCAAGGAACTACTCTGCAGATCCCTCTACCGGGAAAACACTCTCTGCTCAAATTCTTTCATTCCCTTACCCTTCTCGCCCTCAGACGTCCAGTGCTGGCCGTGCCTGCTTCCTCTGCTTCTGGTTCAGAGAGCCTGGTTCTCTTTCCTTCTTACCCATCTCCCTCTTCCTGGCAGCTGCTTAGATTTCTTTACAACTTCCTGTCCTGTTATTTTTCTCTCAAACTCCAGCCTAAAATTGCTTTTGGATTTTAAAAAAAAATCACATTGCAATCATAAATTTGACATTTTGTGCTCTAACATCCTGTAGACATTGTAATACTGTGAGGGAAAGAACATTAAATCGAGTAAAATGCGTTCTCCCCCCCCCCTTTTACTTTTTGTTGCTGATTTCTTCCCCTTCCTCCCACCCCTTGGGGATTTGCAAAGGCTTCCCTTGATGCATGTGAACATGGAGGTGTTCTTGAAGGATTACTGCTCTATTATTTGCATTAATCTAGAGTGTAGGCCCCACCGTGGCTGTAGTGATTATTATTCCTGGACAGGTTCTCTGTTCCTGGTTATCCAGTTGAACTTGCTTTGGCCTTGTCCCCTTTGCCATGACTCAACTTCTGTTTCTTCCTTGTAACAAATGAAGGAAGTAGCTAAAGGGGTGGCAGAAAAGTCCCTTCTTTCCCTCTGGCCCCTGAGTCAGTCTGGGAAGACAGAACATGGCTGTCCTCAATTGGCAACAAATTCACGAAGGACATCCATATCACTCTCACAACCATGGAGCACCTGTGTGGACATTTCATGCTCCTGGGTAGCAGTGGCTCTCAAATATCTTAGGAGTTGCTTCTTTCCTACTATGTGGGCTCAGGAATCAAACTCAGGTTGCCAGTCTTGGTCACAAGAGCCTGCACCAAATCACTGACTCCCAAATGTATTGTTTTTTTCCAGCCCACGTTTAGTCTCAAAAAAATTAATTTTGTGGGCCAATGACATTTTGAAAGATTGAGACTTGCTGACTCTCTCTGTAAGGTTATGGGTCCTGCATCTGCTCTGCCACAGAGCTCAGCTACTAGGGGAGGCAGGATGAGAGAAATTAACCATGCTTAACCCGCAGCGTTGCTGGGCAGCTGTTGGGCTGTAGGGAAGCCCCTGGACACCAGTCCAGGAGTAGGAAAGAGCAGTCTGGGGTGCTGGACAGCTGGAGCGGGCTCAGGGGTTCCCGGGCCTGCAAAGAGGCTGGGGCCATCTGGTTCTCAGGCTCTTGGAGATCCAGGTGCTGCTGGATGCCGCTGAAGAGCTGAGAACTAAGCCGGGCAGTGGTGGCGCACGCCTTTAATCCCAGCACTCGGGAGGCAGAGGCAGGTGGATTTCTAAGTTCAAGGCCAGCCTGGTCTACAGAGTGAGTTCCAGGACAGCCAGGGCTACACAGAGAAACCCTGTCTCGAAAAACCATAAAAAAAAAAAAAAAGAAAAAAAGAGCTGAGAACTAAGTGGGGACCCACAGGCTGGATCTTGTCCAGGGCTCAGGGGGTGGGAGGCAGAAGGGAGCTCCAGCTGGTCACACAGGGGAGAGTCCTTGGCTTGATGGTGGCAGGCTTGAGCCTGATGGTAGTTGTGGCTGGAGCCCAGAGAGGCCTTCTACAGGAGACTAGATGGCAGCTGTATAGGTGAAGGCCTTCTCCATGGCTCTCCATGGCTCTCCATGGCAGATCCCAAGAAAAAGAGGCAGTCCATGGTTTTAAGGTATTTATTGTCATGGCGGAAAGCAGATGTGTAAAACCATACCCAAATTTCTCAGGGTGGGCCTGAGATTAAATACCTTTTGCAGGGAGGAATGTCTAAGAAGGAAAGCTTATTGGCTAAGCCCTCCAGGTCTTTAGGTACCTCATTAAAATGTAGATCTGTCTTGAGACTACATGACCACAAGTCACGTCCTCTACATGTGGAGGGGCTTGGGGCATTGCCCTTATGTGACTGATGGCCACAAATCTATGGGGGCTGTGGTTAATGTGACAGGGGCCTGGTGCTCAGGAACAGGCAAAGCGCCTACCATCCCTTCAGGGTCTCTGGGGCTTCAAGCCTTAGCTCAACCAGGAACCATGCTAACTTTTATGGTTCCACATCTCTCTGTGGTCAAAACTCAAAAGTCAATCTCCAACCTTCCAAACATCACCATAATTTCATCAATAGAAGGTACTTGTTAGCACCACAAGTAGGTAGGGTCTACTATTAAGTTTCTATCTGTATAAGTCAATGAATGAAAAAGACTTAAATTTAATTTCATGGAAATCCTAGATGTTTTTGCTTTTCAAATTTCTTCATTAATTGAAAGAAGTCCTTTTACAAGTAGCCAGGAGATAGGCTTCAGTGACACTCTACACTTCCAACAGAGTATACAAAAGTAATTTAATGTTTTTAAAACTCTGTGTTGCAATAATAATATTTTCCCCATAATCATGACAAGGATTAAACTGAACAATGCACAGAAAGGGCTTAACATAATTCTTTGTGAAAGACTGTGTGCAATGAACAATGATGGTATTCCAATGATGCTATGCTACTGATGTTTTCTTATCTTATTAGAAAAAAATCTTCAAGTTTTTGAGTGGATAAAGATGGAACAACATTTGAAAATGGAAATCAGAAAGTTACTGAAGTAAGCTCTAAATATTTGTCATAATGCCTACATGTCACCTTTTCATGGGTGAGAGGTTGCGATTAAAAACTATACTCAATTTTTTTTGCATGTAGAATTCATGTGGAAATACAAGTCATGAAAGAAGACAATAATAGTAGCTAATAGGTGAAAGAATCTGCAGTGTACATTTTATTGGTAAATTGTGGCATGTTGTTTGAGCTCACTGAGAAGAAGCTGGCTTTGAAAGTCATATTGTCTCTCCCACTTCAAACCTAAGCATATTTGTCTCAAAGTGTCTTCCAAGGCCCCTTGTCAAGGGACAGGATGGACCCCCTGACCCTATGACTGGAAGCGAAGGAGGAGTAAGGCATTGTGTCCTGCAGACGACTAGAAGGCAAGCCATTTCCTTCAGAGGTTACTGTTACTTATTTCAGAATGAAAACGTGTCTACAGTGAGAAAAGAGAAGCTGGAACTTCAGCCATGAGCAGCTCCTCTGTGGATGGAAAGCTTAATTAGAAACTCTAGCTAACTGCCTCGACTTCTTCAGTGGGCTTCTGCTGGATATTCTGATTACTTGACTTGATGTCATCTTTGTTGGTATCCGTTCTTTTGTTTGGATACTTCACCTGAGGGGCCTTTGCCCAGGACTCTATCAAGATACCCATTTGACTGCAAGTGGGACATCCCTAGATGATTTCTGCTGGGTGTTTTGAACACCCAATGTGATGATGTTTTACTATCTACTGCCTTTGTCTGCCACTTCCCATTTGGCTTGCTGTACTCAGTAAGCTCACTCATTCAGAACTGGAAGCATGACCACCATAGATCATTGTCCCCTGGTTCAGAACAGTGCCATTGAAAACAAAACAAAACAAAACAAAAGACTCTCTAAGCCCACCATTCCAGGGGCCAGATTATGTGGGCCTAGAGTAAAACCTTTACTGAAGTTCACTTGGACAGTAGGAGAACCTACACAGGGACAGGTTTGGGGGTGACCACTATCCCAGTACACATTAGTTAGGAAATACAGTAAATACTTTTTCCCATTTGCTAATTTGTTAGTCTGAAAAATAAGAATATGTTTTGGGGTCAGTGAATTGGCTCAGAGATTTGAGGGTGCTTGTCATCAAGCCTGACCCCCTGAGTTTGATCTCTGAATCCATATGGTAAGAGAGAACCAACTCCCACAAGTTGTCCTCCACACATCATGGAACAGACAGAGACTATAAACAAGTGTTTGTGAGGGGTTTTTTTTTATTTTTTTAAGTCCATCTTGAAGACCTGATAGGAGTAGTAGCACTTTCAGCTAGTGATGTGGGTAGTCATTAAATGTCCTGGATTTTTATTGTTGTTATTATTGTTGTTGTTTCAAAACATGGTTTCTCTGTGTAGCCCTGGATGTCCTGGAACTTGCTTTGTAGACTAGGCTGGCCTCGAACTCAGGGAGACCCACCCGCCTCTGCCTCCTGAGTGCTGGGATTAAAGGTGTGCGCCACTGCCAATTGGCCTAAATGTCCTTCTTATGATGACGGTTCCCGTTACTTTTGAAGGTGTTCTGCTAGGCAGTTCAACAGAGCATCACTTTTCCTGTCTTTGGGATAACTTTCTCTGAAAAAGTATGCTGAATGTTCTGAGTACACACTAGAGGGCAGTGGTCCCATTTCTAGACACCTGATAGTCAGTCCCCAGATCTCTGCATTTCTCTTTCATTTCATGTAGGTCAGAGGAAGGGAGTACCCTATACACAAAACAAATGACATTTGTGTCCAGAGTGTGGCTTGGTGGCATCCTGTCTGTCATTGCTGTGGGTTTTTTCTCCATTCTTCATCCAATAACTTATCTCAATGGGTCTTTAATCATGGGGATATTACTAACTTTTTCTTTTTGAGATGAAAGGCAGTCACCAGCACACTGGATATAATTAATATCTTAGTGGTATTTTTTAAAGAAAAGGCATAGGAGAAAGGATGTGTGCATTCTCAACCTAGGATAGTAGTGTTTTCTAGCTTTGCATCTTTGTATTTGAGAATACATCTGTGGAATAAGAATACAGCAGTTCGAGTGTGTGTGTGTGTGTGTGTGTGTGTGTGTGTGTGTGTGTAACTGGGTTTGTTTGCTGTGGTTTTTTATTTTTATTTTTTTAAGATTTAGTTATTTATTTTATGTATTAGTGCTCTCTCTGCATGTACACCTGCATGCCAGAAGAGGGCATCAGATCTCACTATAAATGGTTATGAGGCAACATGTTGCTGGGAATTGAACTCAGGACCTCTGAAAGAGCAGTCAGTGCTCTTAACCACTGAGCCATCTCACACCCCTGATCACTGTTTTTATACTTAGTAATAGCTGGGAGAGAAAACCTTTTTTGACTTCATCTAACCAAAGACCTGGGTGGAAGGAAGAATTCTTGGACCTCTTGCAGCCTGTGGTCTATGATGCAGAGATTGGTCTGCTGTGTACATTCCTTTCCATGTTGTTAATCTCTCTTGAGCACTTGGTCTATGTCACATAATGTGCAAAGATAATCCAAGAGCAACATGATGATTTCACTCAGTTCTTACAGCTACATACCATGAATATATATATGTAGTTATGATCCGTGGGCAGATGAAGACCTTGAAGTTTAGAAAGATTAAATGGAATGCAATCAAGAAAGATATGAAGCCAACTTCATTAGACCCCATGGCTTGATCTTGTAGCTGCTAATTTAGGCAACAAAAGATGCCTCAGTAATATTATGGGAGAATCCCTTGTTCTGACCCACCCTATAGAAGCAGCTCTGTGTCTCACACACTCTGTCTTATTCCTTTATAGAAACATAAATGATGCCCAGCTTTTCTGAGGTTAGCCTGCGTATACCGCACACACACACACACACACACACACACACACACGATTCTGTATGTGCCACATATGCACACGTGCGTGTGCGTACACACACATACACACACTAAACGGATTTTCATTTCTCGGAATACCTTGGAGTCTTTATGCAGGGGCCTCCTGACACAGCTGTGTAATTATTTATCCGCAGGTGATGGGGGGAGTTAATGAGAAAGGAAATGTACCTGAAACTTTAATGTGTTTAGAGGCATCTATCAAAGACACATTGGGAACTCAGTGACCTATGTCTGATTGCAAGCAATGCTACAGGCTTTCTCAAGTAGTCTTAAAAGTGCAGAGACAGGGAGTCTGCAGTGAGAATGGCTGGACCCTCCTTACCTTCTCAGTAGATTTTTTAGGGACAGAGTAGTAGGGTACCATCTTCAGCCTTGTCTCCCTTATCTTTTAGTTATAGCCTTGTGCTATGGAAAGGGGAAAAGGCATCTCTAAGAGACAGATTCAGGCAGAAAATCATGTGTCACTACTATAACCCTATGAATAGGTAGCCACATGTGTTCTG
>JADRCH010000167.1:3104979-3218904 GCA_019843965.1 Rhynchomys soricoides | reverse complement strand
ATGTGTCACTACTATAACCCTATGAATAGGTAGCCACATGTGTTCTGTTCTGTATGTGTAAAATATCAAGAGAATCATCTTACTTAACTAACACGTGGCGGGTCCCTCTTCAAACCTGTCACTTCCTAGCTCTCTGTCCGTTGTCATCTACTGTTCCATTTGCTGTTCTTGTGGGAGAGAAGAGGTACCACCCATTCGCAAGGCTACCTTAGGTACCACTCACTCATAAGACTACCTGTACATGAGCTCGGGAAGCAAACACATTGGAGCTGAGGAGATGGCCCCACTGGTAAAGTGCTTGCCACATGAGCATGGGGCCCAGAGTCTGATCCCCAACACCCACACAGAAGAATCAGGCACAGTGGTGCTTCCCTGTAATCTCAGTTTTGGGGAGGTGGGGACTGAAAGTTTCCTGGGGCTTTTGGGCCAGCCAGTCAAGCTGAGTCAGCAAGCTCCAGATTGAGCGATGGAGTCTATCTTTCAAAGTAGGATGAAGAGCAACTGAGGAGCCCACCCAGCATCGACCTTTGACCTCCACACTCACACGCACATGTGTATGTGCAGCCCTGTACACACATGTGCAAACACATCAACAACAAAGAAGTAAGCACTGACAAGTACAAAGTCAGAAAAAAAAAAAAGACAATCTTCCAATTCTAGCATCAATTCTTGTACTGGAAAGAACAGGAACTTGCTAGTTAATGGATTTTATTTCATATTTGTAGATATTTGTATATGTTTCACATCAAGGAATGATTATTTTTTATAAGACAAATACCAACAGCTCCTCTGTCCTCAGTTTGAGTTTCTGCTTATCTCATCTCTAGTACCCGAAATAGAATTTGCAACCCTAGAAACATGGAGACATCAGATGAGAGCAGGCAAGCAGGTAGAGGAGAGATAAAAGCCTTTAATCTGAGATCTGGAGTGTCTCCAGAAGGTAAATTTGTCCAAAATAGACTTGGAAGCTCTTTGCTTAGGAGGCACTGTGCATTTGGGGAGGGGGAGGGACAGCCTCATGTGATATGACTCTTTGTCTATGCCTGTATCCCTTATTAAAATCCAGTTTGCAGGGCTGGAGAGATGGCTCATCAGTTAAGAGCACTGACTGTTCTTCCAGTAAGTCCTGAGTTCAATTCCCAGCAACCACATGGTGGCTTACAACCATCTGTAATGGGATCGGATGCCCTCTTCTGGTGTGTCAGAAGACAGTGACAGTGTACTCACAAATATAAAATAAATAAATACATCTTTTTTGAGAAATCAGTTTGATCAAAAAAAGTCTTTTCTGGTGATCACAGAGTCCAAATTTGGGGTACAATAAGGCAAAAGCAGAAATGTCTTTCAAAACTTGAAAAACATAATTCCAACCCTTTTCGGCTTCTAAAGTTTCTATTGAGAATTCAGTGTTACCCTGATGGCCTTGCCTCTGTGTTTTCACTGCTTGCTGTTTCCAATGTTTTCTCTTTGTTCTGCATATTTAGTGGTTTAGAGGTACTAGGATGAAGTAAGGGTTTTTACTGTTGTTGCTGCTGTTCTTGTTGTTTTGCTCCTGACACTTCAGTGTTTTAAATGCCCACCCCCCACCGCATAGATGAAATAGCACTTGTTTTCTGCAAGTTTTATTGAAAATACTTTCTATGCCTTCAGAATGGGATTCTTTATCTCCGTTTTACCCATACTCCTTCGGTTTGTCCTTCACTTTGTCTCATGAACATCTTGAACCTCTTACTAATTTACTTCATTGGCATGTTTTTTCTTAAATTTATTTTTATGTACATTGGTGTTTTGACTGCATGCATGTCTGTGTGAGGGTGCTGCATCCCTTGGATCAGGAGTTTCAGACAACTAAGAGCTACCGTATGGATGCTAGGAATTGAACCTGGGTCCTCTGGAAGAGCAACCAGTGCTCTAAACTGCTGAGTCATCTCTCCAGTCCCTCACTGGCATGTTTTAATTCCTCAACTTTGTCTTCAGATTCAGATATTATGTGTGCTGCCCCCTCTTGATCTATTATATTGTGGGGCTTTCCACAAACTTCTGATTTGGTTTGATTTCTCATTTTAGTCCCGATAATTCAGTTTGGTATTCCTTTGGTCTTATATCTCTTTATTGAATTCATATTTTATATGTTATATAAAATACTATATATGCTGTCGTTGGTGTTCTCTTGGGATTTGTTCACCACTACCTTCTATTTTTATTGCGTTGAACACACTGACAATCAGTCTTTTGAATTTGGGGTGGAGGGTCATACAATCCACCTCCTTGGAGGCCATTACTGTAGGGCAAACAGTGTTTGAAGGAGTAATGCCTCAGTTGCATGTTACTTGTATTTTTGACTAACACATCTGAAGCTAGCCATTAAGTTTATTCAGTTCCCTAATTTTTATATAACTTCTTATATAAAAATTATTCTTTCAGAAGAATTCGTCCTGTTTCTTTCAGACAGAGTGTCTGTAGTGGTCAAGAAAGGCCACATTCTTCAAGCGACGTCCATTCCTCCTGCTAAACTGGTGGTCAGGGCATCCGGCTTGAATCCTAGTACCCTCCACGCTTACTTTCCACCAGCCCTCTCACTCTCTCTGAAATCCCTGATGCTGCTTCTGCAGGTTGTTCACAGGTGGACAAAGTACTTATCTGCAGATTGGCACAGTACCTGGAGTCACCTCAGCTGCAGGGCATGTGACAGTTGAGAGTCCCTATGGTGCTCCCAGGGGTCAGAGCCTTGGTGGATGTGCCGTCACCACCTCCAGCACTCGATCTTCCCTGTGATACAAGCTGGGCTCAGCTCTTGTGGGTACACTGATCTCCCTAAGGTGATACGCAGAGGTAAGCAGTCCTCACTGAGTCTGTTGAGACTAGACAGGCCCCATGCACTTTGGAGGCCAGAAGCTCTCAAATAGGCAGGACTAAATAGGAATGTCATTATAGTGATACAAAATAAAAAGATGCTCAAACTTCAAACTAATAATAACAAATCCTGGTTCTTTCCGGGGTTTTCTATGTGTACCATATTTTTGTGTCTTGATTCATGGTGTTAGGTGTGATTAATGCAACTATATCACATTCATTTGCATGTTTTTGTATTTATGGCATCAATCTAGACAAGTAAGTAATGTATAACTGAAAGTGCAAACGAAATCTTAACTCACCTGTTGCCTTTGCCGTTTCCCAGTGCACGTGGCAGTTCGGATTTTTAATTTTTTTTTTTGAGACAGGATCTCCTAGCTGGCCTGGAACTCAGTAAGTACACCTGACAGGCCTCCAAGAAATCTGCCACCTCTGCCTCTTAGGAGCTGGAATTAAAGGTGTGGGCCGCCAGGCCCAGCTCAAGTTACCTTTTAATAACATGAACCCAATTCCTGCCCTGCAGCTTTTTCAGAATTCAGGTACATTAAAATCATGTCTTTGTCGGACTTTGTTGGCCAAAAAACAGTTTCCAAAGAGTCTAAAAGAAAAGTAAGTGCAGTATCAGATAAGTAAAGTACTATCAGTGTTGGCTGGGGGGTAATGTTTCAAAGCTCCTAGGAAATTCACTGGGAGCAATTCCTCCTTTTCTAAGCAGTTTGGGCTTACATCCTTAAAGGTCTCTGCCTTCAGATAGATTGGACCTGGACTGGGATACTGTTATGTGCTCCATGAAGCAAATGATTTTCAGTTGTTCAATTAAGATATTCAAGAGTATCTGTAAGATTTATTATTGTTGTTTGTTTCTTGGGCCAGCACCACATACAGATCCAGAGCAGTTGTCTAAAGGCAGCTGAAATCTTAGAAAAGTCTGGGAGCCATTTGAAATCAAGAGTGCCTGGTGTCCATGAGAAGCATCATTATTTCCAAGTCAGGTCTAGGTTGGTAGAAGCAGGAATTTAGGTGATTGGAACAAGCAGAATTTAGTGTACTTATCCAGCCAGATCTTGTTTTACATTTATAAATCTGATTTTCACATATTGTATGAATTCTCTATCTCTCAGTCGCTTACACCTATGGCAAAGGGCAGTTGTTTGTAAGGATTTTTAACAGAAGAAGCACTAAAAATTCTCTCCTCGTGTAATCAAAATCACCCCTCTTTTCTTAGTCCTCTAATTTATTTTTCTCAGTTGGAGATCTGAAAACAGTGCCCACAAGCCTGAGGTGTGGCTCAGTGTTAGGCTCTAACATATATACAGTCATAGCTTCAGTCCTCAGCAGTACGTAAAAATACATACATATGTACGTATGTACATACATACATACCAAAACAAAAAAACAAAAAACAAAAACAAAACCAGTAGTCCTCTACGTAATGAGCAGCCCTCCAGTTTGATTTCCCTGTTCTAATGGGGTGAGAAGGTAGGGTGAAGTTAAGGGAATGTGCAGCTCGAATGTGGCAGTTCAGAGTGACAGCTGCAGGCTTGAATGGACCGCCTTCCACTCCCAGAAACAGACATAGGCAGCATTCTGGCTACCATTTGTTTTCTTCTTTATGTTTTCTATATATTCAAATGAACTAAAATCAGTATTTATAATTTTTATAGTAAAAAATAATTTTAAAAGGCTTAGTTTTAATCAGGCATAGAGACCTTGGGAGGGCACCTCCAGGAAATGCCCTCCCTAAACCCCCAGAAACACTGAGGTGATTGGGAGTTGTTACTTTAATCTCTTTTGTGCCTGTGATTCTCTTACTCTCTCTGCAATGTGTACTTTATGCCCAACAAATGAACATTTCCATAATGAATGTTATTATTGTATTTTCTTTCTTCCATAGTCTCTTGGGTGTGCTGACCATTCTCTTTAGTCTGAATAACTTCTTTCAGAATGCTCTGTAGAGATGGAATGCATCCATACATTTCTGGAGTCTTCTCTAACCTTGGAAAGTTTTTCTTTTACTTTCGGCACTGGGTTTAACAGTCCGGGTTAACAGCTGTGGCCTTTCAGAAATCAAGCAGCATAATTCCAAGCTCCACTTGCTTTTAAAGTTTCTGATAAGAAATCAACTTGTATTCTGTTAGGATTATCTTTATAAGTGACTTAATGTTTCTCTTTTATATACATTATTTCTACTGTATATTCAACATTTTATCTATAATATGACTTTTGTTCTGGCCCTGCCTATTTGGTGTTCTATACGCCTCTTGTACCTAGATAGGCATCTCTTTTCCTATGTTTGAAAATTTTACTCATATTTTTTATGTCATTGGCATGAAAAGTCTTTTTTGTCTATGCCCAAAATTCCTAGTTTTGTTCTTACTCCTCATTTCCAAATGATCTTTCATGTTCCATCTGTTCTATTTTTTAAAGTTATTCATTTCATGCAGATGCAAGTAATACCAACTGGATTCAGTGGTCTCTAAAATAAGAAGATATAAAGGTGTGAGAGGGCTCTAGGGGAGAAGAGTGGGAGGGGGAATTTGGACTGGATATGATCAAGATACACTGTATATGTCGGATATGATCCAAATACATTGTATACATTAGATATAATCAAGATACATTGTATACACGTAAGGTGTTGTCAAAGAATAAAAAGTACAGTTTTGTTTGTTTGGTCCTAGCATTTAGGAGCTCAGTCTAGGCTGTGCATGTGTGGTGCCCACATAGAGCAGAAAAGGGCATAGGATCCTCTGGGACTAGAATTGCAGAGAATTGTGATCCACCATGTGAATGCTGGGAATTGAACCCAGATCCACTGGAAAAGCATCCCGTGTTTTTAACCACTGCACCAAACTCTCCAGTTCCCATATGTACCAAAAAAAAAAAAAAAAAAAAAAAAAAAAAAAAAGCCCTAAGGGAAAAAATATTTGGGGTGAGATGACAGAGCTTTCATCCCCTTGTCTTTAGACTTTCTCCCCCATCTCTACCCCCTGTAATCCATTCTATTTATGAGACTTCCCACTGAGCCTTCTTTTCTTATTGAAATTTTTATCTCCAGCATTTCAATTTAGTTCTCTTTAGCATTTCTATTTTTTTATTAAATTCCATTTTCATATCCTGTATTGACTTATTTCATTCAGCTGTTTGTATGTCTTCTGGTATTTATTCCAGAGTTTAGGTCATCTTTGATTTCTTGGAACAAAATTTTAATCATTCTTTTGTATTCTTTGCCTTTGCTGTGGGATTGGTGATTTTTTTCAAGGAGACAGACAAGTTGCCTTATGTGTGTGTGTGTGTGTGTGTGTGTGTTACTTGTGCTTTTGTGTTGGCACGTGTACATGTGGAGTTGGATTACTGGTTGCATTTTTTTTTGTTTTGTTTCTTACATTGGATCTGTTTGCAATGGTCAATGGGGTCTAAATTGTAATAGGGTGGAACTGTCTAGTTTTGCCTGTTAGACTGCTGTTCATAGCACCAGGCTCTATTCTAGTTCTCTTTGAGAGGAAACTACTTTCTTCGACAATAGACACTATTCAGGGGAGAATACACTCAGGAGAGTATTAATCAATTACAAAACAAGTATCTCTTACACACCAGTAATTGTAGTGGATAGAGTAGCACCTATAATCCTGGATATATTAATATGTAATTGTGGATATTGATAGAAAAGGAAAAAGCAAGTAAGACATAGAGAAACACTAATGATTAATGTTAGGTTGATAGAATGCAGAGTCAGGGAGGTAAATACATAAGGGAACTCTACGGAGAAAATATTTGTGATGAGATGACAGACTTTTAGCTGAAGGTAGACTAAAAAGATGGCAAATCCCATAAATATTAATCTCAGGACTTAGGAAACAGAGGCAGGCAAATCTCTATGAACTCCAAGCCAGTGTTTTCTATATAGAGAGTTCGAGAACAGCTAGAACTGCAATAGATAGGTAGGTAGGTAGGTAGGTAGATAGATAGATAGATAGATAGATAGATAGATAGATAAAAATGCTGTAAGGTAATGCAGAACAGGGGTAAGCTATTGTCACTGTCCTTCATGTCCTCCAGTGCAAATTCCCTAGTCTTATCCCCAACCCTGTAGCAGCCTGTGTGTGTGTGTGTGTGTGTGTGTTTCTCATCTTCCTCTCTATTCCCAATCCTAGGGGACCCTGAGGATTTTCTACTCAGCCAGCCTTCTTCCCTTACCACATATCTTTGTCTCAGCAACCAATACTGGGAGGTACTTGACCTTGAATCCCAATGGCCATATGTCTGGAACCCCATTGGCCAAGTGTTTGGAACAAGGTAGGCAATCTTCACTCTCTTTCCTGTCTTCCAATTCCAATTCCCCAGTCTCATTTCTTCCCACCCCCCAGCAGAGCCTGTTCACCCTTTCAGACTCTTACTCCCTGGGGATTTGGCCAAACCTCCTGGAAGACCCAGGTCTTCTCCATCCTGTGGACCTTCCAGCACCATCCCACTTCTAGCTCACCAGCATTTCTTTGTGTTTCTCTCTCTCTCTCTCTCTCTCTCTCTCTCTCTGTGTGTGTGTGTGTGTGTGTGTTCCTATCTCTAACACATACAAATACAGTCTACCTGAAGCCACCAGCAGCCACACATGGCAGGGATTCAGAAGCACTTCCCACAAGGCAACCCACAATATTGCTAAACTTATTCCTAAACTCCAGAGATGGCAATAGAAACCAAGGAACAAACACTTATTCAAAATAAAGACAAGACCAGATATCAACATCTAGAACTACAATCATCCCAAACCCAGATGCCTAGATACACTGCAAAAACATAGTCAACAACAATCAAGTCACTATGGCTCCAACAGAACCCAGCAACCCTACTACTATACTACCTTAAAAGGTGTAATATAGCTGAAGCACAAGACAAGAACTTCCAAATAGTTATTATTAATATGCCTTAAAGACGAAATGAGCAAATCCATTGATGAAATCTATCAAAACACAAATAAATGGTGGAATGAAATGAAGAGAACAGCTCATGACTGAAACCCGAAATAGAATCACCAAAGCAAAGTCAGACTGAGGGAAAAGTGGAAAGAAAAAGTTTAGGAAAAACAAAATGAAAAAGCTCAGGGACAAGTCTCACTAATAAAATATAGAAGATGGAAGAAGGAGTCTCAGGCATTAAGACAAGATAGTAAAATAGATTCCTCAGTCAAAAAAAAAAATAATCTAGGCACAAATCAACCAGAAAATCTGGGACACTATGAAATGGCCAAATCTATGAACAGTGGAAATAGAGGAAGGAGAAGAAAGCCAGATCAAAGGCACAGAAAATGTTTTCAATGAAACCACATAAGAAAATTTCCTTAATGTAAAGAAGAAAGAATTTGTCAAGGTATACAGAACACAAAATAGAGACTGGTTCAGAAAAGAAATTACCCACAACACATATAACTCAAACATTAAATGTACAGAACAAAGAAAGAATATTAAAATTCTCAAGGAAAAAGACCAAGTAATATATACAGGTAGACCTATTAGAATAACACCTTGCATTTCAATGGAGACTCAAAACCAAAAGAGCCTGGATGGTTGTTTTGCAGATTCTTAAGACCACAGATGCCAGCCCAAAGGACTATATCTAGAAACCTTTAAATCGCAATAGATGAAGAAAAAAAACATTCTGAGATAAAACCAAATTTAAGCAGTATCTATTTAAAAATCCAGAACCCTAGAAGGCATTAGAAGAAAAACTTAAACCTGAAAAGATTCATCACACCCAATAAAACACAAGGAATAAACAATTTCAGTCCAATAAATCAAAGGTGGAACCCCACACCACTACAACAAAATAACAGGAATTAACACACACTGCTCATTGATATCTCTTAACATCAATGGTCTCAATTCCCCGATAAAAGATACAGAGTAACTTGTTGGATTCAAATGCAGGATCCATCCTGCTGTATTCAAGAAATACACCTTAATAGCAATAGTAGACATTACCTTAAGGTAAAAGGATAGAATAAATTATTCCGAGAAAATGGACCCAAAAAATAAGCCAGTACAGCTATTTTAATATCAGACAAAAATAGTTTTCAAATCAAAACTAGCCAGAAGAGATAGGAAAGGACACTATATTCATCAAAGGAAAATTTCACCAAAAGAAAATTGAAAATTGAAATATCTATCTACCAAATACAAGGGCATCCAAGATCACAAAAGAAGTATATTGTATACAATACTACTATAGTATACAATATGCAATAAGACTACATATTGCCCCTCACACAAATATAGTAGGAGACTTCAATACACTTTCTCACAAATAAATGGGTTATCTAGACAAAACCTAAACAGAGAAATATTGAAGCTAAATAGTGTCATAAATGAAATGTACCTAATAGATTTATAGAACACTTCACCAAACACAAGAGAATATAACCATCTTCTCAGCATCTCATGGAACCGTCTCCAAAACGTAATACTTGGACACAAAGCAAGTCTCAACAGATACAAGAAAATTGAAAGAACACCCTGCATCCTGTCAGACACCATGGATTAAGGCTGGACATCAACAATAACAGAGAACAAACTCATGGAAGCTGAACAACTCACTATTAAATTTAAAAAAAATGGGGTCAAGACAAAAATTAAAGACTTTTTTAGAATTGCATGAAAATAAAAACACAACACACCCGAATTTATGGGACACATGAAGGAGGTTTAAGAGACAAGTTCATAGCACTAAGTGCCTACATTTAAAAAATGGAGATCCCATATTAGAAACTTCGTGGCACATCTGAAAACTCTAGAAGAAAAAGAAGAAATCACACCCAAAAGGAGTATACAGCAAGAAATAGTCAAACTCAAGGATGAAATCAATAAAATAAAATGGAAAAAAAATACAAAGAATGAACAGAACAAAGAGTTGGTTCTTTGAGAAAACCAGTAAGATTGATAAACCCTTTCCCAAATTAACTAAAAGGCTGGAAGAAAAGATCAAAATTAGAGACAAAAAGGGGAGATAACAACAAGTACTGAGGAGATCCAGGGAATCATAAGAACATGATTTAAACCCTGAAAAAATCTAAAAGACAGAAACAATTTCTTGATATATACTACCAACCAAAGTCAAATCAATATAAGATAATCAATTTAAATAAACTCATAATCCCTAATGAAATAGAAGAAGTAATTAAGAGTCTCCCAACCAAAAAAAGCCACAGGGTCAGATGGATTCAGTACAGAATTCTCCAGACCTTCAAAGAATTAATGACAATACTCCACAAATTATCCCACAATCAAAATAAAAGGAACATTACATAATTCTTTTTAAGAGGCCATAGTTACCCTAATAGATAAACCACATAAAGACCCAACAAAGAGAATTACAAACCAATTTTCCTTATAAACACAGGTACAAAGATTCTCAATAAAATTATTGCAAACCAAATCCAAGAACATACAAAACTATTTATCCATCATGATCAAGTAGGCTTCATCCAGAGATTGAGGGGTGGTTCAACATGTGTAAATTGATAAATGTAAACCACCATATAAACACACTCAAAGACAGAAACCACATGCAGGAAAGGTCTTTGATAATATCCACTTCCTTTTCATGATAAAAGTCCTGGAGAAACTAGGGATACAAGGGACATATCTCAATATAATAAAGGCAATTTACAGCAAGACCACAGCCAACATATACCCTCAGAATCCAGCAGAAATAATATGCATATGAACTCACAGAGACTGTGACAGCAATCTCTGTATGTATCTTTGTGGCACAGCTTGCTTGAATGGTACCCACAGAGTCCAGAAGATAGCCCCAGATTTCCTGAAACTGGAGTTACTGACAGTTATGAGCCACACCTTCCTGGCCCCAATGTTGGTGTTGGGAACTATACCTGCATCCTATGGAAGAGCAATCAGTGCTTAAGCACTTAACCATCACTCCAGACTCGTGGATCTTCATCTTCTATAACCCATAACACATAAGTAAAAACGATTTGAAAATGTTTAACAAACTATTAATAATTGTTTTCAATTATCAATTGTCTCTCTAACTCATTTTCTCTCTATCTTCTGTACTAACTAATTCCCAATGCACTGTTGGTGCTCAATTAATATTTATGTAATGAATAAGAAGCATTATCTTCTAAGTCAGCCAATTGTTTAACACAGAGTTAGGTAGGCAAATACAAAATGAATGACTCTGGATTGTTGAATTCATCCAGTTAACTTTAATTGAATAATTAAATTGGAGTTAGGGGAACAGTTTTCCTCTTTATTTACTGAAATGCTTACATTTATTTTAGCTGCAAATCATAGAAGTTTTGTTTTCTCATAATTTCATGACTCACTTTAAAGCAAAACTATTCATACTTCTCTTATGAAGAATTTTTTGTTGAACAATTTTATATAACTTTGTCTTTCAATAAATGCAAATCTATAAAAAGAAGTTTAAATACAGAAATTATTAAACTTAAACATTGTCACACTCATGTTAGATAATCAGTAGGTAGTTATAGTTTCAGATCACAGTGTAATGGCTCCATATTGCATATAGGATTTTTTTTTCTTCTAAGTGGTAAAACAAAGGAAGAAACAGACTTTTATTTAGTGTGGTCCAAAAATCAGTAGAAACACAAATGTTGTAGTCATACCAGAAGTAGCTCTCTGATGACTCACAGGCACTGTGCTCATTTGAACTTAACCTGTGGCTTTGTCTTTTTTAGGAATTTTAATTGAACTAAAATATAATTTCACCATTTCTTTTCCATCCACTCCAACCTCTCCCGCCCCCTTCAAATTCATAGCCCCTTATTATTTATTATTGTTACATATGTTTGTTAATAAACACATAAATTGAACCTACTGAGTCCATTAGTGTTGCTTGCATGCATGTTTTTATATGTGTGTTTTTACTTGGGTTGTATAACCATTTAGGGACTCATCGCTAGGGAAAACTAATTCTTCTCTCAACAGCTTTTAAGTGCCTGTAGCTCTTCATCTAAGGGTGGGTCCCAGGGTTTTGCTTTTAAGGATGCTGTTTGACCTCCAGAAGAAAAGGAACATTTTCCCTTCCGGAGCCAAGTTCAGATGAAAGGATGACATCATCTTATAAGGGGTGTGTCTCTGAGTGAGAGGTGCTGCCCTGTGTTTTGTATGTGTGTTTTGTATGTTAGCCGTATCCTGTCCCCCTCCTTCCTGGAGTTTTCTAGTGGATTATTTTGTAATCCAGAAGTTCCTCCTTTCAAACAGCTCCCCTACCCACCCCCTTAAATTAGCAAAGAACTTCAGGCTCCAAAACCAACACAAGGAAATCGGAGTCAAACGTTCTCAAATGCTATCACTCAGAGAATAAAACTTGTCTCTGTTTTTCTTAAAATGCATGTTCTTGTCATTAAAAGAAACTTTTTAAACTTTACTATAGATAATGCATTTTTGAGTCTTCTTCCTCAACTTGAAACAAGTAGGAGTTCTGTTTTTTACAAATTTGAGCAGACTGCATACAAATGGCTCATCACTCCTGGGTCTGTCTGCATTGTTGATGGTACCAGCTCTGTTGGTGTGGGAGTATTTCACTAACTTGGAGCAAAATGATTACTGAGCATGACTAACTGATGAATGTCAGTCCATGATTCCTCTTAAATAGAGATGTAGCTTTGGGAAGCTGGACCAGCTAACTCTTCTAAAGCTATATATACACTGTGTCAATGAGGGATGTGCCGGACAGTATACTTGAAATACTTGACAAAATATTAATAGTGTTATGTTCTGTATCTCCTAGCTAGGGATTCAAGTCAATTCTGTGTCCCCACTGCCAACATCTGCCCAAATCATATTTGAGAGCTACTAATTTATTTTAAATGATATCACCTATACATGGATTTATCCAGTTTTTTACTCAACACTGGGTATTTTTTTTTGGCCAGGAATCTCTGGTAATAATTAAACTAGGTTCTGGCTCCTGAAAAATGTAAAATCTAAGCGCTATGTTTCCCTCATTCTAAAATAAACATACATTTCCTCAGAAACGTAAATATTTTGAAGTACTCGAGGGCTTATAGGTAGACAGACTGCTCTGCCAGTTAAGTCTGCTCCACACAGAGCAACACTCAAGAGGTTTTGTTTGTGTTTATGTTTCTTTCTTAGCTACTCGGGCACATTCTCTCAAGCAGGATTGTCTTGCACATAATTTCATCATCATTTGAAAAACCTGTTTCTTGACATGACAACTGGCAATTCTTTCACTTTTGGAGTATTTCCCATTTATAATCCATTTTTTCTGTCTGCCACTGTAGCTGTTCTTTAAAACAACAAATATATATGTATATGTGTCTACTCTCTTTGACACAGGCAGTCGGCTTTTCTAGATTTTTGTGGTGGTGATCTTGGTATTTTAATGAATATGGTTTCAGGAATGAAAGCATATTTTTTCTAGAAGTCAGAAGCCCACAATGAAATTATGCTGAAAAATGACTCTTAGATCCTTTAGTTCAAGAAGTCTCTAATACTTACTTCCCCAATTCTCAGAGCCCTTTTAAGGAAAAGCAGGTCAGGCATGATGGTGCACACTTGTAGCCTAGCTGAAATGGGGGGGGGGGAAGCATGATTTTGCATCAGGCTTGTGAGAGTTGATTTAATACCACCTGCAACAATTTCCCATTAATGACTGCATCATATCAGGACTGGGGAGATCTTTTCGTCAGTAAAGTGCCTGCTTCAGAACCCTAAAGACCTGACTTTGTATCCCTAGTACCTTTGTGAATAAAAACCTGGTGACATGGTACACTTCTGTGATCCTAATGCTGGAGGGAGTCAGTGGCAGGGACAGGATGATTTCTGGAGATTATAAGCCAGGCAGTCCAGCCAAACTGATGAACTCTAGACTTGATGAGAGATCATAAACCAAACAATAGATAGATAGATAGATAGATAGATAGATAGATAGATAGATAGATAATAGAGAGATGATAGATAGTTATAAACAGACAGACAGACAGACACAGTCAAAGCACTGATGAGATGGCTCAGGAGGTAAAGATGCTTGCCATGCAAGCTTGGTGACTTGAGTTTGATCCTCAGAACCACTGAAAGGTAGGAGAGAACTAACTCTTCTTGGTAGTCCACTGGGCTGCACACAGGACTGTGATATAAATCCCTCCCTTGAATCATACACATCACACACACACACACATAAGAGGTGAATTTCTAGTACATATGTGCTCACACACATGAACCCATACAGAGGTGCACAAACAAATGATTGTATTAAACTTTTTTTCTTCTTAAACAGGTATTTTGAAGTATCAGTACACAAACAATTGCCTTAGGAAACAGCTTCGTGGTTGAGAACAGGCTTTGGACTCAGTCAGATGTGGAATTTGCATCTTTATTAGGCATTTGCCCAATAGGCTAGCTTTCTGATGTTAAGGAAATGCTTCACCTGTCTGGAATTTAGTCGTCTTCATCTGAAAATGAGGCTCACAGTGATTCCTGCATGGAATGTCCACAGTACAGTGTTCTAAAAATGGATGTGCTTACCCTGCTGCTCCCTGGGGCTTCCAACCCCTTCAAGACTTACTCGAATACAGCTAACTCCTACAGTGAAATATCAATAATTGAAATCATCTGACCTTCACCTCTTTATAATTGATTTGCTGCTCTTTCTCCTTAAGATTCATAAGGCTCTTCGGCCTTCCTAGGCATCTTATGATATGTAAATTGGGTGAAATCTTCAGTTTGTAAGACTGTAAGCATGAAGGTTCTAATTATATCCTGATTATACTTCTCCTTTTGATAGCCAGACAATGGCTGTAGGCTCTCTGGGCATTCTGAATGATACACCTTCCCTGATTTTCTATCTTCCTTGGCTCCCATGTTGGCATTGTTGAACACGTGTGGATCACATTTACAATTTTCATAGCCATATGCTACAATCCCGTCTTTAAATTCCATGTGTGGGGTGAAGGCTTTACAGAAAACACTGTGCTATACAGTTGTGAATGTGCCTAGGGCAATCCACACTGAGCACAGGACAGCTCTGTCCCTTACCACATGTATGTGCCTTGTTTGCAATATAGCCTTCCATTTCTAGCCATAAACATCTGCCCTTTTTGGGCCCTGTTATCAGTCATGAAAACAACTGCTGGAATGTTTTTGTTTATATGTGCTCGAGTGATGGCACATTTGATTAAACAGACATGCCTAGTAAGTCTGAAATAAATCTGCCAGTATACATTTAATATTATGAAGTAAAATGCACTTTCCCAACGAACTGAGAAATTGCAAACTAAGCCCACGTAGACTCATGAGTCTACTTGTTCCACATATGGCCTGTTCCCTGAAGGGATGTGTTCAGTAGAACACTTTTAAAAAGTGTATTGGCTAAGAGAAAATTTAATTTATATGCTAAAGTATGTGAGGCATCTGAGTTCCAGCATTCCGCTAATCATTATCTTGAATTGTGTGTTTAATCAAGTTCCTTCATTTAATCCAAGTATTTCCCTCAAAATCTACTGTCCCATTTTAAGGAAAACTCTCACCTCATCTTTCTTTTGGTTAGTACCTACTGTTGTGAGATCTGATGAAGACTGTCAGGGAAGTGAATCTAACTTGGGCAGTTGAATACCAGGAGGAATCAGGAAGACTGCGTAAGACTGTTGCCTTCATTTACATAGCTTTGTCCAAGAGATATTCTCACCATACTATTGCATCTGTTATTTCAATTTTGCTCTGCCTAAATTAAAGGGGAATGAATGCTATTAAATGAAATGAAAGCATGCATACACATGAGCACACACACACACAAAGAGAGAGAGAGAGAGAGAGAGAGAGAGAGAGAGAGAGAGAGAATATCAGTGCATCACATTGAATGTGTTGGACAGATCTTGCATGTCTGCTTGGTAAGAGAAGAATGGTTTGCCATATTCTCTTGATACAGAGCCAGTATGTAATAGAGTTTATTTGTTCAGAGCTGGGCATCAGGTGCAATAGAATCATGCATTATGTTTCTTTGACCCTAGCTTTTATATCCCCATAGTTGCTCATTCATTCACTTTGCAGATATAAATTAAAAGTGGAGATAGAAGATTAGATGTGCCTGGGCTCATGTGGGCTATGTGAAATGTAGTTTCTCTCACTCTTAGAACTTAGTGAATCATGACAGAAATAGAAATGACCTGTAGCTAAATATTCAACACTTGTGAGATTTCAATTCTGTTGTTGGCTTTGCTGGTGGATGAGACTTGTCAAGGTGACCTCTCTTTTTGTTATTATTTGTGCATTCAGATTAGTTAGCAAGGCAACGCTTTCAAAGAAACATTATAATCTATGTTTATAGTCTTTCATTTGTGAGTTTGACTAATGTTAAGTCGAGTTTCCTACTTAATATAATAAAAAGCTCCTTTTTCCTCCTTTCTCTTCTCCTTTTTCTTCTTCACATGCTTATGCACTATCTTGGGCATTTTACAAGAAGAGATGATACAAAAATTCCATTCTTTCCTGCCACTTGTTAAGCAACAGTGAATGAAAAGCATTTGGCTCTCCAGATGCCACTGAGACTTGTTATGTGATGTAATTAAAACTTGACATTCTAAATCCAATGTACATGGTAGGATTTAGGCTGAAACCGAACTATTAAAATGTATCAATATTTTTGTATTCATTCTATTCAATCGAACAGTCTACTGTGTCTTAACTTAATATCCATAATTTGTTGAACACTATGTCCACAATACATGAAGGGTGTCCAGGCTCCTATCATGAAAGTAGCCATGCCTTTTAAGCAAAGGTCACTGGCATGGATGTTGTTAGAAGCTTGGACATTTCCTAGCAGAAATGATAGGAGAAAGAGAATTGTGAGACAGAAGTAAATTGTGGGTTTATGTTTATCATCTCAGTATTTTAAAAGCTCTTTGCTCAATAGTAAGGATCACAAATGTATATGCATAGAATATGAATACTGAGTTTATAGTGTGTTGTGCTTTGTTTTGTTTTAACATATTTATTTATTTATTTATTTATTTATTTATTTATTTTATGTATACAATTACACTGCTGCTGTCTTCAGACACACCAGAAAGGACATTGGATCCCATTACAGATGGTTGAGAGCTACCATGTGGCTGCTGAGAATTGAACTCAGGTCCTCTGGATGAACAGCCAGTGCTTTTAACCACTAAGCCAGCCCTAGTGCATTGTTTGCTTGCTTTAAGTTTTATTTATTTTTCTGTGGATTGGTGTTCTACCTGCATATCTGCGCACGGGTGCCAAATCCTTTAGAACTGGAGTTACAGACAGTTGTGAGCTGTCAGGTGGGTTCTGGGAATTGAACCAAGGTCCTATGTAAGAGCAGCCAGTGCTCTTAACCACTGAGCCCTCTAGTACATTTTGTTTAAAGATAGTTTTTTTGTGTACATTGACATTGGGCAGAGCTCTTTGCCTGATAACTCCACAAACCAAGAGACTATGAGTGTCTTAGTTTGCTTTCTATTGCTGTGATAAAACACCATGCCCAAAAGTGACTTAGGGATGAAAGGGATTACTTCATCTTACAGCATACAGTCCATCATGAAGGGAAGTCTGGGCAAGAACTCAAGGCAGGAACCTGGAAGCAGGAACTGAAGCAGAAGCCATGGAAGAGTGTTACTTACTGACTTGCTCAGCCTGCTTTTCTATACAACCAGGACCACATGCCCAAAGTGGCACCACCCACAATGATATGGGCCCTCACAAATCAATCACTAATTAAGAAAACATCCCACAGACTTGCCTACAAGCTAATTCCTTGATTGAAATTCCCTCTTCTAAATATGTCTAGGTTTGTGTTGAGTTGACAAAGCCAACCAGCACAATAAGTATCCAGGAAAATGAACAAAACTCTTGGAAAAACAGTGACCAGTCATATATCTTCGGGCTGATCTCTCATAGGTGGGGTTTTGATGCATTGGGGCCAAAGGTTGGAAGATGCAAGTCCCACCACAGCTCCTAGTTTTCTTAAAGAATATTTTAGCTAGGGATATTGATATATGTTTTTGACCCCAGCACTCAGGAGGCAGAGTATATTGATCTCTGTGGGTTTGAGGCCAGCCTGGTCTACATAGTTAGTTCTAGGACAGGCAGGGATACTTAGTGCAAGTCTGCCTTGGAAAAACAAAAACAGTGGTTTAACTGATATATTTTTATTGTGCATGGTATCGGGTTCCATTCCCATGCAAGTATATAATGTGCTTTGAGTATATGCTCCCCAATAACTCCCCCCTCCCCTATCTTCCTTCTCTTGCCCCCTTTTCCTCTTCATTTTCTTCCATGGTTTTGCCTCTTTTTTCATGTTAACATAATTTTATAAATTGTATCTGATATACAGAATATCTAAGTGTGACTCCCACAAAGATCATGACCCACAGGTTGAGGACCACTGTTTCAGAGGGATCTCTGTATTGTTTTTCATTCTGTCTAGACTAGTGTATGGCCCTTTCTGTCCACATCCTTGACAACACTTATTGCTATCTGACTTTGTTTTGTTTTGAGACAGGGTCTCTCTACATAGCCCTGGCTGTCTTAAAACTCACTAGGTAGATAAGGCTGTCCTTGAACTCAAAAAGATCCATGCCACAATCTGCTGCTATTTGTTTGTTAATGACTGACATTCTGATCAGGGTGAAATGAAGTGTCAATGTAGTTTTATTTACATTGCTCTGATAACTAGTGGTGTTGACTATTTCTCTGTGTATTCATTGAACATCTTTGGAGAGCTGTCTTCCCACTTCATTAGCCTAATTATTGACTGCAAGATTTCATGTCAGGCTTTTTAGCTATTTAAAGCACACCATTTGCACCTATCTGGGTTAACAATGAGGCCTCTCTTTTATGACCAAAATGATAGGAGTGAATCTCTCCTTCTAGGCTGTGAGCAGATCAAGAATGGGAGTATTGTTTTTGCTTCTCTCCAGGGCCTACTGGATGACTTGTCCCAGGTTCATTCACCCATTGACTCTCCCAGTCATTTACTTATTCTATTCTGGATCCTCTCAACGAATGTTTATTGGACATGTGGGTGAATAATCTTGTTTTAGAGGCTGTGAAAATCATGGGGAAATGTCAAGTTGTCTAATGAGAAATTCCATATGTACCCTACAACAGAATACACATGTTTTCATTGTGCATAGCACTGGGTTCCATAAAGGACATTTCCATGAGAGTCTATAATGTATCTTAAGCATACGCTCCCCATAAGTTCCCTCCTCCTCTGTTTTCTCTCTTCTGCTGGTCCTCTTTGTGAAGGATCCATGGTTTTTGCCCATCTGAAGCCAGCATTTCACACAGTTCTTTGGATCACGCCTCAGGTCCTCCCTGTGGTCTCTGAGGCTTTCTGCTTATTCTATTTAGTGCTTATCCCTCCCAGCTTCCCCACCCGAATGATTCCCTTCGTGTCCAAGCTCCAGCCACGCCAGCTTGCAAATAATGCAGCATTTGTTATGCTTTCGCATATGGTATTCCTACGATTTCAGTAACCCCATTCCCTATTCTTCACTTAGTTAATTTCTCTACATCTTTTTATTTTTAACACATGTGTATGAGTTTTAGAGAGAGGGGGAGGGAGGGAGTGTGTGTGTGTGTGTGTGTGTGTGTGTGTGTGTTTCACAAGAATGCAGGTGCTTGAGGAAGCCAGAATAGGGTTTTATATCCCTTAAAGCTGGAGTTACAGGCAGTTGTGAGACATCCCATATATGTTCTGGGAATTGAACTCCAGTGTTTTGGAAGAGCATCAGGTATGAGCCATCTCTCTAGCTTCTGCTTATCTTTTAGATCTAAGATCACACATCTTTCTTTTTCTTATTTTAGTTTTTCCAGGTTTAAATTTTATATGTGTGCTTCATTTGCCTCTATGTCCATGCATGCAGTGCCCACAGAGGCCAGAAGAGGGTGTCAGACTGCTAGGGAATGGAATTTCATATGATTGTGAACCACCACGTTGGTGCATGGAATTGGAGGGAGGTCCTCTCTGGAAGAGCAGTAAGTGTTCTTAACTGCAGAGTCATTTCTCCAGTCTGACAGGTCTGTTTCGTAGGCCAGGTAGTGGTGGTACATGCATTTCTCTTGAAAAACAGAACAAAACAAAAAAAGTGTTCCTTGATTTCCTAACCCAGCTAGGTTAGAGAAACTATTGTTGATCTTCAGAGAACATACTGCAAGTGTCATCTCATGTTTATTTTTATGATTAAGTGATGTGTCAAGTATCAGTTGCTACAGTGAGATTGTGTGATAAAGCACCAATAGAGAGCGGAGTGATATTCAACAGTAAATGTTTGCTGCTGACCTATCTGGGGTCAGTTGTAGGTTATCAGGGCAACTATTATTCTTAGCTATCACAGGTGTGGAGTCATTCATATACCTAAGGATAAACTGGCTGATAGTTGATCTAATAGGGAGGGAGGAGGAACAGATCCGTAAGTCTCATGGTCCAGAAGGCTAGATCAGCCAGATTCTCATTATAGTGGCAGCTGTGTAAGGAAAAACATATGAAAACCCTGGAGGAGGGAAACCATACTTATGAGCTATGTTATGCACTGAAGTCTGAGTTCTAGGCAAAAGGCATTTACAAGACCATCTTTGCATATAAGACAGAAAGCTCACTTGAAGGCAATGATGGCATACCACTTTGTAGTTGTCATTATACATTTAGTGCCTAGCAAGATGTTTGGCCTATAGTGAATAACTATTTCTTGGATAAATAAGGATGGAATATAAATAACATTAATTTGATACTTTTGTCTCCCTCATCTAAAGAAATGGCCAATTTAAAAACTTTATTAGGAAGATAATTCAAAATTGTTTTCCATTTCTTATTTGTTTATTTGTTTGTTTTCCTGGCGTCATTAATTCCCCAAATTACTACAAGTAAACCTGTTTGTGAACTGGGGTTAGCTTTTATTTCAATATTCCAATATGATACAGCTCTGCTACTGTATTAATTATTTTTGTGTCATGACAAAAGTACCTTAAAAGAAAGAAGGACTATTTTGGCTTCAAGGACTTGGTCTGACATGGTACAGCAGCTCAGATCATGGCAGTGGGAGCATGTGGCAGAGGCTTTTCACACTGTAGTAGACCAGGAAGCAGAGGGAAGCAGGAGCCAAGGGTTGGCAGCAGTCTTCAGTGGCCTAACCTAGAGACTTCTAGCTAGCCTGTACCTCCTGGGACTTCCAGGATCTCCCCAAATGGTATCACCAGCTGGGGAAGAAGCAATCAAGATGTACACTAGACTACCCTACTGCCACCAATGCTAGCAACATGGAAAATAATATCACATGAGCTGTCTGAGTAAGGAGACAAAATTTTGTATTGTAAGTGAGGGAAAAAAACCAAAATAATAAAATAAAATAAATAAAAACTAAAGTTTACATATGCCTCAACAAAGTTTATTATGATTTAGTTATTAAGTACACTTCCCCAAGCTCATTTGTTGAAGCTTTAGTCCCTATACTGTAGGTCTGATCATTCAAAAATGGGTAATTTGTGAGGGCTCAAGAATGATCCACCGATTGGCAGCTACAGAAGTGTGTGTGTGCGTGTGTATGTCCTGGCTGGAGAAGACTGGTCACTGGGGACATGCCTTTGAAGAGAATATCTGGCCCTGAGACTCTTCCTTTATCTTTCTTAGCTTCTTGGTTGCAATGCTATGAGCAGTCCCTGCCACGCTTTCTGTTGCCATGGTATTCTGCCTAACCATAGCCCAGATATACAGAGCCACTATGCTTGAACTAAACCATGGAAACCCTGAGCTAAAATAAATCTTTCCTCCTTTAAATTGTTTCTCTGGTATCTGTCACAGTGATGGAAAATCTAACATGCAAAAAGTCTCTGCAAGCTTTCCCTTGAGCCAAAGGTGCTATCATTAGATACACTGCTGTCACAGAATGCCACAGATTGAGATTTATAAGGAACAGAAATTTACTTCTCAAAGTTCTAGAGACTCAGAAGTGCAAGATCAAGTTGCCAGTAGGATTGGTGTCTAGCAAAGACCACCATGTTGTCACATCCTCTGAAGAGGAGAAACTCTGTCTCCATACAATGGAAAAGCTGACAAGCAGAAAGAGTTTCCCTTTAACTCCAAGTCTTGCAGGAGGTGTGGTGAACTCTGCTTTATATAATGTGGACACAGAGCTGTCATCTTTGACCTATTGTTATTCTTATATAGGCAGCAATCTTATTTATGAGTTCAGAGCTCCCCTAAAGCCATACTTCTTAATGCTGTTGCATGGGGCGGGGGGAGGTGTTAAGCTTCAACATGAGCTTTTGAGAGGACTCTGTCATGGTAGCCGTCCATATAGGAGGGTTATGAGGAATCTGGTGGTGTTTTTAAAGTGCTCCATTCCTCATGATTGAAGAAATAAAAATAAGCAGTTTAGAACATGACAGTTAAGTCATGGATCATGAAAGCCTAAAAGTCAGTAAGAATATGAAACATAAGCAGACAGGCGGAAAGGAACAAAGGAAGGAAAGCAGGGGGTAAAGGAAAGGGGTTAGGAAGAAAGGAAGGAGAGAATAGGCATTTCCTAGAACAGGACAGGACATGAGCTGTATGTTCGGAGAGCTATAAAGAAGCCGAAAAATGGCTGGGGAACTCATGTGGAGGCCAGAGTGAAAACAGGTGTGAGTGGAAGCAACAGAAGGAGTCATGGCTGCCAAAGTGTTTGAGTCCATTGGAAAATTCTGCCTGGTGTTAGCAGTTGCAGGAGGCGTGGTGAACTCTGCTTTATATAATGTGGACACAGAGCTGCCATCTTTGACCGATTCTGTGGAGTACAGGACACTGTGGTAAGGGAAGGGACTCACTTTCTCTTCCCTCGGGTACAGAAGCCAATTATCTTTGACTGCCGCTCTCGACCACAGAATGTACTAGTCATCACTGGTAGCAAAGACTTGCAGAACGTCAACATCACACTGCACATCCTTTTCCGGTCCATGGCCAACCAGCTTCCTCGTATCTACACCAGCATTGGCAAGGACTATGATGAGCCAGTGCTGCTGTCTATCACCACAGAGATCCTCATGTCAGTGGTGGTTCAATTTGATGCTGGAGAATTGATTACCCAGCGAAAGCTGGTCTCCAGGCATGTGAGCGATGACCTCACAGAGTGAGCAGTAACATTTGGGCTCATCCCTAGATTACATGTCCCTGACACATCTGACCTTTGGGAAGGAGTTCACAGAGGCAGTAGAAGCCAAACAGGTGGCTCAGCAGGAAGTGGAGAGAGCCAGATCTTAAGAGAATGCTGCTGGCAATGGGCAAAGAGATACCTTGGTGGTGATGGCGGTCTTGTATCAGTCAGGGCAGAGCAGATGGCAGTTCTTTGTTCATCTTAGCTTGAAGCCTGGCTTGGTGACCAAAGCTGTTTTATATCTATAATTCACAAAAATCAACTCAAATCCAGGCAGTGTAGTGTGGAAGGAGAAAGACAGGGACCAGTGGACCACCATGCCACCCACAGGCCACCATGCCACCCACAGGCCTGCCCTCCAGTGCACTGCACAGACAGGCTGTAGACACCTGCTTGCTGACACATCATGCAGTGTGGATGGAGGATGTTATGGGGGGGGGGGCTGCCTGCCATGTGTCCAGCCTGCAGCAGAAGCCACTACAATGTGCGAGTGTGTGGTAGTCAAATGGTAGAGAAAGAGAAACGGAGCTGCCTGAGCATTATGAAGAGAGATGGAAGTGGAGACTTGAGGGTGGAGAGGACTAGCCTATTACGAGTGGCCAGCCCTGCCACTTAAGGCTATGGTGAGGTCTCATCCAGAGCTGCCCCTGATGGGCCTGTCTGAGTCCACACTGTGCTAGGCAGTGGCAGGGGTCAGTGTTGATGTCTGCTCATATTACCAGGAGAGAATATGGGGATGACCCTGGCTGGGGCAGCCACTGAGGACCACCTAGATGTCCAGGGGACATACAGAACTGGCCCCACCCCTCACTGGATGCAGCTGGTGCTCTGGAAAGCTGGCCCAGTCTCTCACTGCTGGCAGCACTAGGGTGAGTTGGCATTACACTTCACCCAGGCAGCACAGAGCCAACCCTGGTGGTGGGGGTACAGGTAAGCTAGGCCCAAGGATAGGAGCCCAAGACCTGGCCCCACCACTAGTCTGACCTGAGGTGGCATGGTTGTGGGGGTGATGGCCCTGGAGTCATGAGAGCAGGTGTCCTTGTCCCTCTCTGGCTGAAGCTCTTAGGTGAGTGGGCCTCAGACCCTGTCTGGACTGCACAGTGGAGCTGGCTCTGGAGTCATGGGTCCTGGTGAGCCAGCCCTGAGGGCATGAGAGTAGGAGGGCTGACCCCACCTCCTGCTGATCACGGCATTAAGTGGCCTAGTCAGAGCAGTGCAGAAAAACTCCCTGTGGTGGTGCAGATAAGGGATGAGCTGACCAACTCTGCTACCACACAGGCCTATATCCATGGCTCTGAGATGGTCCACCCCCAAATCTATATCATCTACAAATGGTTAGGACTCATGAAAGGGCCAGTCCTGTGGATCTAAAGCTGCAGGATCTCCATGATACAGGGCAACACTGGGATAACTAGGAGGAGTCCTGGTGAGGATCTAATTATTGATGGTGTCATAAAGCCAGAGATCTTGAACCAGGTAAATAACTCATTGCAATGAACATTTGTGAGATGTATGGACATAGGAATGTACTTTGGGACACACAGTGACATACTACAGCTTCCATGATGAGACGTTTTCTATGTTTTGTTGATGTTTGTTGTTGTTGTTGGTTGTGGTGGTGGTGGTGGTGGTGGTGGTGTGTGTGTGTGTGTGTGTGTGTGATTTTAGGGGGAGGTTGCAAGGGCAAAGTGCAGATATGAGGGGACAGGGAGATGAGCAGGACTGTGGTGCATGATGTGAAACTCACAAAGAATCAATAAAATTTAAAAAATAATAATAAAAAGACAAGAGGAGCAAACGGCTAACACACCAATCAAAGAGGAAGAGCAGGGCAAATGTAGGAATGAACTTGACAGCTATAAGAATAGTAAGGAGACATGGAGCTGGAAAGAAGCTTTATACTTAAGTAGTAAGAGATAAAGCTGATTGGAGAATAAACTGCACCAATGAATATTTTCTCTGAAGACTAGCAACAAGGCAAGCATGTCTGCTCTGTTCACTTGAACATTATATTAGCACTGCTAGCCAGAGTAAGTAGGCAAGAAAAAGAAATAGAAAACATCCATTTAAAGAAGTAAAACTATACCTTTCTTTGCAGAAGATATCATTTTGCATGTAGACAATTAAGAAATAGAAAAAAGAGAAGATTTCAGGATATAAAAATCAATATAACAGAAATTAGTTAATTTGTATATGTTGGCAATTAATTATCTGAAAATTAAATAAATCAAGCCTATTTACATTAAATCAAATTTAAAAGAAAGAAAGGAAGGAAGGAAGGAAGGAAGGAAGAAAGAAAGAAGCCAGGTGGTAGTGGCATGCCCCTTTAATCCCAGCCCTCAAGTGACAAAGGCAGGCAGATCTGAGTTTGAGGCCAGCTGGTCTACAGAGTGAGTTCAGGACAGCCAGGTCTACACAGAGAAACCCTGTCTCAAAAACTCAAGAGGGGGAGGGAGGAGGAGGAATAAAATATGTAGTAATAAATTAGATGAGAGATGTGTAAAACAGCTCAAAAACAGTTTCATGAAATCAAATACCCGTGGGTCAGCAGGCTTAATATGAAGAGGGAAATATCTCCAAGTTCTGGCCTCTTTACATACCAGCAGCTCGACTCCAAAGTTCATGTTGAAACACAAGAGGCTTAGAGCAGCCAAAATGATCCTGAAACAGAACAGAGTCAGACAACACTTTCTGTTTTTAAATCAGAAAACAACAACAAAAATACCCCAACTTAATTAAGATCATGAAATACTGGCACAAAGATAGGCATAGAGACATATGGAATACATTTGCGACTCTATAAATATACTTATGGTCAATTGGTTTTGACAAGGGTGCCAAAAACAATTTAGTGTGAGAAAAGAGTAACTTGTCAATAAATAATGCTAGAATAACTGGATATTTAAAATAAAAAAGTGTAGGGATCTGAGAATATACCTCAATGACAGAACATAGGCTACCATGCACAAGGCCCTGTGTCTGAGCCCCAGCAATGCTAACAGACACACACACACACACACACACACACACACACACACAGAGACAGAGATCCTATAAATGTAATTCAACATGGATCACTACCCTCATCATAAATGCAAAACTATGAGATATTAGGAGAAAAATAAGCTACGTGATTGTGATCTTACATTAGGCAATAGTTTATCGACTGTTAAAACAAAAGCATAGTGTATTTCTTTTCCCTGTGACAAAATGTCTGACAAAAACAAGTATGGGCAAAGGACTTAGGCTCACAGTTTCAGAGATCCCAGTTCATAATCCTATGCTCTGCTGATTGTGGGCCCATGGGAAGGCAGAAGATCATGGCAGCAGAAACCTGTGCAGGAAGAGGAGGCTGATCACTTAATAATGGACAGGAAGTAGAGAGAGACCTGAGGAGAAAGAAAGATGTTAGCAAATGAAGGTATGATATGCATTTCAAAGGCATGTACCCAGGGATTTATTGCCTCCAAGCTAGCCTACCTTCTGTAGTTCTTCACCCTCAAAAGTCTACTGAGATCTTGTACCCATCAGTGGATCAAACACTTATTAGGTCATAACCCTCATGATCTAAGCCTCGCTAGAAATACCCTCACAGACAGACGTAGTTTGTGCTGGGCTTTAATAATCTTCTAGGTGTCTCTCAACCCAGTCTAGTTGATGACCAAGATTAACTGTCACAGTAAGAACATGTAGGTAAACTGGACTTCATCAGTTGTACACTGAACCTGCTCGGTGAGTTCTCTTATCTGATCTCCACCCCAGCTCCTATCTGTCTCTGTTCCTTTTTAGCTATTGCTATAATGCATTCTAGCTAAAGGAGCAATGGGATGATTCTGTTTTAGCCTACAGGCCTCCAGAAATAACAGTAGCAGGCATTTGGAATTCACTTAATTTCAGAATATTCTCGAAATTTTACTAGATTTTTCTATATCTACTTAATACATATTTTTTGTTTTCCACTGACATAGTCAGGTACTTCAAGGATGACTTAAAGCTCTCCAGTTTTAAAAATATTCCTGGGAGTCTCCAAATCTCGACTCTCCACTGATCAGTTTTTCCTCCCATGGATTAGAATCTGATGTAGTTTAAAGACATCTGGAGTACAACTGAGTAAATGAAAGGTTCGCAGGACATTGATAATGACAGGGATACTTATTGGTCTCTAAAAACATCTCTCTGGGGGTAATTTTCAAAACATCCCACAATGAGGTAGCAGTACTCATGCTGGAATTTCCCACTGATAATGGCAGGGATGTCGTCGGAAAATGACTCTAGGTAATTGGAATGTGTGGTTCGGTGTGAGGCAGCCCATGAAAGCCATCAGGGAGCACACTAGTGCTTGCTTTCCTCAGGTTTGTTTGCAGTTGGAAAAAATTTAAGATTTTTGCTTGTTTGTTCTCTGTGTGAGATTTAATCTGGAAATAGTTTTCAAATACTTGTTTTCTTAGAAATTTTAAACATCCACCGATCAAATTATGTAGGGCATTCCAGCTATGTCTCAGCAGTAAGCCACTGAGCCTAAAGCAGGGTAGCCCACAGAAGGAGCCTGGCCACAATGGACAGGGTTCACTACTACTTGGGCTTAGGGCAGTATACTTCTCAAAGTTATCTTCAAGTGCCTTTTCACATTTTCTATCTTTGATCCATCTGTGCCACTTATGTGATTTCTCTCTGGAGGTCACCAGTGATCTCTAGAGGCAAATATTTCATTGCCAACTTTGCTAGCCTCTCGCTAACATGCTACATAGATTGCCACCCTTCTAGGAGCAGCCCCTCCACATCCGTGCTGTCACGTCCGCAGCTGTCTGGTCCTCTCTGAATTTTATCCTTGATCTTGTTGGATTCTTTATTATTATTATTATTATTATTATTATTATTATTATTATTATTATTATTATTAATTAAATATTTTATTTATTTACATCCCAAATGTTGGCCCCCTCCCAGTCCCCCCTTGCAGAGTTCTTCCTCCCTCCCCCAGCTATTAAAAACAAGGACATGTTATTCTAACTAGCCTGGAAATACAGCAGTGTCTCTGTGGTGAGTCTTAGGACTGAGCTCTGCACTCCCTATTCTCTCCCTGGGTGACTTCATATATCCTCATGGCTTTCAGCATCAACTATAAACTTTATGTTGGAGATGGTCAAATTATCACCATACCCCCAACTCTCCTGAATCCCAAGACTCAGATGTCCAACTGTATCTCCTTATGTGCCAAACAGGAGGTTCAATTTTACTTATTTATTTACTGAACACTTTCATCAGGGTTGAACCCACAGTCTCACAGATGCTGGGCAAATGTGCTACCACTAAAATATCTCCCCAGACCCAGAAACTCAAATTTAATACATCTAAAACAGAATCCTTGGTTCCTTAAAATCTGGTCCTTCTCTCTTGGGTCAAACCCCAAACCGGTAGTCATCCATGACTTTCTCTCTGTCTTATGACCTATATCCAAGTATTCATGAAAGCCTAGCCAATTTTACCTAAAAATGACATCTCAAATCCACCCATTTCTTACCATCTTGATTGATTTCCCCCAAGTCACCAGCATCCCTGATCTGCAACGGCCTTTCCTAGTTTCTTGTTCTGCCTTATGAGCACCAGAACCCATTCTTGGCACAGAAGGCAGTGACAGCCCACATGAACTTGTTTATTAGGAAGATTTCCAAAGACATATAACAGGACAGAGAGTGCTTACCTGTCACTCAGCTTTAATAGATATTAGTTAAGCTATGCCAGTTTGTTTCATCAATAACTCACCCATTCCCTGCCTGTGTATTTGACTAAAATTCCAGACCTATTATTTCCACCTTAAGTATTTCAATATGTATCTTTAAAGGGACACTTTATATGTGACCACGTGATGACTAATATGTCTGGAATTACTAATCATTTTATTATTTCATGCATAGGCATGTTTTGCCTGTGTGTTTGTCTGTGTAACATGTTCTGTGCCTGCTGCCTGTGGTGGTCAGAAGAGGGCACTGAATCCTCTGCAATGTAGTTTGTGAGCTACCTTTGTGGTGCTATAGACTGAATATGAGTCTTCCGGGAAGCAGCCAGTACTCTTGACCACTGAGCCATCACTCCAGCCCAAATAATTTCTTAGAATTAAATATATTAAAAGTATGTTTCTGAATATAAATATAATTTTCATTTGTACTATTTTTGACCTATCTTCTTGTGAAGCTGAACTTAGACATTTGATTATCCTACCTCAGCCTCCAACATTATCAGATTACAGTCATGTCTCATGTGTGCCTTGTGTGCCACCACAACTGGCTTAAATGTCATACTTTTTATTGCTTGTCATTTCCACAGTTTAAGTGACAATCCCAATAAAGTGCACCTACTGCAACTGGCTTATATGCTTCCATGTGTCCATGAAATTCTATAAAGTTTTACCTCTTTTGATCTCTCATTTGCTTACTTGTTTTCATCCTTGTAATTTATTTGTTGAAGGAGGTGGGGATGCCTTGGGTCCTGGAGAATTATAGTCTAGATATTATCTTTTGCATTTCTTTATATAACACAGCTTTTTTCTCCTTACATTAAAACTGCTAGCATAGCCTGATGGGTGACAGTATTTTCTTCCACTGTTATGTGTCTGTCTTTTTGTAATGTTAGTAGCACTGTGCTAAGTGCCAGAATCTATGAAATTACTCTTTTAAAATGCAAATAGTATATTAATTCTCCTGCATGTATTAGTGGCACAGAGGAATTTTCTTTGATTTGCTTTTCATGCTATCCAGTGGTGCACTCTGTAAAAGAATGAGCCAGTGGTAATGTGAATGAGAATGGTCTTTATAGGCTCCTATATTTGAGTACATTTTCCCCATTTGGTGGAACTGTTTGGAAAGGATTAGGAGGTGTGGCCTTGCAAGTGTGTCACTGAAGTCAGTCTTTTCAGTTTCAAGACTCATGATGTTCCTGGTGTTTTCTTTCTGCCTCCTGCTTGTGGATCAAGATGTGAGCTCTCACCTGTTCCTGTTACCAGGCCCTTACTTCCCCATTATGGGCTCTACTCCTCAGACACTGTGAGCCCAATTAAACGCTTTTGTTTATATGTTGCCTTGGTCATGGTGTCTTATCACAGTCATGGAGAAGAAACTAATTGAGCAACTACTTTTGAAGATATAAATTGTACAAATGAAAATATATGAATTAGGTCTTGTCTCTGCCCTGCTAAGCATGCTCTATACTGACTATTACCAACTTCTTCCATTGATAATTTCCATCATGTTCCACCACACAGTCTACCTTTCACTGACAGTTGAAACTTACTGACATAGAGGATCACAATGTTTCCTAGCCTGGCTTTGAATTCAGTCTTACTGCAGGAGCACCTTAATTTCTGAGAATACAGGTATACATTGTAGTCCACTATGTCTGAATGTCCTATGGCATTTACTCTTGGTTTTTCTCCTACATGGTCAGTACTTTCCCTCCTCAGCTGACAATCAAAACAATCTCCTAGAGACCTACCTACAAGACAACCTGATGCAGGTAGTTCATCATTGACACTTTCTTTCCAGATGATTCCAGGTTGTGTCAAGATAACAGTTAAAACTAACCAGTACACCTTCTTTTCCACCAAAATTTCCGCCGACTCTCTCTGTATAGATTCTCTTGCATGTGTCTTTTTATCCATTGGCTCTACAGAATTCAGTAGCCTTCTCCTGGACTATAATGGTCCAGTTATCTTGTCTATTTTCTACTTTCAACTTACCCCATCTACTGCTGCCATACAGTGATGGACTCACCTCTTATGTGGAGGTAAGTACTGAAGCCATGTCTGTAAAGAAAATCTCATGCAGGTGATAAGATCATCCTTAGAAATATTCTCTAGACTTAGGGCTGGAGAGTTAGATCAGCAGTCTTAGCACTTGCTGTTCTTCCAAGGGACCTACATTCAATTCCCAGCTCCCATATGGCAGCTCATAGCTGAGTGTAAATCCAGCTCCAGTGAATTCAAGACATATACATGTAGCTAAAAACTCATACACATAAAACAAAAGAAAAAGAAAAGGAAATGTCTTCTGGAGTATAGAACATTTCTTAGTACTGTTAACATTGCTAAGCTTTTCATCTTCTTTAGGAGCAAATCATGTTTTCACTTGGTTAGACAGTAAATAAAGGCATCCTTTTGGCTTTGGTAGCTGTACTGGCTGGTTTTGTGTCAACTTGACATAGGCTGCAGTTATCACAGAGAAAGGAGCTTCCCTTGAGGAAATGCCTCCACGAGATCCAGCTGTAAGGCATTTTCTCAATTAGTGATCAAGAGGGGGAGGGCCTATTGTGGGTGGTGCCATCCCTGGGCTGGTAGTCCTGGGTTCTATAAGAAAGCAAGCTGAGCAAGCCAGGGGAAGCAATCCAGTAAGCAGCACCCTTCCATAGCCTCTGCATCAGCTCCTGGCCCCAAGTTCCTGTCCTGTGTGATTTCCTGTCCTGACTTCCTTTGGTGATGATCAGTAATGTGGAAGTGTAAGCTGAATAAACCCTTTCCTCCCCAGCTTGCTTCTTGATCATGATGCTTTGTGCAGAAACACAAACCCTGACTAAGACAGTAGCATTAAAACAACACTTGTTTAACTCATTTTCTCGTTTACATTTTTTTATATTACATGTATACAGGTTGAGCATTTGTAATCTGGAAATCTGAAATCTTTGAACATAGACACGATTTTCAAAAAACCCTGGATTCTGGGACTGGAAGTGGCTCAGGTGGTAGAGTTCCTGCTTCGAAGGAACAAGGTTCTGAGTTTGGTGTCTAGCGCCAAATCAATACAGGCGTGGTGCTGCATACCTGTAACCTTAGCACTCAGGAGGAAGAAGGAGAAAAAGATTACAAAACTGTAGTCTGTAAATTAGTCCAAACTCAGAAAACTCTGAAATCTGACACATTTCCAGTCCCACACATTTGGGTTAAAGGACAGTCAGCTTGGCTATACACCACCACCTGCAGCTTCAGACGTGGTGAGTTCAGGACATGCTTTATGTAAGTTAAGCATCATGTGTTTCTAACCCCTCCCTATGTGGAAGGTTCTGCAGCCTGGCAGTACCCCAGAAAGATCTACAAATTCTTCATCCTAGTCCAGCCTCTGTTAGGAAATGAATGAATTAAACAGGAAGGGGATGGGTAAGAAGACATGCAAATGTGGCCCCTTTGTGCCATCTTAAGACAAAAATAAACATCCTATTTGAGTTTTTAAAAATAGACTTTGGACTGGAACAATGGCTTTTTCATCGAAGGCTTCAGGAAATGACAAGGTCTGCCTAGAGGTGGAGATAGTTTCTTCCCATTGTGTGGGGAGAGACTGGTGAGGTTCATTAAGCAGCCCTGTAGTAGCCATCCTGTCTTAAAGGGTCTCAGATCCAGTGCGGCTTTATCACACCAGCCCTCTCCTCAACTTTTATTTTGTTTTACTGCAACAGGTTCTCATTAAGTTGTATAGGTTGGCCTTGAACTCACTGTGCAGCTGAAGCAGGCCTTGAACATGTGATCCTCTTGCTTTCAATCTATGATTACAAGCCAGCGTCATCACCCACCAGGCTTGGAAGACTTTTAACTTCATACTCCAACCCCCAGAAAGAAACTGCCCAGCTCTGCCAAGATAGCAATGCTATTGATTTGTTTATGACTGGTTCTTAGTATTTAACCCAGGCTAGCCTCGAACTCCTATCTCTGGCCTCTTCTAGGCGCTGGAATTTACTGCTAAGCTGGGTCCAGGTGTGTATTTTTAACGAAGGCAGAGAGTTTAGAGAGGACAGGAGCGCTCAAGTGTCTTAAATCTTTCAAGGGCTAGGCATGTTTTATCTTGGTTATGGACGTGCAGAGAATGCACTCTGCCCTAGCCACGTAAAGTGGAAGCCTGACTTAGACTAATCAGGGAAAATGACCGCCCCACACTCTTGTAAAATCTTAATGTACCGTGAGAACCGCTCAGCGCTGGGCGATGTACGATGCTCAGGTTTGCCTTGACCTTATTGAATCATGGAAAGCGGCTCCTAACAGGGAAGGTTTTTTCAATTTCCTGCACGATTACTCAGGTGGCTTTTCCTGTTTCTTCTCTCCCTTCTGGACCTGGGTCCTGTAATTACTATAGCAGAGACCTGGAAGGATGCCTGCTCTCCCGGCACGGTCTCCTCTGCTCCCTCCCCCCACCCTTTTCTCCTCCTGGCCCCGCCTCCGCCGCGCAGCCCTTAGCCAGCAGCTAGACAGCTGTGTTCAATCAGAAACCACTTACAACTCCAGACGATTCAAAGGGGGAAACTTCGGCGTGAAGTGCTGCTCGGCTCCGGCTCTCTCCAGCTCTACCCTCCCGGGAACTGGAGGCACATATCGTCCTCGCACCGGTGCCCAGGCTTCTCCAGGAGGGTGCCCGAGCTCTGCTGGGCGCCAGCGCGAACTGCCCGCCTGCCGGGTAATAGGAATCTGCGTGGTACCGTAGGAGGGGCGAGGCGGCGCGGAGGGTGGCATCGCCCCGGGACTCCGCGGTGGGCGCGCGGGCGGGTCCCGGCGCCGGCTCGGTTGCTGCAGCTGCTGCGAGCGCAACCCATTGCCCAGCCTTCCGCAGCTATGGCTCGCTGGTGAGATTCCAGCCGGACTTTCGGTGCCGAGCTTCTCCATCCTTTCTGGCCTCGCTGCTGTCCTGGGTGAAAATGGCTGTCTAGACTGAAATGTGCCGGCGGGGAGCAAGCCCAGGCTATCCAGCCTAAGCCCGGCTCCTACACTCCGAGGTCTGGGGACGAATCCAGCTCTGAAAAGTGCAGGCATGAATTCTGGAGTTGCGGTGAAATATGGAAACGACTCCTCAGCTGAGCTGAGCGAGGTAAGGAACTGCTGAGGTCCGGAGCTCCGGTTTCGGTGCCTCGGCTTTCCGCATCAATCCCAGTCTTTCCCCACCCCACCTCTTGTGAGTCTGGAAGCGTCGCAACTGAAGATTGGTGGATTTTCCTGATCTTGTTTTAACTTGTGCTACTCAGGATCTGACCTGAACTGGCTTGATATTTCACTGAGAGGCTTAGGGCTTTTTATTCCCAAGAGTCTAGACCCAAGTCCCTTCACTCCCTCCTCCTCTATTCACAGACTACATTCCTTGTAGCAGTCGGAACGCTACACTTAAAGCCTCAGTAACTAATTTGGTGGGGCCAGGACCGTGGTGGTGCTGGAGTCCCGGAAAGGACTGATTACTAAACCTCTCACTTGCCTCCCACGTGTGCCGCGTTTGCTAGGGTTCAGGCAAGGTGGTTCCTTCCTGGGTAGAGATGAATGACCTGCTAGATGGAGGGGTGGGGGTTATGGTGGTGGAGAGGAAGCACATCAAAGCTGCTTGGAACTTTATTTCCTGCCAGGATCTGGACTCCTGTGTCTTTGAGGCCACATTTGCAATTCCTGGGCTAACTCTGAAGTGTTAAGAGACCCGCTCTGAAATTAAATAAAGCTGCATCAAACAGTATGCAAATATTTAAGCAGTAAAGGGCCCAAAGCCATGTTTTTTTTGGGGGGGGGGAATAGTTTTAGGGATGTCTGCGCCCCCTACCCCCCCCCCGTGCAATATAGTTTAGGAATGTCAGCCTCCAAGTGATATATGAAAAGTGATGGGAAACCTATAAACTGGGTGTTCCAAGGAATATGAGGTCTAGGTGCTTGCTTCGGGCCCTTTGGGGTCCCTCTTAACGTCCTGCTTGGGTATGGTGGCCCAAGTCTCAAAGGTCACCTGTGCAGCTTAAAAGTGCGACTGAAGAGAGGGAGGGGGATCAGAGGAGATAAACGAAAATGAGCGGACGCAGGCATTGGTGATGTCAGAAACATCAGGAAAAATGAAAGGATGCCACTCTTGCAGAGGGAGTGTTGATGAGGGAAATCCAGGGATGGACACAGTAAACCCTAGCGTGCGTGGCAGTAAGGAAGGACTGACTGACCCTGCTTGCTTGGTGCCCCTGTCCTGCCTCTGCGCTCTTCCTGCTGAAGTTTGGAGTAGCATTTCCAGTTAGCTGTAGGAAACAGAGACTTGAACTAAGCCCCATGTTTACGCCCCTGTGATGTGGAAGGCTGCAGAAATGCTGAGTAAGGATGTAATTTTCAAATGGAAGTGAGAGAGGAGGCATGAGGAATTGATTGAGTTTTGCCAATTTTCTATTTAGGGCAAGGACTCAGTTCTGAGCTAGAATCCAGAGTCATGCTTCAAAACTAACCCATCCAAGAAGCATTCAGCTGAGATTCTAGGATCATTTAATAATTGAAAACCACTAATGGTTATATCCTGGAGAGGATTTTTGACAGCCCCTTTTGTTCAGTCTCTCTATCAGCTTTGACTCTGTCACCTAGAGGTGCTTTGTTGAAGGGGCTAGGAAGAGTGTAACACAGAACGGAGATATGGTTTTACCTGAATCGCAGAAGCACTGCCAATGAGTGCATAGCAAGAGCTCAGAGAGTTTGGGACACTAGGGTTGGGAGAAAGCTGCTCGGTTTTGGCCTAACTGTATTAATTAATCCTTGTAAAGCTTGAGAGCAAATGAAAGGGCTGACGTTGCTCTGTGGTCTTGCATTGGCTGGAAAAATCATATTTAAGATTACATGGCATGTTCTTGTCCCTAAGGAGATCATCACATTTTCTCCCAACCATGCTCTCCTCATCAGAGCTCTTGCTCTTGTCCTCTGGATGTGTCCATTCCAACTTTGACCTTCTAGAACTAGTTCTGGTTCCCATGACCGATAGAGGAGATTGTAGGTGAGATTGATTATCTTCACTTCTATACTTATTTAGAAACTTGGTAGTGCAAGAAGGGATGTGTAGTCCATTCCTAAGAACCCTGAATGGCAGTTCAGTTTGTCCGGATAATGCCTCTGACAGTTATCTTTTCTATAACATCTATAAATACACGTATTTATTTATATTTCTCATGCTGGGTCTTTAGTACAGAGTTTCTTCTCTTCCCTGTTTTGCTGTTGGTGGTACTTGCTTGTTTTAACACTGCTTTTCCTTTGATGCATTGCCAGGCGACCCTGTCCTTCTTGGTAGATGATGACTCCTCCTCACCTGGAAACATGGTTAATAAAACACTCAGGATCCCTTTTATATTCTGTATTACCCTGGAGTGTAGAGACAGTCTGGAGGTCACTGGAGGGGTCAAATGCTGTGTCAGATGCCTGTTGTTCTCCAGGCATTTGTGAATCAGGAAGGTCTTTGAAAGGACCCACCACTATCTCAGTGTAATATACAAGAGGTCTCCTTGTGTTCACTTGTAAGCTTAACTGGTCTTCAGGAGTCTTCTGGCTATAGCCACGAGAGGCGCTCTTTGACAATAATGTTGATACTGAACTAAATAAAGGGAGTGACTTTTGTCAGTTTCTGGATAGAATAAAGCATGCTAACACCCTAGTGGGAGCAGCAAGCTTTTGTGTGGTGACCAATGGAGGTATTGTTCTCTTTGTACTCCCTGGAGACCACTGTGGTAGTATGGCTGCCAGGGCTATGAGGTTGGGAGACCTAGGGCTGAACGTTCACCATTGGTTGCTTTGCAAGTGTAAGGAACAAGATGGGAGGAAACAGGAAATTCCTCAACTTGTCCCTGTTTAAATGGACTGATTGGTAATTCTTCAGTTTGAATCATAGCATTTCTAGATCCTGTGAGTTGATTACAGGGAGTAAATTGCCACTAAGTAGGAACATTCAATCAAGTTCGAACAGACAAAAGCGGTAGTAACAAGAATACATGGAGAAAAATTTGAGAAGCATGAATTGCCAATTTGTCTTCTTAGCTGTTTCCCATCCCTGTCAAAGACTGAAGAAATGTTTTTATTTTCTTTAATGTGAGGTTAAAGAAGGATTTCAGCATCAACCAAATTAAAAATGCCTCAAAAATTAAACCATGCACTGTCATCGAAGCCCATCTGCTCCCTAAATCAGGAAGCAGAATGAGCAGAATGACCACACTTCCAGTAGCATTAAATTAATTCTGCCAAAGCAGAATTTCTGTTAAGGGAGAGCTTTGGTATCTTCCTCATTGGCTTGAGTTTGGGCCAGCAGTTAGCTCTGTCTCTGAAAACCTTGTGGGGCCAGTAGGGAGTGAACCTCATTTCCCAATGCATCATTCTGTTTGGCTCTTAGGCATATTCAGACTTTGGAAAGAAAATGTCTCGAGATGCATCAGAGTGGAGACTTGAGTCAAGTTCCCTCATCCTGGAGGAATAACTGTCTGCTTGGTCTGCCTGTCTGGTAGACAGCTACCTATTTATGTGGAAACATCAAAATGTGTTTTTGAAGTTTCCCACTTCCTGGTAATCCGTAAAGCCTCTGGAGACAAAGAACTGTTACTTTCTTAAAGGATTTTCTAAAGCAATCCATTTTTATTCTTTGTACTTTTAACATTACTTACACAATGAATGGGCAGAAATTCTCCATTATTACTCTACAAAGACTGCTTGCTGCTAAGGGTAAGAGTGTTTCTGTCTATTTCTTTGAAGAGTCCTTCATCAGTTCTGTCCACTGGTGTAGAACACAGTCAGTACTGCAGGCGTTCCTCCTTATCTTGCTGCAGAAGATCTGAACGCCTGTCTCTTTATTGACACTGATTAAGACGGTGACTAGTATGGAAGAAAGTTGTTTCTGGCATAGATTATTTTGTGTGACGATGTGTACATAGTCATTTCATGGATACAGTTAGTCTTTACTGCAGATTAATTACATCAGTATTGCAAGCTGCTTGAAAGAGTTCCCCATGCTCTGTATTTTGTATGTCTCTGTCTTTATAGAATCACATGGCACTGTAATAAATTGCATAGTGCTGAGCCTAGACCATAAACAACAGTACAGCCATGCCAAGACGAATGGAGTCCTGGCACATAGGAGATTGTCCTACGGATGTTTGATTTTATGGAAACCTACTGCTTTCCTCCCTAGTTGGTTTGGTGATACTGTACACTTGTACATATAGATATATAACTGTAGACACATGTATGAATAAAATAAAATGAACCCTTTAAAAAAAAAACTAGCAGGCTTATACATGGCATTGCTGTTTGGCAGCACTCAGTGTGGATTACTTATGACTGTGACCAGAGCAAGAGGCTTAAACACATGGCTGACAGGTTGTGCTTGCCTCAGAGCTGGCAAAGCAACTCACTTTTCTTCCAAATAGCTTTCTTCATTTGCTGCTCAGGGTTTCCTTTTGTCATGGCAGGACTGGCTATAAGCTTCTGAGTTTCTTTTTTGGGCAGAGGTGAGTTCTGGGGGTTGTGAGACAAGCTCTTGAGTAACCCGGGTTAGTCTTGATCTTCCTATGTTGCTTCTTTACTTCACATGTTGGGATTATAAGCATGTGCCACCATACCCAATTTGTGTAGTGTTGAGGATCAAATCAGGGGTTTGTGCATCTGAGCTTCATCCCCAGCGGTGCTGCCAGATTTCATAAATGTCAGGTATGCACAGGGTTGTTGTTTTGGTTTGGGACAGCTAGCTGTGTATGGCCAGCCCAAAGCCAAAGGAGTGAAGAAATGGATTCCACATCTCCCAGAGAGAAGTGACAGAGAACATATGCAGTCCACTCCAGAGGCCACAAAATGACAGAGCCTGTCTGGGCCCCGGGTCCCACAATTCCAATATCTGGTAGCAGTTGCAGTGGTTTTAGGTTTTCGTTTTTCTTTCAGAGACTTGTAGTAACTAGCATTTTCTAAGCACTGCCCAGAGAACTAGCATGCTGAATTGGAAAAAAGAAATCCCATGAGAGACATTGTCACAGTCATGATATAGATACAGAAAATGAGATATTTGAGAGAGAGAGAGACAGACAGACAGACAGACATATCAGGCTGGTGATATAGCCTCAGTGGACAACAGTATTCGCCACTCAAGCCTGATGACCGGAGTTCAGTCTCTAAAACCCACCACGGGAGACTTAACTCCTGAACGTTTAAGCTTGTCCTCTGATTTCCACACTTCGACACATACACATGATGACACACAATCTGAAAAGGTGACAAATCTTACCAAGGCTGAGCAGCCTGGGAAGGGAGGCCCCGACTCTCGCCTAGGCAGGCTACCTATTAGAGTGGCACCATTCAGTGCGGCTTCCTTTCAATAGCTTCTGTTACAGTGCTCAGCTTTTGATCACATGTTCTTAGAAGGGAGCATTTTATTTAATAAACCTGTTTAACTCAATTTATATTGTAATCCCAGAGCGGTGCTCAGATATGTGTTTTTGATAACAATGAAATGGATATGATTAGTATAAAGGACCTTCTTCCAGAGGCTGAAGGATTCCAGGCATTGAGTTTCCAGAGCCTGAAAGCAGATGCAGATAAGAGAGGAATGATCCTCACTTAACAGAGGAGATAGAAACTGCAGCTCTGGGTTGTACCCAAGGCACCTGAGGACTGCTGCTTTGATATTTGTGGCACTGTCCCCAGAATTAGTACTCCTCCTGTCCCTGCAGGTAGGAACTCTGGTTCCAATTAGAGTTGACCAAATCACTATGGGGCAGAAGGTGCTGAGGCTGGTGAGGTTGGCAGCTAAAGCTCCGTGTGGCTAGTGTGTACTGACTGTCACAGTGAGGCCATGACTCAGACCCAGTGGAGGAGCAGTGGATAGAACCAAAGACACGGTGGTGTCTGTGGCTGGAACCAGGTGGATGTCAAAGTAACAGGGAGAAGGGAGCAAGTGTGATATAAGAACAGGTTGGTGATAGGCAAGGTGTCAGGGAGACAGAAGAAGGGAGGGAGACAGGGAGGGGGGGGAATATAAGATCTCTGGACTCAATGTGGGCTTGAAGTTTTTAACTCCTACCCAAGATTGTTTTAATCTTAAAGAAAGTGCCTGTTGGTACAAGACGTGAGATGCCAGGTGTCTGAGTGGGCAGACTTACCTGGAGTAGAGATTCCATAGTGTGATACTTAGGAACTAAAGCCTTTAGTGAATAATGGTGTTTTCCCCAGTGCAACTCACAGGGAAGACTTCCTCCTAGGTGAGGAGGCAGCTGGAAGGCCTCATCCGAACTCCGGCAAGGTTGATCTGTTGACTGTTGAGGAACACATCCTAGAAAAGCAGGATTATGTGGAATGTACTACTTACACCCTGGGAGGGGAGTGTTTGTTAGCAAAATTATAGAACTGGGCAAGACTGTAAATACGTAAATGAATAAATAAATACATAAAAGTACAAACTTGTAGGATACAGGTTATTTGGATGAGGGGATGAGGGGATGTCATGATACATCTCATGCATGGTTGTTTTGTTTGTTCGAACTCTCCCTTCCCTTATTGAACCAAACTCCCAATAGTGCTCCTTCATTCTCTAAAGAACAGTTTCATGGATTGCACAAGCCAGTTACATTAGCAGAGCAAATATTACACAGACCACAGAGCTTCTCTGTCGTTCCTATGCGTGTCCTTTTTTATCCCTTGTTGACTAAAAACAGCTAAAGTTATTACACAGGAGGAAGAGGAATTTTTTGGGAAGGCTTGCATGATCATAATGAGTGACTAAGGCTGTCTCTGTGCAAATCCTTTAGGATACTGCTTAAGTCAGCAATGATGTTAAAGCCTGGAGAACGAAAGCCCCTAAGGGGGGGAAAAAAAAACCAAATTAGCCTCTATCGATTCATAAAGAAAGCTGTAGGTTTGGCTCATTGACTTTGCAGTAAAAGCTTGGTTGGTTAGGAAGTGCTGTGCTTGGCAGCACATTGCGAGGCCGATCCCTGGTCATGTGATTTTATGAGTGTTGGGATGCCTGGTGAGAGCCCAAAAGTTCCCGTGCTTGGTGGATGGTAAATAGAAATGTTTACAAAGCCTCATAGCATGTGTATGTCAGTTACCCTCATCTGGACTTAGGAAACGCTAGAGTAGTTATCAAGAGGAAGAATGCCAGCATGGAAGGAGAGTGCCCTGCAGTTAGGAAACCAACAGTATCCCCGCTTGGCTGATGGGAGAGCTTGGGACTAATTGCTTGCCATTGCTTTCCTCTGAGTTTTATGAACGTGCTTGCAGAGCATCCTGGTTTCCTCGGGCTCTTTGTTTTCTTCCACAACCCCTTGTGGCCTCTCCAGCCTCTGCTCCTTTCTGCTTTGAACCCGTATTATAACCCACGTGTATGTCTGCCTCCTTAGGGACATCGTGAGCTCTTTACCAGCCCATTCTAGGCAAAACCAATCACTTGATTTTTAGCCTCAATTCGATAGGTGAGAGAGCAGGACACTGACAGACTTCAAAGTTGCCTGTTGGGATCGAATCCCACCTGTTTAGTGTGACAGGCAAGATGAACGACTACTTTTCTATTTTGGTGAAAGTATGTACTTGGTGACATTTTGTTTGTCATTATGTCTGTAGTTCCCGTCACTCACTCATTCAGTAAATATTGTATGCCAGATGCTATCTTAGATCTGTGGACACAGCAAACACAAACTGATGGAGCCTTTGTTCTAATGGACCTTACATTCTGATGGGAGCCACACAATGCACACGAGCCAGTGCATGCTCAGGGATATGTTCTGTGAAGAAAGAATGGGAGAAGGAAGGAGACAGAGGGAGGAGGGAGGAAGGGTATATTAACAACAGCAGGGTAAACCTCTTTACTGGAGTCGGTGACTAAGATCTGAAAGGAGTATGAAGCAGAGAAACAGAAAGCAGGGACACTTTCTTCAGAGGCCAGGGTCTGCCTGGTGAGTTTAAGGGGCATTAAAGTGATAGGCACATGGAGCAAAGGAGCATGGGAGAAGATGAGAAGACCACACATGATACACAAAGTAAAGGACCATGGGAGGACTACAAATAGCACAGGAAGACAACAAAATTGGTTTCCATTATATCACCTAGGGCTTCTTAAACCTCGGAAAAGATTATGGATCTCTCTGGAGACATACACATGTTTGAATTTTTAAAATATTATTTATTTATTATTATTTATATGAGTACACCATAGCTGTCTTCAGACACACATCAGAAGAGTACATCAGATCCCATTACAGATGGTTGTGAGCCACCATGTGGTTGCTGGGAATTAAACTCAGGACCTCTGGAATAGCAGTCAGTGCTCTTAACCACTGAGCCATCTCTCCAGCCCTCTGGAGAGTTTTAAATATTGCTCTGAATCTATTTTTTATCTTTCATGCATGCACGCACACACATGCCCCTCTGTGGCCCTATGTTGTGGTGTTGTGGATGTGATGGATGAGCTGTGGGAAGGAGAGTGTATTAGCAAACCCAGGAAGGTTATATCCTGAGGGCAGTACAAGGCAGAAGATGGTCCAATGTCCAATGCTAAACTTTTGCTAAACTTTTTAATTGGACCTTTTTTTTTTTTTTTTTTTTAATAGCCAGAGACAATTGTTCCATAAAGACTAATTGGTTTTGGATATCTTCAGAATATTTGAATTTATAAGGAATGTTTGAAAGTACTAAGTGGCAGGGACACTGGCTGAGAATGATTTGAGAATGGCCATACCTTGATTGATGATTCAGCACTGATAGAAGTGAGGTAGCTTCTGAGTCTGGAAAACTGGTCTCTGCCATTCCTTCAGTGACTTACAGTATCATCCCCTCCCCCATCACCAGCCTCAATACCCCTTGAGTGGGTTATACCAGATACAGCCCCAGAGAGACCTGAATGCTGGTGCCTTTTTATTTGTGAAAAGCTGGCTGGCAATGACCTTGTGACCAAGAATTGCCTACTAAGCATGCTGTCAAACAGTGTGCTTCTGTTTTTGTTCCAAGGATGCTTGTCTTCGGTACATTGTCTTCTCCAAACCTTGGCTGGAAAAAGAAGCACAAATATACAAGTTTTTTTTCTTAATATTCAGGTTTTCATCTTTTCCTGCCTCACTTTTAACTGCATCATGGTGTGTCCTCACTAACATGTGCATTTTATAGTATTTATTTTAAGAAGAGAAATTCTAAGTCCTCAGTGACTCTTGCCTACCTCCAACAGTTCCATAGCTCACACTATTAAAATAATTAGAATTGATTGTTAGCTGTAACTTTGGTTTGGGGCATATGGTAATCTGCCCTCAGTAGATTTTTATTGACACTGATTGGTTATTGGGTCTTATCATCAGGTTGAGAAATCCAAAGGAGCACTTGTGTTCTATTTGGTGGCTGTGAGGTGGACTGTTTATTGGTTTGATAGTTGCTTTCAGCTTCTTGGCAGTGTGTATTCGTGTGTGTGGGGGGGTGGTGGTGGTGGTGATGATGATAATGATAACAAATTCTTTATATATCTAGGGTATCAGCTGCTTTTGTTCCATGTCTTAATTTGTCTTCACTGGTCTTTGTACAATGCTCCAACTTTGATATTTCCCGATGGAGTCACAGTGAATATAGAATGAGGCTTGCAAAGGAATCACTTCTTTATATAAAATAACTAGCTTTGTGTGCTTACCCACAAGGGCCTCAGGAGTGAGTGAGTGTGCCGTGTGTCTGGGGGCAAAGGTACCTTTTGCAGATGGACCGCTCAGCAGTTCTGTTTGGAAAGAGCAATCTCTCTTTACATTAGGCAAACACAGAGTTAAGAGTTCCAACCAGGACATGGGAAGAGTTGTGTTTTCCCACCTCATACTGCTCTCCCAGTTGCTAGAGAGGAATTCCAGGAGAGAGCTTTAGCAGGAGGGGCCTGTGGAGAGTAGCCAGGAAGTCAGATGCTGGTCTGTTAGATTAGATAAAGGTTATTTTTAATTTCTTGGTGCTCAGAATCTAATCCTGGCTAAACCAAAATCAAATTTATTTCCACGCTTGGTCGGGAGTACCCTGATTAAGTGTTTGGCTGAGGACACAGCAGAACAGGAGGGTTCAGGATCCCTGTGTCTTTTCTGATTGTTGCCAGTGAGGAGAAAAAGGGGGCTGAGTTGGAACCAGGTCAGGAAGATTCATTCCCACCAACATAGAGTGGGTCTATTTAAAAGTCAGATTTGGGATTCATTCTTTATCTTTCACTCGTTTGTATGCCTTAATCTCTCTCTCTCTCTCTCTCTCTGTCTGTGTGTCTCCATTTCTTCCTCTCTCTCCTTCTCTCCCTCCCTTCCTCCCTCCCTTTCTCCTTCCCTCCCCCTCTCTCTTTCTCTCAGTCTTCTTCCTTCCCTTCCCCTTCTCCATCTCCCTCCCTCCCTCCCACTCTGTCCCTCTCCTTCTCTCCATATCTCCCCTGGATGAGCTAGACAGCATCTCATTTGGGGCCCCTGAGACACTAAGAAAGTGCTTTCTGGACCTGTGTGTAATTACTGTGGAGGAAAATGTCTGATGCTGATAAAGCTGCCTTCAAACCTTCTAGTTCCCCAAGTAGCAAACGGTGATGTTTTTCTTATTTGGCATTAAAATGTCCTCAGCTAGCAATGATGACATATGGGGGATCAGGATAATATGTTCAGTGGCTAGGAGAGGTCTCTGATTTTTGGCTACCCTTACTGACATCCCAAGGGGGTCATGGTTCACACATTGTCTCTCTAAAATCATATTTGTAAAGCTGTGGCCCCTGGAATCATAGATAGCCCTACCAATGCCCAGCTAGGGCAACCTGTGGAAAGTGACCTTTCTGTGCTGAGCATTTTCTGTTATAAAAGTAGTGATAAGAAGCATGCGTAGCCCCTCCCCACCAAGAAGACAGGTGATATAACCCACTGTTTATCATCCTGCAGTCTGTGACTAGTGGGAGCTCTTTCAGCTGTGGTGGTAACAGTAGTGACATGGCTTACTACAGTGTTTGTTGGACATTAAGTGCAAAGTGGAGAAGTGCTTTCTAGACAGAGGCATTAGGAGCTGTAACTGTGATCACTGATGGAATTTAACCGAAGTTCTTAAGTGTAGGCTAACATGTCATGAGAACAATGTCCAGGAATCCTGAGAGTCCCTGTTTGCTGAATCTTTTCCTTTCTTGACATTCATGCCGGAAGTGCAGGAACTGGGAAAACATTGATCCAGATATAGACAAATCTTAGGTGGGTTTATTCTTTTTAAAGAATGATGATAGATTTGACTTGTCTTTGGAAATAAAGGATAGTCCTTAAAGAATGTTAATGAACTAATGAGTCTCAAGACGAATTGTGTGTGTGTGTGTGTGTGTGTGTGTGTGTGCCTGTGCACACACTTGTGCACATTTGCATGAGTGACATCTGGTATCTTTCACTCTCCACAATACTTTTGAGACAAGGTCTCACCTTGATCTTAGAGTTCACAGATTTGGTTGGACTAGCTAGCTAGCAAGGCCCAGGATGGATCATACTTTCTATGCTTACTCAATGCTGGGATCATAGGCATGCCTTGTGCCCAACTTTTCACATAGATGCTGAGATTCAGACTTGGATTCTTGTGCTTATATGGCTAGCACTTTACTGAGTCATCTCCCACCCCCTAAATTTTGATTTTGAACTTGTTCTAACTATATTCTATCTATTGTATTGTCAGTTGCTTTTGTGGGCAGCAACTCAGCTTAGAAAAGTGCAACATGGATGAGGGAAAGCATGATGGGCTGGTGTTTGCATGGTCTGTATGATAATTGCTTCAGTTGGTGAATTCCCCTGCAAGCAGCAGGACATAGCAGTGTGGGTGGGATAGGAGCTCTGCTTTGGAGTAACAATGGGTGCAGAAGGATGAACATCTGGAGTCAGAAAGGAGCCCGGAGAAGGAATTAGAGAGGACTTGGGTTGTACTCTACAGAAATAAAGATCTCTGTTTCTCTGCATACCTGTGCTTTATCTGAACATCAGTAGGTAAGAAGCTGTATAGTCTGCTGTATTTTGAAGTTGGTTAGGAGTTTATTTTGTTTGCTAAAGGGAAGGAGTCAAAAGTGAGGTGAGAAGGACACTCACCAATGTCCTGTCTCCAAGCCTTACCTAACAGTGATTTTAACCTGGTCCTTTTCAGAGGTGGAGATTTTGACACCCTTGACTACTTCCTGTTCATTTCTGCAGACTCTGTTCTGTTGATGTTTCCATGTCTGTGGCATAAATACATAGCTCTTACCACTCTAACATGATCTGCTTGCCTGCTTACCTACCTTGGAATATCTCCCAAGAACTTCTGGTTAGGGAGGATCGATGCCTGGAAAAGTGCTTTCTCTTCAGAGTGGTTTTACAGTCCAAGTGACCAGATGTGTAATAGTTATGATGATAAGTGAAAAGTGAGACTAGACTGATTGACAGAAAGGACTCACACTGGAGATAGTAGGGGCTCACACTGGAGAGACAGAAAGGGCTCACACAGGGCAACTACATTCACATTCACAAGTGATGTGTAGCCTGAGCAACCTCCAAGTTCCCTATCCCCAAAAGGAGATCCTAGCAGCCCTTTTGGTCCTTTGCTTCTGAAAGTGAGCCCCAAGTCCCAGCTCCCTGCACCCACAGTGTACTGGGATCAGAGAGCTCTGTTTCCTGCTGAATCCCACAGGACTGAGTGTGACTCTAGGTGTCCTCTCAGGAAGAGAAGAGCAGGGTCTAATCCTGGGCTGCCAGAATATACCAGGGACGGGAAATGTTGCATTGTGGTAAAATTGATAACTGGGGAGGAGTGCAGACAGCCTGCGATGCTTAAGATCTTTCAGCTTCACAATGGCACAAAAATGGTTCAGTGGATACCATACTGCACATTTCGTTCTTCTCCTTAGCTGCCAAAATGCAGTCTGTTCTCTCTTGATGTTAGGCAGCAGTAAGCCATAGCTTCCAGTCAGCCATGAGACCATGAGGATAACCACCCAGTAGTCTACAGTGTACTCTGCTAGGCTCTGCTATTCTAAGTTAGGTGAAATGACTGCGCTTTAGCTAATGGTATTTTCAACACAGTTTATCAAAACATAACCTCATGGTAAGTCAAGGGTATCTATACTGATACTTTGCTGAAATTCTTCTAGTGGAGCAGTATGGTACGAAATTACTTCTGTCTCATCATGTAGGTATTGACTCTCTTCATTTGCAAAGTTAAATATGGGATATGGGGAGATGCCTCACTGGTGAGAGTACTTGCTTTGCAGGTCTGATGGCCTCAGTTCGGATCCCCAGCCTTCATGTAAAAAGCTGGGCAGGGTTGCACATACATCTACAGTCCCAGTGTTGGGGCAGTAGAGACAGGATCTTTGGGCTTAGTAGCCAGCCAATCTAGCCAAATCAATGAGTTGTGGTTCAGTACGAGACCCTTAAACTGGGCCTCAAGAAATAAACTGGAGAACAATTGAGGAAGACTACTGGCATTGACTGCTGGATTTGACATGCACTTGAACATATGTGTACACACATGCAGCTGAATCTATACTTCTAGAAACATGTTGCCTTACATACAGCAAAACCCTGGTAGTTTCATGGTCCACAACAACCAACACTTGTGATATCACAAAGCATCTTGCCAGTGGTAATTAGCATCACTAAATGCATATGGCCCGTTTATATTCTGGTTAATGAAAAGTAAGATTGTTAGCATTCGTGAGAATGGAAGCCTAGTGACTTTAATCTTGTAAAAGTCTCTTTCTAAATTAGAATAGAATCTGTGGTGTTGAAGTTGGGGCTGTTTCCAGTTGAAGGTCAAGGGAATTGTTCTCCATAACAATATTATATGTATATGAGTGTCCTTTATGAAATAAAAGCCTTTCTCACATAGAGGAAACTCCATATAGCAGTGAAAATTCGTTTGTAACTGACAGAAATATGTTAATTGCTTTTCTTGGGTGAATGATTCTTAATCCAATAGGAATGATAGAGTTAAAATTCACTCAACTAATTTGAGTATTTTTTAAATGTCAGAGTTCATTGTGCCTTTATGGAGTTCATAAAGTATTCCAATCAAGTTTGGGTGACTGGTCAGAGTCATTCAAAATATCACACATTCAGATTTCCCCAGTAGTAAAATTAACTCTTTCTACAGGCAACCAAGAACATGCTTTGGTGATTAGAGTGTCTTGGATCATTTTACTTCTGGGCTGGATGGCAAAATTGCTCTAGCTTTACACATTCCTTACCACTGAGCTATTTCTCTAGTCCGGTCGTTCTCAATCTTTCCAATGCTGCAGCCATTTAATTCAGTTCCCTCATGTTGTGGTGACCCTGAACCATAAAATTATTTTTGTCGCTACTTCATAACTGTAATTTTACTACTGTTAATCATAATGCAAATTACCTGTTTGCCGAAGGTCTTAGGTGACCCCTGTAAAGGGGTCCTTTAACCACCCCACAAAGGGGTCGCAACCCACAGGCTGAGAATTCCTGTTCTAGTCTCAGCCAACATTGGCTTATAAACTCCTGGACAGCAGAAGCTAGAGTCTAAAGTAGTAAAGACGTAGGGCATGCGTTCTACTTAGGAATAGGTCTCTATATGACAAACGCTTTTTTAAATACAGGACACTATTATAGAATGTTGTTACGGAGAACAATTCCTTTGACCTTAGAAAACCCACTGTGTGTGGGTTTTGTTCTAAATTCTAACTTCCCCCTTATTGCCTTAAAGATTGAGTTGCTTAACCTTGTGGCCATATTGTTGACCTGTATTTCTGGTCACTAGTCACCATTAAGTTGTAGCAGTGAATCAACTCATAGGATGTCAATACCCTCAAGGTGCCTGACTGTCTCTGGGCCTTGTAACATCGTGTTTGCCTCTTCTACTGGTTATATTATCCATAACCACAACCATGGCTCGTCTACCGCCTGTTCCTCCTGTAAAGCTTAGTGTTAAATACTAGTTTCCTTGAAAAAGTTCTCCAATGTTCCCATCTCTCATAGCTTTTAGCCCCTCTCCTATGCACCTTAGTGCACCTTAGGCATCACTATTTCTCAAAGGTAATAATACCCTAACCAGGCCTGCAGCATTTTATGTCCTATTAGAGTGGCTGTTAATCACCAGTGTTCCTAGCTATTGCTAAGTGCCTTACCGTAGTGAATTTTTATCTTCCTGTTGTCCCATGAGACAGGGCCTATCTTCAGGGACAGTTGGCAGTGAAGGATGGAAGCTCACACTAGGATCCAGTTGAAACTGGAGCCTGATTCTGCCTGCTGCTTGCACCATAGATTTTGATTTCTCAGGTCATTCATTGTCATGGCTTTCAAAGCTGACATCTCTTAAGACCTGGGGGTTTTGTTTATGGGTTGGTGGGTTGAAGTGGGTTTGCAGGCATTTAGATTTGAGATACATATTGAAATACAGTGTGGGGGAAACCGAGCCTGGATTTGGGCATGTTGTGTTGGAGGTGGCTAGTGGACATCTAGGAGGAGATGTGCAGTATATTCTGTTGGATATTAGGTAGGACGGAGTCTAGGATTGGGGAATCTTTGGTTTCCATTGCTCTTCATTCACAATGCAGGTCGCTGATGGATGAGGTTGTTCTGTAATCTATTCCACTCTCTCCACAGTTGATGTCTTTGCTTTCTGTATCACATAGGAAACAATATGAAGTAAGCCAAATGGTTGGTACAATATAGACTCAGATGCTGGTCAAAGAACCATAGCCTTCATTTATATGTAATAAATATGTGCCTATGACTAAGAATCCACCTTCAAAGCAGGGTGTGTTTTAAAAATCATGGTTAATAGAATTTTAATATAATCAAAATTCGATTAGTTTATCACATTGTATGAATTAGATACACCTTTGGCTCAAAGAAATGTTGGAAAGGAGTAAGTTAAGCAGGTGTGACTATAAAAAAGTAACTCATGTTTTGAAGCTTTGGAAAATAGATGGATAAACACCTTTGTGAATCTACTATCAGGTAACATGTCAGTGTGTTCTTTTCATTATTTATAGACTTCATATTGAAACTTTATGGCATTAAAATTTGTTTCTTCATTTTTTTCTTTTTAAAAAAACCCAGCTTTTCTAAGTTTTAATGATCAACCTTATTTACTACATATTTAATTGCCTATTGAATAAATATATTGTTTTAAAAATCTTTGTATAAATAAGACACCTGTATGACTTTCTGGTCTTTTACATAGCAGTCCCCTCTTATTTGTACAGGATACACTGAAAGACCCCTACTGTGTGCCTGAAATGGACAGTATTGGTGTATACCACGTTTATTCTTCTGGAATTCTCCACTTAATAGTTAAAAAAATTCTATTGTATTTATTTTTAGTGCATTGCATGGGTGCACACACGGAAAGCCTGTCACAGGACGACTTGGAGCAATCAGTTCTCCCTACTGCCAATCCAGGAATTGAACTAGAGTCCTCAGCCTTGGCCAAAAGCACCCCAGCTGCTGAGCCATTTTGCTGGCCCCACCAATTAATATTTTTGAACTGCTGTTGGATAGAGGTAACAAACTACAGGAAGCAAAGATGTGGAGAGAGGCAAACTCTATCCTTAAGGGAGAGAGGGAAGCCAAAGAGGCATTGGGGGAAGGGTGGGGGCTAGGCCAAGTCAAGACACTTGCTTAAATGAAGCAATGGAGGGAATGTATTGTTGGGAGTTAGCCTCTGATCTCACAGAATGAAGAACAAGGCTACCTTGAGGCCCTGGGGTGGTCTTTGTAAAGAAATCTAAAGACTATAAAGGTCAGGGGGTTTTTGTTTGTTTTTTAAAGACTAAACAACAGGCTATGTAATAAATTGGAACCATCTGCTGCTTTACTCCGGTCTGCTTACTTTAGCTTGTGCCTGCTGCTGAGGAATGTCTTTCAAATGGTGAAGGAGTGTTGCAGGTGTTGAGGAAGCGGCTGGGGCAAAGTGCAGTAGTGCACCCTGCTTACCCATAGGGACCGGAGTGACTGTGGCTGCTGTGGCCATGACATTCTGATCCATGGGGTGTGAGGCAGAGAGGCTGGGAGTGAGCTTAAACCACAAAGAGAAACCAAGGTATTTTCCTTCGAATATCTAATAATATGACTCTCTGCTTACATACAACTGTCTCCAGGTGACTAATGTTACTCTGCTCCTGCAGATTTTTCCGTGGATCAATCAACTGTGGGTGTACGTGCCCCCTCCCTCTCCCCCCCTCCCTTCCCCCGTCTGTGTGTGTGTGTGGGGTGGGTGTGTGTCTGTGCATGTGTGATAGGAATCAAACCTAGGGCCTTGTACATGCTAAATTTGTTAAAAATGAAAATAGTCTAAAGATACTGTCTCAGTCTGATAATTTCAACCCACTGAAACAATGGACCCCAAAGAGAGTGGGATTTCCCCAAGAATCCTGCTGTGAGAAGGTGAAGGTAACCAGCAGGGCTAGGAACTTGTTTCCCAGACAGAGAGATTTCACACAATTCTAACAGCTTGTCAGGTCACCCTACTGAGAGGATAGTGGGGGGTCAATGGTGGGTGGGACCACACCTTCTAAGACTGCTATTTAAACTTTGATCTCAGTTCAGGACCTCAAAGAAGACTGTGGAAGGAGGGGTATTCAATGGATCTCTTTGTCTCTTTTCCCAATGTGGCCACATTTGGGAAAAAAAAAATCTCCTTTTCCTTCTTTTTAAACTTGTCCTTTTTATTGGCTTATTGAGGAAGTGTGGCTGGATCTGGATAGGTTCTGCTACAGTACCATTGAGTTCCAACCCTGAGGACCAGCCCAAGATCCCTGGAGCACTGTGGGGTCTTTCCTAATCAAAGGAGCTGCTGAGGTGTATGCCAGTTCTCTCTGCTTTAGTGGCGATTTCCTGTAAATAGGAAGATGATCACTTAGAAGTTCCTAAATTGAACTGTTTGCTGAGTACAAGTATATAGTTATAGGACTGACTTAGTTTTTGTTTAAAGTGGATATTACCAAAATGATAATCTAAAACATTTTACTCACGGGTTTGGCAAATCATGCCATGTAATGGACTGAATAAGGGAATCTAAGGGACTATTTTTGAGGTAGAATGGAGGGTCTGTTACAGCCTCCCCCTCCCCAGGTGTTTTTTGGTGTCTCTCCTGCTGCCCCCACCCTGTCTCCCTGTTAGAAGCTCATTAATCCATTAGCCTACTATGGATGGTCCCCTGGATAGCAGAGTTAGTGACCAGGATAGTCTTGGGGTTTTGCTGCTTTCCCGAAGTGGGGGAAAGCCTGCCTACAAGCTGTGTGAGGGAAGCCATCTGCAAGGTGGCCTTGTTTTTCTCTGTTCCCTTTTCTTTGACATGTTGAATGACAGGCTGGAAACCCAGGCATGGCACAGGAGCTGTCAGAACCTGGCTTACTAGCTAGAAATGTCATTCAGCACAAATTTTTCTCACACATAAGGTATAACATTCATTCAGAAATGTGTATTTATAAAAGTGGTGAGAGTAGATTGTGGGAACTTGGATGATGAAAGCATTTACACCCAATGATTCCAGTGAATTGTGGAATGAGGCCCATTGGAGGGGATGGGTGTAGAAACCTGGCCATTTGAATGCTGGGAAATAATTTCTAGAGTGCTAGTCTGCCTTCAATTTCATTAGCTTTCAAAGTATTTTTAGTTCAAATTAAATTATCTGAGCTCTATACAGATGCTTCCCTTCTGGTTTTTCCTCCTTGCTGGAAAACCAAGTTGTCTTGCTAAGAATTCGGAGGAGGAGGAACAGAGCAGCTTCTGATGCTTGTAAGTGGAATGTTGCTTCACCCTGCTACTTCATGCTGTGACATCTCTGAGGTATCCTAGGAAGTGAGTTCTGTATGTGCCCTGCCGGAAGTGAATCCCTGTTTTAGGACTCTTTAGTTCTAGGAGATACTGCCCTGCTTTGCACAGCTGTTGGACTTTGTTCAGGTGATGCGTGAGAAGAGGTAGATATCATTCATATATACACATCAGTCCCAAGAGGGGCCCACAGTTACACATCAGTCCCAAGAGGGGCCCACAATTACACATCAGTCCCAAGAGGGGCCCACAGTTAGAGTAGCATCAGGATTATAATGTGGTTGGCAGGCCTGGGAGGTAGAAGAAATGAGATTTATAAGAGTGTATTTTGTGGCAGACAGAGGAGCTTCTTAGCCTATCCCAAATGATGCCAGCTACAACTTGCACACAGTTTATTTTGAACAAGGAGATTCATGATCTTTGTTATCATGGCCGTTTGCACAGTGTTATCTAAATTTTCCTTGACTAATAGACCTTGGTCATGAAAATAGCATTTTTCTGTTGTCATTCCTGGCAGCTGGGTTTTGCCTGGCACCACCAAGTGCCAACTTCTACCCACTCTGTGAAACTCATGTTGGGTTTCCTGTGTTCACGCTCTTCTATATGTGCTTTCATGTGTCTATGCCTCGTTTCTCTTGTTTATACTTTGCCTCCCCTACAAGCTTATCATTTTCAACAGCTGGGGGTGGCTGGTACTTTGCATTCTGCCCTGTTACCTACTATAGGACCAGACATCAAAGAAAAACGAGTAGAAAATGATGCTACCATGTAGCAGGCTCTTCACAGAACAAAGGATAGGGCCCCTGACCTCTATCTTGATAGAATGTTGCCTAAGAACTGGAATCTCATCTGTGAACTCCTTTTACATGTGGCCGTTAGAACCACCTGAGCAAGTGGGGCTCAGTTGATCTACAGTTGATCTATGGTATACTGGATATGACATTGTATGTATGCAGGACTTTGCTGGCTGGAAAGTGAAAGGACATGTTCATGGTTTCTCCACTGTTGGTAGGAACCACACAATGATTCTGTAATTGGTACTGAGTCAATTTCCTATAGTAGAGGAATTCTTTATTTTCCTTCCCACTCCAAAAAGTTCTCTAGTGCCCCCTTCAGCACAGGACACCAGGACACATAGAGTGGGTTTGGAGATTTCTTGATCTTCCTTTCTGTTCTCATGTATCCATTCCCTGATGACTCCACAACAGGGAAACACAGCAAGAAGCAGAAACAACTTCCTTCCTGACATATTGCCCCATTTCTACAGTTGCTGTGCTTAATGGCCTCAAGAATTGGGCGCCACCTGATTAATGGTGTGTGTGTGTGTGTGTGTGTGTGTGTGTGTGTGTGTGAGAGAGAGAGAGAGAGAGAGAGAGAGAGAAAGAGAGAGAGAGAGGTGCTGCCTACATACTGTAGTGGTTTTATTAGCTTGGAATTGAAAATTCAGATGAAGGAAAACAAAGAAAAAGCAGCCTCATCAGATATGATGAAGTAATTCCCTAGACCTGATTCACAGAAGTGTTTCTTTACACTCTGAGCTTGATTCACAGAAGTGTCTCTTTACATTCTGAGCTTTATTGCTTTATCATTTTTAAAAGAATCATTACTGTATCTTGTGGACAGAATCAGCTCATAAATCTCAAAAAAGCTAATTATGTTTTGTTACTAGTGTTGCCTGAATCCTGATGAGCTCCTTCCTGTTTCTAGGTTAGCTGTTAGAAAGGGGTGTGTGTGTGTGTGTATACTAACATGGAAAAGTATGTCCTAGTAATTGCAAATCACTGAGAGAAAAATGATATTTTGCCATTCAAGGAGCTTTGTACCACTTTGTTATGCTAAAATGAGTGTGAGAGAGTCCAATTTCAGGTCAAAGAGGGTAATTATACTTCTTTATTATTTATGTAAATCTGTTAGGGAAAGGAGAATGGGAAAACACATTAACCTGATATGAAACATGTTCTCTCTCTCTCTGTATGTTTGAGATTAAAACAGAAGCTATATAGTATTTATATAGATGATGGAGATACTTAATTACACACAGATCAAATAGGGCCATGCCACCCAGTCTCCTGTGTTAGAGGCAATGCTTGCATGGTAGCTTCCTTACATTTGAATGCCTACTTGTGCCTCGTTTGATAAAGAGCTTGAAGCAGGGATTTAAATAACTTGTCTGAAGTCACAGCATAAACAGCAGAACCCCTGATAACTAATTTTGCATTTCCCTTTTGGTAGTAACTAAAACCAAGACAAAAACAAAATTTAAAAAGCAGCAAATACAAACAAGCTAAAGATAAGCAACCTCTAATTTTAAAAAATTGTATTACATTTTTATATGTATGCAAATGTACACATGCTAGTATGTGTGTGTGTGTGTGTGTGTGTGTGTGTGTAGGTGTGTAGGTCAGAGGACAACTCATGGGTGTCAGTTCTCCCATCGTGTGAATCCCTGGGGTTGAATTCTGGTCCTCAGTATTGGCTGCAAGCCCCTTTACCCACTGAGCTATCTGTCCTCCAAACAAATGGTAATTTTTAATGCAGAGAACTGTGTTGAAAGTAACTATTTTTGTTAAGTTAATCAATCACCTTTGATTATACAAGCATTTGAGTTTCTGGTAAAGCAACCAACAATCTCTGCGTTGAATTTTGGAATTAGAAGCTATGTTCCTTTGAGCAGGTGAGGATTGTAAGCCAACCATTTGTTTCTCCTGGATACTAAATTTCTTTCTAAGTTCTCACTAGGAAACTCTTCACCAAAGTAGAGAAAGTAAAATTAAGAAACTTGTCTTGGGGCTAAAGAGGTGGTTTAGCAGGGTTAGAGTTGCTTACTGCTCCTCCAGAGGTTTCAGTTTCCAATACCCACCCACATCAGGCAGCTCGCTACTGCTTGTAATTCAAATACTGTTTGTATTTGCTGCTTTTTAATTTTTGTTTTTGTCTTGGTTTTAGTTACTACCAAAAGGGAAATGCAAAATTAGTTATCAGAGGTTCTGCTGTTTATGCTGTGACTTCAGACAAGTTACTTAAATCCCTGCTTCAAGCTCTTTATCAAACGAGGCACACAGTAGGCATCTGGGGATCTGGCATCTCTGCCTTCTCTGGCTCATCTGGCTCCTAAACATGTGTTGGTAGACACACATAAGCACAATCAGCCTTTTAAAGAAGGGAACTGCCCCCCACTCCCTTTTAATTTGCTATTACTGTGTATCTCCGTTCACTTTACCCTTCCTCCCTTTTTTCTCCCTCCCTCCCTTCTTCCTTCTCCCCCTCTTTGAGGTATGATCGATCTAACTTACCACTTGGCCTTGAACTCATTTGCTCTGTGTAGCCCTGGTGGTCTTAGAACTTGCAACCTTCCTGCCTCAGTCTCCTGAGTGTTGGGATTGTAGGTGTGTACCACTGTTCCCCACTCTTTCTCAGCTTTCAACACGGAGGCCTTGTAACCAATCATATTCTTACCTAATCATGTAGGCTAAAGGCTTCAAAAGAACCTTGTATCCAAAACTACAGAGCATTTTCATGTGCCGTGGTACATGTACTTTCCTGGTAGGGAATGGGATGAGTGAGGAACAAGAAAAGGTACTCTGAGGGCTTTTTAATCGTAGGAGGCCTTTAGAATTTTTTCTTTAATTTGTATGATTCCCCTTTTGTATCACTTGAATGAGTGATGTATGCCCATCTAAGTATCAAAATTTTTTCTCTGTAAATAATAGAGGTTAGCCATTTAAATCAGTATATGCTTCCCATTTCCCCACTTGTTCAGAGGTTAAGTGAACATTTCTTCAGATGGGGTGGCATCAGTTAACAAAAGATGAACAGTCTTGATCCATGAAAAAATGTCCCCCCTCCCATTCATGCATACCCATACATTCACAGACATGTACATGTGCCAGGGTACAACTTTTAGAGAAATGGTTCTCTCCTTCTACCATATGGGCTCTGGGGATTGAACTTTGGTCCTCAGACTTGGTGGTGAACATACATATCAACTGAGCCATTTTGCCAGCCTATTTAATTTTATTTAAAAAATGTTCTGTCATAACCAAATCTTAAGAACCACTATTTCTGAAACCACTTAGTCTTAAAGAAGAGATATGCTGGAATTTCTGAAGAAATCTTTTAATATTTTTTCTCTTGAATACATAAAGAGCAAAGCACTTTCTTAGCTCATGGGGTACCTTTGGTACCCATCCTTCATTTAACATCTGACAACCTGATGTAAAGGAAGGAGAAAGAATTAGGTCCTATAGCTCAGCTCTTCCATGTCTTCCTTTGGGACACTTGATGCACAGAAGGTTTATGGTTCAGTTTCTTATGCTCTATACATTTAAACATCTCAGGAGTGTAGCTGTCCCTTAGAATGCATTGCTTTGCTTTGGTGTCCTATCTGCTCCTTGCCTCATCTCAGGATGGCATCCCAAGCCTTGAAAGATCAAAGCATCCTGCCAGTAGGGTGTTCTCTGCTCCTTTCCAGCAATCATCTTTATTGCTGTTCACTTCTCCTGATTGCTGCTCTGACATTTCCATGAAAATTACCCAGTGCAACTCAACTAGATAAATTAGTCCCTTTCTTAACAAAAAAAAAAAAAAAAAAAAAAAGAAGCCATTGACATTTTGGCAGTGCTAAACTCATTAACCGTCTTAGCCAGGAGTCCTGCTTTTACTGAAGAGGCATCCTGAGCATGTGACTGCAGGTTGAGGAAGATAAGACCGTACAGATCCTAATTAGCAAGTGTAATAAATGGCAAAAGAGTTTTTGGGACTCCCTGAATAACATTAATCAGATTTAGAAAGCTACCACAATTTAATCATTTGTTTCTATGTGACTGTGGAAAAAAAAAACCCTCACATTAGTCTAGAGATAGAAATTCATGTTGGATGTGTTTAATAGCAGTAACTAAATTCAAGTACGTTGTGGCTGGGTCCTTGTGGGTAGGTAGTTGCTGGTTGCTGGAGCTCATGGGAACGAAGATCCAGAGGAGGCTAACTGAGGTTAAGCTTGCCCTTTTTACATCACCCTCTCATGAGAGCCTCCAGAGGGGTCAGTAGCTTGAGTATCAAGCAAGTCGAGTTATTATGGTGTGGTTTCAGAGAAATGGTTTGACATAGTGAAGCGCAACTGAGGGAGATGGCTCATCCCCCATAGGGAGGTATTGCTGCTGCTGCTGCTGCTGCTGCTGCTGGTGTGTGTGTGGGGGAGCCGGGGGAGAGGATCAGCGAATGTCAGGCATGATATATGACTAAGGAGTGAATCCCCCAGAGGTCCTCCAGTCTGTGGTATGTGCACACCTCAGTGTACACTAATGCATCTCCTCTTGGAGAAACCACTTCAGTATTTGCTGGACATTGTGTGGGAGAATGTGCTTGTGGGAAAGTGTCAGATATCATGGGTAGGATTGGAAATATGGCGAGGAAGAAGAAGAGGGAAGTGCTGTTTCTGTAAACCTGCTTTGCCAGGGTGAAGCCTATGGCCTGCAAGATTTGCTTGGGAGGATGAGAGGCGCTGAGGAGGAGGGGGCAGTGTCTGGATTTGTTACTTTTTTCCTTGTGGTTCTACTCTGTTCACTTGGCCATTTTCATGTAACTATATAATGTACCTTGAACACACCCCCATGTCCCCCACCTTCCTTCTTCCTTCTTGCCCCTCCCATTAGTTCCTTAGATTATTTTGCTTCTACTTCATGTCATCTGAATATGTCACAGTTTGTTTGTATCTGTATAAAATCCAAGAATGAAAAATGAGAGAAAACATGAAATGTTTGTCTAAGACTAGCTTAATTTACTTAATGGGGTCATCTTCATTGTATTAAAGATAAAGGCACATTTAATAGCCTTATTGAGATATGAGTCATTTGCATGTAGATTGTCTATCTACAATGTACAATTCGGGGGTTTCAGCGTATTTCCAGGTTGGTATAGCTATCATCACACTCTGAGTTTAGAACATTTTGTCATTGCCAAAGAAACCCATTAGCAACCATTCCATGCCTCAGGGAAGGCATTTATCTCCTTCTGTGGCTCTGGATTTTCCTATTCTGAAAACTGTGTAATGTTGACCTTCTGTATCCATGGATTCTGCACGTGTGGACTCAATCGACCGTGGATCAAAAATATACAGGAAAACAATTGGGTCTGTCCTGATCGGGTACATATTATTTTTCTTGTCATTATTCCTTATACAATGTAGCACCGCTATTTATGTAGCATTTCCGTGGTCCTGGGTATTATACATTAATCTAGAGAGCATTCAAGGTATATGGGAGAATGTGTGTAGAATGTACAAATATACCTTTTCTATACAAATTGTACATAAGCATCCTAAGACTCTGCTACAGTTTGTAACAATTGGTATTTTATGACTGGGTTTCTCATTTAGAGTTTGTATTAGTTACTTTCTTTCAACACGACATCCAATAAAAGCAACTTAAGGACTGAGGACTTTGTTTTGGCTCACAATATGAGGTTAGGGTCCATCCTGGCACAGGAAGGATGGTGGCAGGAATGTAAAGCAACTGGTCACATTTTGTTGGCAGCAGGAAGCAGAGAGAAAGAGACGACTTATGGTACCTGTCTTTCTTTGATTTAGTCAGTTCATGACCACAGCCTATAGAATGGTGCCCCATCACAGTTAGGGTCTGACTTACGACCTCAGTTAACCTAGTCCCTTAGTCACGTGCCATGCTTTGAGGTTTGTTTCTATGGTGATTGTAAACCCTATGAAATCGACAACCAAAATTAGCCATCCATGACATGTTTTCAAGTTTTATCCCTATTATAATACATTTAATTATGTGGCTAGGTTTTGATTTTGGATCTGATGAATAGGAAATGGTCTCCATTGGAGTGGCTATGTCAAGTAGTAAGTGAAAAGAAGGGTGTAGCCGGGCAGTGGTGGTGCATGCCTTTATCCTAGCACTTGGGAGGTAGAGGCAGGTGGCCTTCTGAGTTCGGAGGCCAGCCTGGTCTACAGAGTGAGTTCCAGAACAGCCAGGGCTACACAGAGAAACCCTGCCTCGAAAAACCAAAAAAAGAGAAGGGTGTAACCCCAGTAGCTATTGTGAAAATCAGCTATGTGTATGAACATTGGTTGATTCCCTCTCTCTCTCTCTCTCTCTCTCTCTCTCTCTCTCTCTCTGTATGTGTGTGTGTGAGAGAGAGAGAAAGTGAGAGAGAGTGAGAGTGTGAGAGTGTGAGAGTGTGAGAGTGTGAGAGTGTGAGAGAGTGAGAGTGTGAGAGAGTGAGAGAGTGAGAGAGTGAGAGTGTGAGAGTGTGAGAGTGTGAGAGTGTGAGTGAGAGAGTGAGAGAGTGAGAGAGTGAGAGAGTGAGAGAGTGAGAGAGTGAGAGAGTGAGAGAGTGAGAGAGTGAGAGAGTGAGAGAGAGTGAGAGAGAGTTAGTTTATGGGAAGGTTATGTTTTCCTAAAGAGAAGATAAGTTCTAGGGGCACGGGGGTAAAATTTGGACACAGCTACATTTGGGTCGATGATGGCACATGTGTGAGTCTGAAGAGTCTCTGAGGAAGTCTCTCCGGTGTGCTGAGAGACAATGCTGAGAGCTGAAGGAGCTTTTCAAAAGTCAGGCAGTGAGGGCTGAGGTCTGGTCTGGAGGTCTGCTTAAGTAGAGGCATAGTTGGAGAGGGAGAGAGGAAGGGAAGGGGGGAGGGAGGGAGGGAGGGAGGGAAAGGATGAGGAACAAGAAAGCACCCCTGGAAGCTGGGCGAGTGCTAAACCTGTTTTGCTGAAATGGTCTAATGATGTGATCATTGCTAAATTCTCCTAATTAGTGAACTGTTGGCCAAGTCATGTCTGTGCAGGATCCTCTGACCCAATTTACTATTGGCCCAGGGCCACATGTGCTTAACTGGTCAGTAATTTAGGCTCTTAATTGAAAAAACAAAATGAAACAAAGCAAAGTGTTCTGGCTTTGAAATGTGTCCTCCATCCTTGGTTGACTCTGTGACATAGTCTTTTTCAGATAACAGTTTTTGTATTGTTTTTGTTTTGTTTGTTTTTCTTTTTGCTGCTCAAGGTAGTTCCTTGCTGGAACACTGGGGCTTTCTTCTTATGCAAGAAAGCACATGAAGTGTGAAGGTGGCGTCTCTAGGTGTATGGTGCTGTCCTTTTGCCACCCATCCCTCTCCTAGATAAAGATGAACAAAACCAGCTGTGAGATACTGGGAATTTCCAGCCACTTGCTGTAAGTCCTGCTGTGTTGTGTAACAGTGTGGAAAAGGTGTAACTGAAGATTGTTACTTTGGGAAAGACTATCTAGTCTACGTTTATTTCTTTTCTTGGTTTCTTCTTTCTTTTTCTCTCTCTTTCCTTCCTTTTTATTGTTTGGTTTGGTTTGGTTTTGGTTTTGGTTTTCAAGACAGAGTTTTTCTGTGTAGCCCTGACTTGCCTGAAACACACTGTGTAGACCAGGCTAGCCTCGAACTCACAGACTTCCACCTGTCTCTGCCTCTCGAGTGCTGAGATATTAAAGGTGTGCACCAGCCTTTCTCAATTTCTTTTTCAGAATTGGTAATAAGACTTTGATGGTGGTCAAAGGAGTGTGTATATTGGAGAGCACTGAGAAGAGAAAGAAAAGCCAGAAAATGTAAAATAAAATGGAGGTAGAATATGATCTGAGCTATAACGAAAAGTGTAGATACAATAAGAGCCAGGAGAAACAAGCCTCATTTTCGCTGGAGTTTTTCATGGGACCTAGGATGTAAGTGAAGCCTGAAACTACTCCTAACCTGGCCCTGAAACAGGGGAGGGATAACCTCTGCTGGCATGTGATCTAGGGAACTTGTTCTACAGCTGGGGAGGAATGTGGTATTGAGAAGGGTCCAGGCAAAGGATGAGCTGAGTTCCTACTGATCCATGAGCAACAAGGACAGATGCAAAGGAATTGGTTCGGTGGTTTAGGGACCTTGAAATGCAAAGGGTCTACTTTGGGGATGTATAAAACACAGTATATGGGGTGAAAATAGTGGGCTTTATGACTGATTGTGGTCCCAGAGAAGCAGCTACAGACATTGAGATCAGACAGATCTTGGGATATCTTTACTTGGTTATTAGCTAGAAAGAAAACATTTATTAAAAGTGCTAGGCTGTGGTGGGGGGAGGGGAGCCATGTAAAAATTATTTTACCTTTGCAGGTCAAGTGGTTTGTGACACCCCTGCCCACTGCTCCTAGAGGTAGGAGCATGCATAGAAAACATGTGAATAAATGCACATACTGTATTCTAACTTTACCGACAGTGATGTTTGAATTTCACATAGTTCTTGTATGGCATGAGGTTCTTTTGATATCTTTTGTAAAAATTTATTTAAAATATGAATTAATTTCTTAGCTTGCAGGCAACACAGATGCGTGAGGTGGGTGGGTTGGGCCTGTTGGCTACAGCTGACAGATCCCTAGAGTATCATATGGAAGTAAGGGACTGTGTGATTTTTATGGTGGCTGAGGTGAATGAGAAGAGCTGTGACTAAGAGTGTATGCACTTAGAGTTCAGCCTTTTCATTAACCCCTGAGGACCTATAAACTGCTGGCTCTCGTCCATCTCAACCATGAGATAAGGGAATGGTCTTAAATTTGGTGAGTGGGTTTTACATATGAGAACTAATGCTCAGCAGCCCACAATCCTGCCCCTCTTAAGTGGGACACTCCCGTCACGGTGTTAAGGGGATAGTCAAGTACTATGGACGATTTAAATAGAAAACTCGAGTTATTTGGGGGTGCTCTTAAAATCGACCTTCCGTTAACTGCATATGCTTTAAGGTGTGCAGTCTGGGAGTCTGATGTGTGCACGTAGGACACCATTGCCACAGTCAGGTCAGCGAAGCTGTGTTCGCTTCCTGAAATGGTCTCTCTTCCTTCCCTTCCCCTTCCTCCTTTAGCAGCTGATCGCCCTTTCCATCACTATGTATACCTTGTAAATTTTGGAGTTTTACATAAACAGGATTTTAAAATCATACTTTCAGTTTGGCTCTTTCATGCAACATGACGCTAAGAATCATGCCTGTGGCTGTACATGTCAATAAGTCAGTGACTTTTGTTGTTATTGCTGCTGCTGCTGCTGTTGATTTGTATTGCTGAGTAGCGTGCCATTGCATAGATACTCACAATTTCCTTGTTCATCTGTCAGCAGGCATTTGAATGGTTTCTTTTTGAGTGCTTTACAGTTTGAGGATACCACAAGTGAATGTCTTCACAGTTCCATGTCTCCCCTTTATAGATGCAGCTCTCACTTCCCCATGGTAAGTACCTAGGAGCAGATAATGTGGAAGTACATCCATCTGGAGAGTGCACGTTTAACTTTCTGAGACCCTCCCAAACCCTTTCCCCCCAGTGGCTGTGTGGGAGGGCTCCTTCCTTTCCAAGTCCTTGCCAGCTAAGAGCAGCTTCAGGAAGCAGCTCCAGGGAACGTCGCCTCATAGGCTTTATGAGACCCCCAGTGTCACATCCTTAAAAATCAGAGCACTGATACCCCTGCCTCTTTTCTTTCCAGAACTTTTGTATAGTGTGAGGAGTCCACACACCCCAAATGGGGTGCAAGACTCATTTGAAGTGATTGTAGTCTTACACCACACACACCTTTCCTTTTCCACCTTAGGTGTACAGCAGCTCTCTTTTGCTTTTCTTACTCCCTTCATTTCTTTCCTTTCACCGTGATCAAGGATGAGATTCCATCTTGATCTGGGTGGAATCTGAATGCCTCCACAGAGTGAATGTTTCTTGAAGACGGAGATGCTACTGGAGATAACCCCTAGGGTAATGGTTGTGTTACAGCTTTTACTTCTCGGACTAGTTTCCTTGAAATGAGATTATTGCAACCTTTCTGTCCTGTCCGTGAGAGTCATGTTGCTCTGAGATATGAGCTATTACTGAAAACATGAACATCCTACGTGCATCAACAGCTAGTTTTGTAGTATCCTAGGTAGAGATTTCTCACATTGAAAAGTCCATCCTCTATCTAAGTGAGTCGAGGCCGGCACTGGTTAATTAGCCATTGAAAGCTATGATCTGTTTCTATGGTAGCTGGTATCTGATCCAGAACAAGTGATCTGAGAAGATGTCTTGGTCTTTTGCTCTCCGCTCCACTCCCATTCAACCCCCTTCTAATTACAGTAACTTGGGTTAGTGGAACTTTCTTTGAGACATGAACCAGGTTGGTAAGTTAGCTGTCCAGTCGGTGCTGCTAACTGATTGAAGGATTTGGTGGGGAGACAATCTCAACTTCTTAGGGTCTGTCTTGAGAACACCATCCTCCTAAGGGGCAAAGAACTGAGGACTTTAGTTTCTTTTCAATGCTTCTCAGCCAGGATGGTAGGGATTGTGATGGTTACTCTGTTCTTACAGTTGGTGCCATGGTGTAAAACCAAAGCATGAAATAGGATTTCATGAAGGGGAAATATTGAGAATAGAAAACTACCCAAGTAGAAAAATGGATTTCTCAAATTGAGTTGTGGGAAAATGTGTCTGAACTCCAACCTGTTCACTCAGTCTGCTTCCAGTGGTTGCACTGGTATTCACTTGTGCTCTGAGTATACATTGAATCCTCTGCAAGGACAAGCTGGTTAATCCAGGTAGAACAGTGGTTCTAAATCCCCCAGAAGTATCAGCATCCCCTGGGACGATGTTAGATATGCAACTTATTAGGCCTTGATCCAGACTTACTAACTTGAAAATCAGGGTGTGGAGCTGAGGAATATTCTTAACAGGGCCCGCAGGGTAATTCTGAAACATGCTGCAGTTGTAAATCATCAGCTTACTGCTGTGTTTGGATCCCAGTTGTGTATTTTATAAGCTGACAAGGACCAGCTACTTTCTTTCTTGTCATGAGAATAAATCCCAACACTCAGGAGGCACAGGCAGGTGGATCTTTGTGAATTTGGGGCCAGCCTGGTCTACATAGTGAATTCCAGGCCAGCCAAGGTTGCATAGTGAGACCCTGTCTTAAAAACAAAAGAAAGAAAAAGAACAAACAACAAATAAACATTTCATCCCTGACTTTGGAGATCATGGTGAGGAATGATTAATGTCCTATGATATTTGCATCTAGGACTCTGTGATCAGTAAATGCCAATATTGAGTATGGATTTTTAAAGATAATGTGGCAGACTAGAGAGCATAAAGGTGACTGAATGAGTTTGCAAACAAGAACAGAAAACTGACATACACTATTTTCAGACCAGAGAAGAAAGGAAACTCTTTTTATCCAAGGATGGCTTTTCTCTACCTGATAGCAAGTGTGACAGTTGAAACAAGAAACACTTAATGTGCTAGGGTCATGGGCCTGGTAATTAATTAATCTTTTGATCTTGTGTTCATAGGCAAAACCAGAGAGATTTACAAAGTCCATAAGTTCCTGGCATTCGAATAGGTCCAGTGTTCTGCATCAGTCTTTTTGGGAAGCTGTTTGGACATATGAGAAGCTAACACTTTGAGTTGCATTGGTTCATCTGCCTATATTGGCAGGTGGTTATACAAACCCACAGACCCTTGATTATTGAGTTACTAGTTAGTTTACCTACACTTCGGTAGCAGTGATAGAAGTAGCTATAAGAGATTATGTAGCATTCCCTAGAGCAGTGGTTCTCCACCTTCCCAGTGCTGCAACACTTTAACACACACAGTTCCTCATGCTGTGGTGACCCCTGACCATAATGTTATTTTCATTGCTACTTCATAACTGTATTTTTGCTACTGTTATAAATCATAATGTAAATATCTAGTGTTTTCTGATGGTCTTAGGCCACCCCTATGGAAGGATTTGACCTGCAAAGGAGTTGCGACCCACAAGTCGAGAACCCCTGGTTTCAATGATGATTATTTCAGATTTTTAAACTCAATCTATTTATTGTGTCAGGATGTCAAAAGGAAGAGGCCTTTTGGAAGAATGTGTAAATATGTGCTTCTTTTTATTCTGTGTGCCACCGGACAGTGCCTCATTTCTTCCAGGTCATCAGACTTGATAGGATTGCTGATTACTTCATTCCTTTGTGTGTCAGTTTAATTGAATGACATTCTTAAATGTTAAATATAAGCTGAAAGATTACACTTATCTAGACTTGTAAATTCTTCTAGCAAAGAAATTGATGCTTTTCGCTGCTCTTGTAGAGGAGCAAAATTCGGTTTCCAGCATCTATGTCTGATGGCTCAAAACAGCCTGTAACTGTAGCTCCAGGGAATCTGATGTCCTCCTCTGCCTTCTGAGAGCCTCTGTATTCACATGGATAAAGACACAGGCACTTGTATACACATAATTAAGACCAAAGCTATAAACAGAAATAGGTATCTGCTTCTGCATAAGAAAAAGGTTTGGGTTTGGGTTTGGCATCATGTTACCCAGCACAGGAAGACCTCAGGAAGAGATGTGAGCAAGGTGCTGAGGCTGGGGGTTATAAGCTGGTTTTGCACCCATTTTCACTTCTGTTGGTGAGCATATTCCATTATTGTTATATTTTTGTTAATATAACTCATTGTGAAGATGTAGTACAAGGTTCCATGTCTTGAACACAGAAGCCCACTTAAACTTGTTCAGAAGTAAAATCATGTTGAGAAAAGTACCTGGCAGTTTGTTACCAGAGACAAAATTGAGCTGTCAAGAGGAGAAGGGGGAAGTGAATGAGCTTGAGAACATTCCAACACTTTAAGATAGTTTACTAAGACTCGTGCTAATACATATTGACTTTTCTTGTCATTTGGTTTGGTTTGTTGTGAGATTGGGTACATGTGGCTCAGGCTGACCTTGAACTCACTGATGTCATGGAGTGTGGTAGTGGGATTACAGGCATGAGCCACCATGCCTGCTTTTTGCAGTGCAGGGTGTTGGAGCCAGGACTTTGCGCGTGGTAGGCAAGCGCTCTTTCAGGTAAGCTACAGTCTTAGCCCACTGATATGTATGCTTCAGTATTTGTTTTATGTGTATGAGTGTTTTGCCTGTATGTACATATATGTACCATGTATATGCCTGCTGCCCAAGGAGGTCAGGGAGAGCAGCAGAACCCTCTGAAATAGGACTTATGGATGGTTATGAAACTGTACCATTTCTCCAGACCCCTCTCAATATTTTTTTTTTAAAAGACAACTTCTATTTATCTTCTTGTCTGTCTGTCTGTCTATCTATCCATCCATTGATCTTATGTGTTTGTGTGTGGGCATGTACATGCAATAGTACACATATGGAGGACAGAGGGCGACCTACAGAGTCGGTTCTTGCCTTTCACCATGTGGGTTCTGAGGATTGAACCCAAGTTGTTAGGTCTTGTGGCAAATGCCATTATCTGCTAGCCTTCTTGCTGACCCTCAGAATAGATAAAAATGTACGAGTCCTTATTAGAGGAGAACTGTGTGATGCTTTGTAGCATGCTTCAATTCTGATATTAATGACTGTGATATCGTTCATGTTTTCTAAAGAAATGTGTCAGCATTTGAAATAACTGCGTAACCCAGGGAAGCAGGATTTCCCCAAAGTTGTCCACGGGTAAAAGACCTTTTCAGAGTTTGAGACATGAATTACTACATTTAATTTAACAGATTTCAGGTTTTATGTTGGAATTTTTATGAAGCTTCATTTCTATGTGTACATGCGTTTGCCTGAATGTATGTATGTGTACCATGTGTGTCTGGTGTTCATGGAGACAAGAGCGGGCATCTGATGCCATGAAAATGGAGTCACAGTTAATGTTTTTTACCTAATATGTAAATGATGGGGACTGGCCCTGGGTTGTCTGCATGAACAGTAAGCATTCTTAACTGTTGAGTCATCTTTCATGCCTTGTTTTAAAATTATAAACTGGCAATTTATAATTGTATGACATTATGGAGTATTAAGTGACATCGGAACTTATGAATACAATGTAGAGTAATTAAATCAAGCTATTAATATATCTACATTCAAATCTTTTGTGGCTAGACCATTCAAAATTTAATTTACTAGTTGTATTGAGCATACTGTGCATAGGTCTCAAATTTGAAGCACAAACTCTCTCTCAGACTTTGACCTCTTGGATGCTGTCTTCCCATCATCTTCCTGGCCTCCCAGCCTCTCCCTCCTAATATGTGATCTATTCCCTTTGGGTCCACATATATGGGAGAACATTTGTTCTATATCTTTGTGTGGCTCATCTCACACAGCATAATATTCTCCAGTTCCACACAGGTTGTCACAATGGACCAAATTTCCTTTTTTAATTATGCATAATATTGTTCTGTGTCTTCACTCACTATATACACTCCATTTATTGATGTTCATCCACTATGGTCACTTGGGTCTTCTCTATTCCTTGCCCATTGTGAAGAGAGCTGCAACAACAAGGGCACTGGCTTCCTGTTTTTATAATAAATGCTCAGAACTCAGATTGCTGGATTGTAATTAACCAAAAACAAAACAAAAAAACTCTTCATTTGTTGAATTTGGAGGAAATACTAAAAATTAATTGAAAATATCTAAAAAGATGGTATGTTTCCATTTTCTGACACTGTGTAAATGAGGCAAGATATTTGTCTGATGCCTCTGCCTGAACATTGCTCTGTAATGGAGGGAGGAGAACAGAGCTGAAACACTCCTCCCATTGAAAGGGTTTTTAAGAATGCACCATGCCACCATCTCCAATAAACTCTAATCTGCAAAATGTAAATTTCTACTAACTCTATTTAAACTGACATGTAACTTAAAAGTCATTTTTAGTGCAGTATGTGATAAGTAGCAATAGAAGCAATCCACATAAAACCCATTAGGCTCATCGGTAATTTAGGATGTAATGATTCTGAGACCCAAAGTGTTAAAAACACTACACTGAGTTAGGTGACTGTTTAGGTTTAAAGAGTTCTTTTGTTTTGCCTTTTTGATTTCTTTTTAAATCAGTATTTTTTTAAAATCAGTATCACAATTGGAAACCTCTGAAGATGAAAGAAAGCTATAGTTTGAAATTGACAATATACTCAGTACTGCAAATGGGTGTTGGCTTCAATGTAGTAAGACAGGTATCACTGACTCCTGACTCATGTCCAAGACAAGCCTTAAAAAGGCTATCACATGGAGGTCAGAATGCAGATGGAGTACATCTGAGTTTCCCCTTTACCTGTGCTTTTACTTTATAAATGATTCTTAGGACCAACCTCATCATCCCTTTGAGCTGTCTTATGTGTCGCATTTCTTCTTCTGTGTATCAAACTCATCCTTAGTAGTGAGTTCTAGGCTACAAAAGAGGATTTACTTTTGCATCTGCCTTTTATAACTTAAATTTTTAATGACTTAGGCCATGTGTGAAGATATTTACTATTCCATGAAATTATTCAGTTTTTCTTTTTGTAGACTCATAGTTTACTTAACTAGTTTGGTTGAGGCTTGACTTTTTCTAAAACTGTGTATTTACTCTAGTAGCAGGTTGGCATGTGCAGAAAGCCTCTGAAGCTGAGGGCTGAGAAGATAGTGTGATAACACAGCTGCTTCTGCAGATGCCCTTGGAAACACTGAGAATAAAATGTCTCCCAATTAATTGTATTTTCCTTTGATAAATGATAGTGGGTCTATTACCTACTTCCTGTAGTGGGATTAGAAGTCAAGACTGAATAATTTTGGATAATCATGATCGCTAAGTAAGTCTTTTGTTCTTGGCTAAGTGAGAAACATGACATGTTTATTTTTTGGCTGAGTTGGGCTTTGTCTACAATATTGGGGCAAATCACGAATGACCAAGAACATAAAATAGATGCAGTGATACATTTCTCTGTTCTTGAATCGTTGCTTGATTTGGGAGGAGGGGCATTGGAGAAACCCCTTTCTAGCTAATTTAACTCATGGGGGCAAGGTATGTTGGGTGGTTTTGGTTTGGTTTTGTCTTGCTTTTATTATTGTAAGTCCTGAGAGTATGGGCCGATTCACAGAAATCTTTCCCTGTCCGTCTTCTTCCACACTTGGAAAGTTATACAGAAAGTTAACTTCTGCCTGGAATTTTAACAGATCACGCCAGATCTTTTGCTCTAAGTAATGGATGGGCAACAGAAACTAATTATGTGGTCAAACCGAGTAAGGCACATCCTAATCTTCCCATATGGTCTCTTAATGTACTGTCAAATTACTTTCAAGGTTTTCATTAGCATAATTAAGCAGAATAAGAGATAAGGTACACTATTCTATGTGTTGGATTACAGCATTAACAGGAACTTTAAACTTAATTAGCCCTCCCAACCCCGGCCAGGTGTGAGACACATACCCTAACAATGTAGCCAGTGTCTCCATAGACTGAAAATGTTTCCAATATAACTGGGTTCTAGAGTGCTTTTGTTTTTCTTGTGTTTATCTATTGACTTGCAAATGCTTTGCTATCTCCCAAAATACATTCTTATGTCATTTTATTCCATATGCTCATAGAAACTTTATTGATTTTTATTTCTTTCACTTTTGCTTTGACCGTAAACAAATACTTGGATTTTCTTTCATCAACCCCTCTTAAAAATACCAATTCCCAGACCTCCTGCAATGAGATATTTTTTAGAACAACAAAACCAACAACAACAACAACAACAAAACCCCAAAACCAAAACCCTATGCCTTGGAAAACTGCCATGGGCTCAGAGTGGGTGGCTGTTTATTTACTACTTTTGCTCTGGTTAAACTTTAAAACTGCCGCCCTGTTTGTTTTTCTCCCTGGGTCTGGGTGTGTGATGACGGTTTCTCCCTGGGTCTGATTGACGGTTATCAATCAGAGTGTTGATCCAAAGGACTCAGTCGGCCCTGTTCAGTGGAAATTTGTGCTTTCTGACCTCAGGCTGCTTCCAATATAGGCTCAAGACACAGAACAAAGAAGGTAATGGAGACTCCATGCAGGAACCAAATTCAAGTTCCCTGGTTGCCAGAAGATCTGTATCTCAAAGGAGTGAAAGTTTATACCAAGCTCAGTGCAGATTAGTTGGACAGCATGCGACAGAGAAGTGGCTCACCTGGATGACTATGGGATCAAGCATAACCCCAATCATGGCCCCCTGGGCAGGAGGAAGGCCCAGCACTCATACAGGCTTTCACTGTGCTGCTCTGCTGTCAGTTGTGCCTGATAATAAATTCTGCTCTCAGCCCAAAAGAAAAAAGCCACAAACAAAGGAACAAAACCACAACAGCTTCGTGCCTAATCAGACCTCTCAGTTAGACCAGATGTTCTGGCTGCTTGCTTTATGGGAGAACTTTTAAAATTCTTATTTTCTCATCTTGCCACTGTACATGCAAGTTTCTATACTGGTGCCATCTATTCATCCACTCACCCACCCACCTCACCCATCCCTGCACCCATATACCTACACACTCATCTACCTATCAGTCTACCTATGACCTGTCCATCAATCCATCATCCACCACCCATCCACTCATCCATCCACTCATCCATCCATTATCCATCCACCCATCCATCCATCCATCTATCCACCACCCATCCATCCATCTGCCCATGTACTTTCTCCACCCACCCCATGTACCCACTCATTCATCCACCCATCTCTCTACCCACTTATCCATCTATCAGTTCACCCACATACCCATCCATCCATTCATCATCTTTTCTTCCATGTTAGAATGGGAGAGGTTTCTTTTGATCACACGCCCGCCAGGTACTTCCTGTTGCCTCTGAGACTGTTTAGTTGGCTATTTCATCTCTCATGATCTCTGAGCCTTTCCTTTTTATTGACTTCTTCCTATCAGCTTTTAAGGGTGTGTGTGTGTGTGCGTGTGTACGGGTGCGAGCTGAGACTGTCTGCATGTACTGAACTTAGAGAAGGAAACTAGGTATCTTCTTGTATCCTACTCTCCTTTATTCTTTTGAGATTGGGTCTCTCACTGAACCTAGAACTAGGATAGAGTCTAGAAAGTCTCATTGACCTGCCTCTCATCTGTACACTGCTGTGGTTAAAGGCCCATGTGACCATGCCCAGCATTGTACATGGGTGCTAGAGACTGGAATTACTGTCCTTGTCCATGGGAAGTGAGCACTCTCATCCACTAGGAACCCTCCCTCTTAGACTTATTTCTGCCCTCTATGTTGTTCATGTTCTCCAGCCTCTGTACCTCCCTTCTCCCTCTTCTCCAGAATGTCTTGTGCCCACCTCCCTGAAGTGGGTGTCTGAAACTCACTGCCCCCACTTTTCAAATATTTTTTTTCCTCCATCATCATAAGTCCCCTTCTGATTAAATGTACTTTTCACAGCCCTGTCAGATGACCTCCCCTGACATCCTGTTGGATGGCTGCTCCTTCCTCCTGATTTCATTACTGAAAGTCTTTTCATCTCCCTCCCCCTTCTTTCCTCTGGCTACCCCATTACCATAGGAGGCTGGGAGGATCTAGCTTTGGCTTCTCAACTCTGTACTTTCTGGACTTTGTCAGGGTTGCTCACATGCTGGTGTTAGGTCCAGTTGTGTTAGCAGGCTGACTCTGCTCCCATGTGTCATACTAGAACAGAATAACCAAAGGTAGTACTGAGAATGTCTGTCCAAACCCCCACACTCTGAAATTGAATGTACTTACCCCCAAATCTTCAGCTACTTTTAGACCTCAGGGCTACAAACAACTTCTCACTTCCAGGGTGAGATAGAGAGGAAGAAGGTAGAAGTGTGTGATAGCTTCACAATTTGTGCAACTGATTACAGAAAGGACCTTATGAAATGATGGTCAGTCACCCAGCCCCAGTCCTGCTTAAAAAGTATAGAGTAAAAATTAGACACCTTGATGAAGTTTATAAGAAAGTGTGATCTACCTCTCAGGATAGACTCAGTGTATCTTAGCTTGGTTTTCTGCAAAGCAGCTTATAGGGTGATGTGGTATTGAGTGAAACAGAAATTTACATTAACTCTGTTTTCAAGCCCATACATAGTAAGTGTCTTCTCAAAGTTGACCCTGCTCCAAGTGTTTGAAGGCATTGAGAATGAGGTGATGTCTGCAGAGGGCCTCATGGCTAGTGTAAGCACCTACCTTCTGTGACACTGTTTGGTTATGTTGTAGATAACCTAGAAGGGAATTCGTCATCCTTATCAAACTTGTCATTTCAAGAAATGATATGACTGTCTGTATCTCTAAAGCACAAGTAGACATGTTTATTGAACTTGAGCTTTGTCTTAGTCTATTTAATAGGAATTGCTGTGTTACAATATTCTCTAACAAAAGCAACTTAAGGGAGAAAGGTTTTATTTTATCTCATGGCTCAAGATGCAGTCCAACATGGCAGGCAGGTCAAGGCTACAAAAGCTTGAAGCAGCTGATCACTTGGTTTCTACAATCAGGAAGCAGAGAGGGATTAGTGTTTTCTGCCACCCAGTTTCTTTTCTCCACTTATTCAAAATCAGGATCTTAGCCAGGGAATTGTGCCACCCACAGTGGGCAGGAAGGTCTTCCTGCCTCCATAAACAAAATCAGCATGATCCCCATTTGCCTATGTGGACACGGATGATTCTAGAATCTGTCACTGACACTTATCACTAGCTGTTACAAGTTTTAATTCCCTTGGATATGCCATGGGTCTTATCTTGAAACCCTTGAACATATTTTCCTGTATGTCTGTAGAACCTACCACAAGTGCATTTTTTCCTGGGTTATTTCCTTGACTGTGGCCTACATGCCCACTCTCTTTCTGCATTAATCACTATTGTTATAGTGTGGTGCCTTCTTTTATCCTTGTATACCTTGTCAACCTTGTATCACAAATGCTGGCCTTGAGGACAGATGATTTCTTTCTCTCTGTTTTGCTTTTGTTTTTTTTTGTTTGCTTGCTTCTTTGTTTTGTTTCTTGTTGTTTGTTTTCTTGTTTGTTTTTGAGACAGGCTCTTACTGTGTAGACCAGGCTGGGCTTGAACTCATAGAGATCTTCCTACCCGTGTCAGTACCACCATGCCAAGCAGATTTCTTCTTCTCTTGTTTGACATTTGATCTGGATAAATGAGGGAGTATGTGTGCTGGAGTAAGGACAAGCTTTGATTCACTGAGCAGTGGTATCACCTATCTGTTCTGCTTGGAAATGTTGGAAAGCAAGTGTGCTTTACTGTAGACACAGGACCAGGGCAGCAATAATGCCACGTAGGTTCCCTTTGAATCAGAACCTTCCATTTGAATTCAATTTGCTTAGGATGTGGTGAATTCTCAGAATAGACACACCCCACTTAAAATATAAATTTATTCACAGGAAATTATTTTGCTGTTCTGTGCCATGTTCAGTGAATAATTCAGAAATTGCCAGTGGATAAAATGTTGACATGGGTCAATCAGGCAGAGTAAGAACTTTGGAATTGTAAAAGTCTTTTATGTTTCAAAATATTACCAGATTGATTTCAGTTAATCCCCTTACTCTGCTTGCACTGCAGTCCCATATGCTGACAGTGGTTTGTGTTTATAAACTCTCTGCCCTGTTTTACTGGGGCTCAGGAGTGCAACATGTGTTATCTCAGGGTCCTGATGGCTCTCATTCAGCTCAGGGTTAGCATGTGTGCAGGCAAAAGGAAGAATGTGTGTAGAGGCCCCATAGGACCTCAAACCTCATATTCCCCAGGCTGGGAAGATCAGATTTCTCTGGAGCACAGTAAAGAAGACAGCTGTGAGTTACAAGTGTCTTAATATGCAGTGCTCAGAAAACCACTTTGAGATTTCAGAATGGAAAAGAGCCTCCTCCACTATCGGGCTACACTTAGCATCAACACCAGAGTTGTAAACATATGAGAACAGAATATTCTCAGTCAAAATGCTAGAAAAGCCAAGGAAGGAAAGGGGCAAAGCCTTCTCCTTAGGCAAGATTTGCCTTCTTATTCAGAAAAACTTCCTCAGAGGACACTGGCTCATGTTTGGATTTTAATTGATCAAGCTGCCGTGGAGACAAGGGAATAAGGGTTGCTTTCTCAGTAACAAGAAATAATTAGTTGTCTTTCTTTCAAGAGCTTAATATCCCTCCCCCATCTCCTTCCCTTCCACTCTTTCCCCTCCCCTCTCTGTTTCCCTCCCCTCCCTCTCCCCCCTCTCCCCCCTCTTCCCCTTCTTCCTTTCCTCCTCCCTCTTTCCCTCTCTCTGTCTGTGTGCACAACTCTGAATACCGTGCTGTGAGTGGGTGAACTGCTTTCAGGACATGCTGTAAGCTGTCTTAATGCTGAAATACTCTTGTTTCCTTGTTTTCATACACAGTCCTACTTTTCCTGGGCGGCTTTCTAGACTCCGCATTCCTGAGTCTTCTACCTTCAGACGGGTGTTTCTGTAGAACCTCGGAGTTTTTTCCTAGAGGAGAAACTTTCCACTGGAAGCCCTTGCTTTTCCTTCCATGCCTTCCCTCCCTGTGATTAACATCTGTTCTTCAGCTCTTGGAAAATCTGGTTTCCTTCTTTCCTCTTTACCACTACTTTGTCCTACTTGTCTTAAAATGTAAGCCCAGTAATTGCTGCTAGGCCTTAGGATGTAACTCTTAGACTGTCCTATAAAACTTTCTTTTTTCTACTCACTCTTACTCAGTTTTTTGGGAATCCCATCATCTGTTTCTTTATCTTTTGTATTGAATCTTTAATCGCAAAACTCCACATTTTTATTGTAATATTCTCCTTTGCATAATGTCTTGGTTTCATGTATAATGTACGTTTTCTAGTATTTGACTAGTTAGATTTTTTTTCTCCTCCTAAATGTTTCTTCTGTTTGTGATTTTCTATCTATCTCCATTTCCTCTGAGCTTAGGTCTATATTGTTCGCTTTGTGTTCTCGGTGTCTGGAGATCTTTGACTAACTATGCAGATTCCCACCTGAACGACAGCAACTGGTGGCTTTTTCTCTGTACTTTCTCGTCCTTCATGACCAGGATGTTCCTGAGTGATGAAATTGAGAGTGCTGTGTGTCAAGAAGCTGGTTGGGCTCTAGGATGTTCCAAGGTGAAGGAAGCAGGCCAGATTGGGGTTCCCACTCAAGAAGTACCAGATCCTCCTGGTGAGTTGCTTATTCCCATTGGACAGGAACTGTCTGAATTCATACTACAAAGGGTGAGCGAGAAGGCTAAGCCATGCTGTTGTTTTGGAGCTACTTCAGTCCGCCGTCTCTCAGCTTCTGCTCTTGCAGTATCATATTATCTCAGTATACATTTATCTCTGTTACTTCATTATATCAAGTATACTGTCATTTCATTTATGAGAACTTTTAGTGCATTATGTGTGGTAGCAGGCTGAGATGTGATAATGTTTTGGTTCTTAATTTAGATACCCCAGAGTAACACATGTTAAAAATACATCATATTTCTGAGATGGCAATTTTCATAGAAATATATTAATAAGAATTTTAAAAAGTATGCAAAAATCTGTAGGCAGAAAGACACTCCGTACATGGGCTTTGTGTTCACCTGTTCTTCAACACACTATTGCTATTTGCAGGCTTTTGTACACTTTCAGAGAAGTTTATGGTATGCACATTTCAGGAAAATGATTTCACTGGTATGTTTATCATGGCTTGGGCTTAAAGTGAGACACAATGGGGAAACTAAAGGCTGGGCAGCACAGCAACTTCTGTGGATCTAATGAAGGGTGTGTGATGGGTGGGCAGATCCAGGATGCTGTTCCAGGTGATTTCAGTGTAGAAGTGTTGGTGAGATGTCAGGAGGGAGATAGGTTGAGAGAAGAGAATAGACCCCTTTTGATGTTCTCTGTAGATGTAGGGTGGGACTTTATGCCCATTAACCCAATGACCTCACAGAGTCTGAATGCTTTGTTTGTTTATAAGTCAAAGAAACCTTAGTAACTTACTATCTCTGCTCTGGTTCCTTTTCCTTCCCCTCAGGCCACAAGAGGGCTTATGACACTAGTGGTCTAAAGGGTTGTCAGAGCACTCACTGAGCAGTGTAATTCCGGATTCCTGCAGCAAACTGCAAAGTCAGCACCCATCAGGAGCCACTGGGCATATTTGCTCAGTGACAATAGTGTTTTTTGTTTTCAACTTCTGTTAACAGTTTTTGAAATTGAGCATTCTGGGGCTAGAGCAGTGGTTCTCAACCTTTCTGATGTTGTGACCCTTGAATACAGTTCCTCATGTTGTGGTGACCTCCATCCATATAATTATGTTGTTGCTACTTCATAATTGTAATTTTGCTATAGTTATTAATTGTAATGTAAATATCTGATATAGGATATTTGATACAGGATATCTGATATGTGACCCCCTATCTTAGGGTTTGTATTCCTACACAAAACATCATGAACAAGAAACAAGTTGGGGGGGAAAGGGTTTTATTCAGCTTATACTTTCACATTGCTGTTCATCACCAGAGGAAGTCAAAACTGGAACTCAAGCAGGTCAGGAAGCAGGAGCTGATGCAGAGACCATGAAGGGATGTTGCTTACTGGCTTACTTCCCATGGCTTGCTCAGCTTGCTTTCTTATAGAACGCAGGACTACCAGCCCAGGGATGGCACCATCCACAATGAGCCCTCCCCTCTTGATCACTCATTGAGAAAATGTCTTTGAGCTGGATCTCATGGAGGCATTTTCCCCAAGGGAGGCTCCTTTCTCTGTGATAACTCCAGCTTGTGTCAAGTTGACACACAAAGCCAGCAGTACACCCCCAAAGGGATTGCTATCCACAGATCGAAAACCACTAGGCTAGTAGATGGTTTAGTGGTTAATAGTACTTTGGTCTTCCAGAGGACTCTGTTTAATTTCCAGCAGCATATGTAACTCCAGTTCCTGGGGATCCTATACCCTCTCCTGGCTTCTGAAGGTACTGCACACATATGGTGCATAAGCATGCATGCAGGCAAAGCACGTGCGCGCGCGCGCGCGCGCACACACACACACACACACACACACACACACACACATATCTCAAATAAGGATAAATAAAAATCCCTCCAAAATGAGCTTAAATATTTTTAAAACAAAAATCGACCATTTGCTTTTGAATCTGCATTCATGGCTCCTCTCAAGGAGTTGGAAAGTGTAGCAACAGACCAGAGTGTTCCTAGCTGTGCTAACTGGGTGGGCCTGAGTAGCTGCTGTCTATGTAGAAGGGCCATCCCATATATTTCCCATATGGCCCAGAGAATACCAGAGAGCATTAGCCTCTTGGCTAGTTTAGTTACAACCAGTAGTTCCTTTTGTATACATGGCCAGAGGTGTCTCCCCGTACACATTTCAAGCTGTCTGTTGGAGTTTGAATAGGAAATGTTCTCCATGGGCTCCTGTGTTTCAACACTTGGTCCCTAGTTGTTGACATTTTGCTATGTGGCCATGGCTGGCCTGGAATTCTCTGTCCACAAACTCACAGAGATTCACCTGCCTCTGTCTCCCAGTTGATGGGATTAAAGACCCTGGCTTATGGTGACCCTGGCTTATGGTGACCCTGGCTTATGGTGACCCTGGCTTATGGTGACCCTGGCTTATGATGACACTATTTTTGAAGGTTGTGGAACCTTTAGGAAGTGGAGCCTCGAGTGGTAAGTGAGTAATGGGTGTGAGCAGGACAGGTCTTGATGCTTAGCAGCCTTCTTGGCCTTCCTGGCCTCTGTCTGCTTTCTGGCTCTGGAAGTAATGTCACCAGGACATAATACTCACACCACCAGATGCTTCCTGTCATGCTGGAGCTTATCCATTCTAATGCTGTGATTCTAAATAAACCCTCTCTCCCTTAAGTTGCCTCTTGCCAGATACTTGGTCTCAGCAGAGAAGGAGAAGATTAACTAATACACTGACAGAAGCCATCTGTAGATTTTTTTTTCCCTCAGTATGCCTTATGGTGATATTCTGTTTCTAAGCACAAATGTAAAGTACAGACTGAAAACTTTGATTTTAACAGCTATGGTCTGATTAGTTTAAGCAATAATGACTTTTTTTGTTTTGGGGGGGTGTTCTTTTTTTTTTTTAGTTGGGTATTTTATGTATTTACATTTAAAATGTTATCTTATCCCCTTTCCTGGTTTCCCCTCTGGAAACCCCCTATTCCCTCCCCCTCCCCTGCTTCTAGGAGGGTGTTTCTCCACCCATCCAACCTCTCCTGCCTCCCTGCCCTGGCATTCCCTGACACTGGGGCATCGAGCCTTCATAGAACCAAGGGCCTCCCCTCTCATTGATGCCCGACAAGACCATCTTGTTTAAGAAAAAAGCAGCTACTGCTGACTAAGAGTTAGGAAAGCAGCCCCTTTGGCTTGTCCAGATGATGTGAATTTTCCTGATTTTTGTGACCAGCACACCAGCCATTCACAAACCTTGGCATCACAACTAGGATTCTTGAGTTCAGGCTATTATCTGGGCAGATTACCTTGCTCAGCGACAGGAAGTGGGGCTGGATAAAGTGGCTGTGAGTGTTGTGGATAACTCTGTCAACAAGGAAAAGGTATAAAGAAATCCTTTGTAAGAGAAGGGCTGGGGAGAACGCTGTCAGGTGAGGGGCGAATTGGAAGTGCCTGCATTCTTACCTGTTTGGGGCCATGTTTTTCTAAGACCGTCTTCCTAAGTTCTCTTTGTGAGTGTAGATTGAACTTGAACTGACCCCGGAATTTCCAGTCTTTTCAACGTAGGAAGTAGAAGGATAGTGTTACCCATGCTGGGGGCCCAGACCCTTAGAAAAGGCCATGTGCTTTCCAGTGTTTGGCTGCCTTCCTCTTTAGTTGTGAGCCATTGGATATTTGATCTGAATTCCCCACACCACTTACATAAATAGTTCCATGCACAGCTCAGCAAACATGTGACATGACTTCATGAATGATGTTAAGGTTCCAATAGCAAGAACACAGGATCATGGCAAAGGTCTGGAAATGTAAGCCATTTAAATTTAAGATCAGTGTGAAGGTACCTGTCTTAATGTATAAAGGAGCAAGCAAGGGGAGGCTATGGGAGATTACCTTGGGATACTGTCTTAAAAAATTGTGTCTGATCCCTCCTGGCTCCTGATCATTCTGGGAGTCCTCTGTACAAGGTGTTACCTTCCTTTCCCACATCCCCCTTTCCTTTTGCATGATGGGGGGTTGGGGGGAAGGTCTGGGCTGCACTATCTCAGGAGAAATTTTCCCATTCCCGACATCTGAACTGTCATTTATTCTTGTCATCTTTGCTTGAGAGATTAGAGTTGACAGAAAAGGTGCTTCATGGTGATTCTTCCGAGGGATAATGTGGCCTCTTGTCCCCTGAGGTAATGACAAGGACATTCTGCATAATTTCAGGTACTGGTGAGTCTTCACTGACCAGCTTCATTCCTGTTGCCTAGGACCCATTCTCAGACTAAGACAGGCAGCACTGGCCTTGTGGAGATATGGTTCTGGTTTGGTTTTACCTGAGTTTTAATGAGCCTGGGAAGTTTCTCCTTTCTAGGTTTTTTTATTCTCAGGTGACGATTCCTAAATTCTGCAATGTATATTTTACATTATTGCTTGACTTCAGGGATCTCTAAAGATCATGGATTGCAATCTTAAGAGACAAGTCTTAAGGCAGATCCAAGAACCACAGAGCACTTTAGCGGATGGTGAAGCCAAAGGTATTAGGGATACACGGTGACATAAAGTGAGAACAGAGGCAGCTCCATCTGCCTGGTCCTAGAGGAGTATGCTGAGTGAGGTACCAAACAGTGACAAAGATGTCATACATACCCTGAACACCCAAGTATACTAAGATGTTCTACATAGCCTGACAGCCTGATTTCCCTGAGTGGATTTTATGGGGTGAACTAGGAAGGAGAAAGGGGCCAAAGAAGAAATCACTAAAGGAACAGCATCCAGACACAGGCAGGAGAGAACAGCTTGCTCAGAAAGAACGCTTGGCTTTGGCCAAACTGAGAGGAAGTCTTTTATCCCCAGAAACCTATGAAGGGAAAGAAAAACGGGTCCAGACAATGAGATTGGGCCACAAGGACCTGTTTTTGTCTGAGTTGACTTCAGTAAAGTTAGAAAGTCTTAATGTCAACCTCATCTCTCTGCTGTCTGGCAGGGCTTTCTGTGTTTTATTAGCTCCTAAGTGAATCTTGTTTGTGATTGACATCTTCAGAGAAGAATGGTTTCATTTGTGTAAACAAATGGAGACTCAGTTCCACTCATCAGCTTACCCATGCCTTTCTGAGTTCACGAGGAAGTGGCATCCAATTAGGCATCTGGATCAGAGTAAAGGTGATTGTGTGTGGGGGTGGGGGGTGGGGGGGTGTGATTGGGTGGGAGGAGTAGGTTAAACAATTGTAGCTCATGCACTAGGAACCAGACTCTGTCTCTTTCTATGTCAAAAGGCTACTGTTAATATATAGAGAAAAATGGGTTTGCTATTCAGAACCGTTCTTGATAAATCTGTTGAACCCACTAGACCCAACCTATGACATGTGTGTGTGGGGGGGGAGAGTTAGATTTAGAAGGTCAACCATGGTTCAACACAAGAACGTGCAGAAAGCAGCTAGATAATTCCTTACACTTTTCTTCATAAATCTACTTTCTCTAGATAAAAAATATGCTTTAATATTTCTGTATTTAACCAGGTCATGAGGACATGGTAATTCAGGGTTAAAACTCCATCCAAGGTCTGATCACACCACCAGTGTGTTTGGATTCTCTAGGCATTTAATGCTACTGAGCTGTGAAACTCCCACCTGCCTTCTTCCTTGAGCTCTCCTATTTTTTCCTAGTCTTCTCTTGAGGCCTCCCCCCCCCCCCCTTTTTTGAGACACAGTGTTTCTCTGTGTATCCTTAGCTGCCCTGTAGAGAGGTTGGCCTAGAACTCACAGAGATCAGCCTGCCTCTGCCTCCTGACTGCTGGGATTAAAGGCACTACTTGCCACCTTTTTCTTTTTCGCTTAAGCCCTGCTCTGCTTCTTCTGGCCCCCTGGTTTGGGGTGGGGTATGTGAGGCTGAGTTCTGGACCCTTGGGCGTCTCACTCATGCTTAAGGTCCAGCTTTTAGCTCTGAGCAACACTCCACCTCATTCTTTACAGAGCTTTAGCTTAATCTGCAGTTCAGCCTGCTAGATGTAAGCTCATCGATGAGCTTACATCCCTTTAGAGCATTCTTCCTTATGTCTCTTCTTCCTTCCCACTTACCAGGCTGCATCTGCACAGACCTGCGTTGCCCAGTTTTTGCTTCCTTGTCCTGGAGCCACGCCTTGGAAGCTTATTGGGTCTCTTTTCAAGCCCTCCTTAAGGTGCTGCTTATTTTCTCACCACTTTTTTTTCCCACTGAAATTTCTGACTAAGGGAGTGTCTGCCAGGAGGCATCTAAGGGGCTGCTTAGAACTAGCTGGGCAATGAAAGCATCGAGCTTCTCTGCTGACTCATCCACATTCACTTCACCCTTGAGTGTATCAGCAGGCACATCAGCATCCATTTTTATGTATGGATTGGGGCCTGTGCTCTTGTCTCCCTCTCCAGTTTACTAAAGTGATTTTCGTCTGTGGTCTGCTCTCCATCTGCCAACAGCCACCCAGCATCAGAGACCCCTTTTCACCATCCCTATAAGGTTGCTTTGTTTGTTTTTGTCTACTTATTACCTATGTACTAATTTATGTGTACCTATGTACTATTGTGTGATTATCCCCCTGCCTATGCAGTATTACTTCCTACAGCTCTATCTTGCCCAGGAGTTGAAGGCTGCTCCTGGGGCAGGGAGCGTGTCCTAACAGTATAGTTTTCCTGTGTCTAGCACCTTCTTGTCACAAACTGTTTGAGGAGAAAGATAGAAAGAAAAGGCTCTGTAGTAGACAGAACAAAGGGCCAGGTGAAGAGAACCTCTAAAAGTCAAAGGGAGCATGGTCAAGTTTCCTCCTTCCCCCTGGCCCCAGCTTTTATGTATCTCAGTGGCTTATGAGGTCCCTGAGGACCCAGGGGCACTGCAGCTGAGCCCCCCTCTCTGTTCCTAGGATGAGACAGAGTGAGGTTTACAGAGCAGCCTGGGAGTTAATGATGCCAACTCAGAACTCACAGGATGCAACAGGAGGGTGTTTCCCCAACTGTAACCACAGGAATGATGAGACAACCTTATAAAGTGAATGAAAGGCTGACAACTGGAGAGCAAAGACACACTCTCTCCTTAGGACTCATTTTCTTGGCTCATAGCCACTGTCTGTATCCATAGAACTGCTTCCTCTTCCCACTCACTCCAGATGTCTGCTTGAAGCAGGCACTTAGGAGAGGGTCCTTGGGCCTTCCTGATCTTTCCCAAATCACCTTCCCCTTCTATTGCATGACGGCACCATGGCTAAATTCCCCTCAGTCCCACAAAATTGCATGAGGTCCCTCCCTCCACAGGGCGTGTGGTCTCCCCAGTGCATCATCTCTTTCCTGCTCACCAAGAAGAGACTTTAGTTCTCAGGAGAGAATTTTCAACTTACCAATGAAAAAAGTATGTCAGTGGGTGAGGATTTGTTTGCAACAAGTCTATGTTCTAGGACAAAGCATGTGATATCCCGTTTTTACTGTCTTTTGAGTCTTAAAACCCCTAGGATCTTTTGCTGACAGTCTGGAAATTCTGTCTAAATGTTATTTTCTTTCCATTGTTTATCAAATTCCCTGCCAGTACACCATCTTTTATTATTAAATTGAAATTTCTGTCTTTTCTAGCAAGACTTGGTTCTCTTTTGTTCAATATCTTTCCCCTGGGAAATTCATGTGGCCAGGATCATATCTCAAAAAGCCTTTTTAACAAGATCTCTTCAAACCTCTGAAGTAACTCCTGTTCTCCTTGGCCTCTGTATCAGACGAAGCCCAGACATCAGGCATTTTCTGATTCCATTAGATGCTGATTACACTGTTGGTTCTTATTCCTGGTGACGTTTGTTTATTTGTTTGTTTGTTTCCAAGTGACAGAGGATTGAATGAATTTAAATGATCTCAGTAGGAATTTTTATGACTTAAATCCCTTTGGATTTTCCTTTATTTGGGGAGGGGGAGTCATAAGGGAGAAAATGGAAGACTGGGCTTTGTGAGACATTCGTTCCTATAAAGGAGAGAAGATGCATAGCCCAGGGAGGGTTGCTGTTTGAGAGCAGAGCCTTCACAGCCATGGCGAGGATTCCAAACTCGAACTTTGCTTATTGTCGCTACACCCCTGATTTCTCCAAAAAGATTCCAGCCAGGGCTAATCCCTGCACCCATCACCCTTGTGTCTGAGCAGTTGGATTGCTGATGGGTTGTAGAGAATAATTCAAAGTCTTCAGTTGTGTTAAAACAATAATATAATGAATGATTGGAAGAATACAAAGGTGAGATTTATTAATTAATTTATTTATTTATTTTGGTTTGCTCCTCAAACCATCCTCAGGTTGGGATGACCTTTCATGGGGATGGGGATGCTGCTTTATATGTACATATAAGAAGTAAGAGTTACCCAGGTTGTTTATTTTATGTCTATAGATGTGGGTGTGGAAGGGCATAGTGTGTGTGTGTGTGTGTGTGTGTGTAAAACCCACATTGACTTTTAAATATTAATTTCTTTGTTCTTGTGTCCAGCATTTGATGGGTAAACAACAATGAAAGAACCTGGATTTTGTGACAAAATTGTTATTTTAGTGATTTTCTTTCAAGTGTATTTGAGTGCGTGTCTGTGTTTCTGGGAATATAGAGATTCAGTGTTTGTGGAGGGTCCTAGAGGGCCGTGTGGCTTTCCAAGCTTTAGAGAGCGTCTTTTCTTAATGTTCGCTATCTTTACTTCCATCATCCAAGAGAAGTCCTCAGACCAGCTGAGTGAAATCACTTCCCTGTGAGCAGAGTAAAAGTGGATCCACACTAGTTTTGTTTCCTTTTAGAGTCTGACATTTTCTCTCTCAAACTACATAAATTCTCAATCACAAGAGATATTCTGAGTAACTAAATGTCATATTTAGAAATGTTATTTAAAGGTTTTCTTTTTAAGCTGGGACTTCTGGAGTTTCAAAATGTATAAGCCGAACTTCAGAGCACATGCTAAACACATTCTTGTTCCAATTCCAGAGATTTGTATCAAGTATTAGATAATTCCGAGTATTTCCTTCAGTTGTTCAAAGTGAAACAACAGAATGACAAAAATAGTTTGTATTTGTTCCTGCTGGCTTCAGTATGTAGGTCTATGAGTAAATTATACTTAACTAGTGTGTGTGTGTGTGTGTGTGTGTGTGTGTGTATGCGTTTCATGAAATTATAGATAACTGCCCCATGTTTAAAGGGATTAAGACCAGCCTTGTATTCTTTTTACATAGCTGTTTGAGGGTGAGAAAAACATGATCCCATTAGGAAATTCATTTATTAAGTAAGCTGTATCTATTAGAATCAATCATTTAAATTTAGATAAGTTTAACATTTTCATATATTTCCCAAGAAACACTTAGTCATGTATTTGCAGGCTGCCTGTGTCTGTATTAGAGATGCAACCTTGGCACCGGTTATTGTTGTGGCGTGTTGACTTGCAGTGGATTTTAATCACTGCATAGCATCATGAACAGAGTCCCAAAGACTCAAGCTGGGAGCTAGGTGGAGGAGAGAACCAGGAAGGTTGTAGTAAAACCAGGAGTAGAGTGGAATAAAATGGGCTTACTTGTTGGCACTTTGCCAAAGATTGTTGTGCTTTGTAGGGGAAGGAAAGGGGAATGAGCTTAGCACCAGAGGTGGGTAATCAGCAGTGAAAACAATGGCCTTCCGTGTAGTTTATAGGTGGACGCTATCATTTTTACAGTTGCCTGGTTTGTTTTCTTTTCTGTGAGAGGAATTCTGTGGATATAGTATTGAGTCACTTCATCCTAACTAAAGCACCAGACTACAGGTAGGCTTGGGAGCCAACCATTTATCCACACAATAACTGGGAATGTTTTCTGTTCTCAACACAGGCTTCCTCAAATCTCCCCCTTTGAGGACATCTGCTGTCTTTAGGCACTGAGGGCAACACATCTTTGGAGAAGGAAAAGAGCATCAGGTCCTGTTGCGATTGGGATATTTTGTCCCCAGGAGTCATTTTGGTAAAGACTTGGTCCTCAGTGTTCCAGTGTTGAAATGAGATGGACCTTTAAGATGTATGGAATATAGGACTTTATGGGTTCTGGGGCGTGGCCTTTGAGGATATTAAGGCAGTTCCTACAGGAACCCTGAGTCATTAAACAGGAGCAAGCCTGACCATTCTCCAGCCTCCTCCGCTTTCTGTCTGGCAGTTTTTTCTCCCCTCTTACACATACCTCTGCAATGATGATGTCATGACTATGAACTCTTCACTGAATCTTGGTTCCATGCTTTTGAATCTCCAGAACCAGAAGATAGATAAACCTTTTGAACATAAGCTAGCTTCAAGTATTTTGTTACAGTAACAGAAAACCAACAAATAAAAGCATTGTGATTCAGAGTTTATACTTTTATATATACTTCCCATCCTACCCCAGTTTAAAACTTTCTGTGTCTTGTGGTTTTCAAACCTATCTTGTCCACACTTCTCTAATATATAGGGAAGGCTGTCACAATGTATGTCAATTAAAACAGAGACCAGGAAGCTCCGCCTCTCTCTCTTCCTGAATTCCAGTTTCACCTTGCTTTCTCTTCGGTGGAACACAATGTCTCTAAACATGGACCTCTTTGTGCTTCTGTGGAATCAAATTCTTTTCTTTGGTTTCTTCCCTGCCGTTCTTTAGGCAGAACTGGAAATGTTAAACCTAGAATCAGTCTGTCTACTTTGTCTTTCTAAAACTTGTTGAAAGTCCTTAACTATTCTTCGTCTTATTCTCTGGCTCTTATCTATTTCTGACACTTCACCCCATCTTGGGAAGAGGAAGTGGTTACTATGTGGTCAGCCTGTCACATTTAGTCATAGACAAGTGTTTACATACTCAAGAGAAATACTACAAGTTACATGAGCTTTTCTATAGTGACGTCAATATTCTGTATACCTAGAACCCTGTTTATTATTGCTATGCCATTAAAGCTATTTCAAAATAATTTCTGAACAGCACATTGATCAACAAAATAGAGATCAACCCAAGAACATGGCAGGTAGTTGATGTCCTATGTAAGAGCCTGAGAGTTGCTTATAGGGTGGAAAACTATGTTCTGTTGCCTAACTCCAGTGCTCCCAGTCAAATGAACTCCCTTCTAGGCCCAATTTCTTATTCTGTTAGAGTTAGTCTAATGTTCTTTCTTCCTTCTTCCTTCCTTTCTTTACCTCCCTCTCTCTCTCTGTCTCTGTCTCCCCCCCCCCAATTTTAGAGAAAATGACTGCTATGTGATACATCTGCTACCAAATTTAGTCACAGACCAGTAGGCTCTTCTTGTGTTTGCCATTCTGTGAGTATTGCTACAAACAACTTAAGTAGCTTGTGTAAAATCCACACACCTATCATTCCTAAGTCTTTAATCAGCACTTGGAGTTTCTCAGTCCTATAGAAGAAGAGTTGTTAGCATGTTTGTGGATAGAATGTGCTGTGTGCTCCAGTTCTCAGCCCTCTGGTCAAGATGCTTTGGTTGTGGGCTCATATTTTGGCTAATTCTGATGATGCTTTTATATGCTTTGCTCCAGTAATGTAAACTCAGTGAATTGAAATGCCCAGGTCTGTGTCCGTTAGAAGCCTAGAAATCCTTGACCTGACTCTGAAGGAAAGGATATATAATAACCGTACCATCCCCATCAAACTGCCCTCTCTGTAAATCATCCCACTCATCTTTACCAGGCCATCCTAGAGCAAGTGTCTTGTTTCGTATGCTTGACTGTAGAAAGTAGAAAGTAGAAAGTAGAAATGATGGCTATTGTGATATATACATCCTGTTGACCTGAGAGGTCTGGATTGGTTCAACCCTCTTGTATCCGTATTTACAAATTACACACCTTCATAGGATTCTCAGTGCAATATAGTCTGGATCCTGTCAGCTGAAAGTTTAGAAGCATATTTTAAAGAAGTTTTCCAAAGAAACATGAAGGTCAGCCTGTGTAAGTCAAGGAGTGACCTTCTTGAGGTTCAAGCATGAGGACTGAGTATAGTATTCAGGCCACCTTGTCCTTTCTCCATACATTGGTCAGGTTAAGTTCTCAATGCCAAGCTATTCACTGTACTGGGAAGGAGGGAGTCTGTGACTGTCTCTTTGAGGCAGAAACCTTTAATCATCAGTCAGAAGGAGCAGAATAGTTCCCAAAGGAATGCAGCTGAGTAATTCCTTTGCAGGAGAAACATAGGAGCCTTTTGCCACCTGCTTCATGATCATGTGAAGACTCAACTCAGAAACTGAGAGAAGTGTGAACCTGACTTCAAAAGTAGGCAGAAAGGGGCCTTTGGAGGGGAAAAAAATGTATATGTATATGTATACATATAAATGAGCAGATGAGATTTGTGTCTGGAATCTCATCCACATGGAGAGCCAATCACCCACAACTTCATCAGCAACCAGATACCAGGTAATGATCTGAGCTACAGGATCTGGCCAGACTCTGTCTTCACTGTAGAGAATATCAACGTGACAAGTGAGTCCATGTACCACCTTGACTTAGCACCTTGGATTCAACTTCCATCCATACCATCCATTTTCCTGAGGTGTTTGCCATAACTGTGTTACATTTGCATGTGTCAGACCATAAGTCTCACCTGGGTCTTATTACCAAGGTCCCTATTTAGATGTGACCTATCTGCATACTGTGCCCTGAGACCATGGTCCCACAAATTGAGGAACAGGCATGCATACGTCCTAAGTCGGACATCTTGAGCTAAGGATACATGTGAAGAACAGAACACCCGTCACAGTCCCCAGACAGTGAGGGAGAATAGAAAACTCTGAGGTTTCCTCTTAGAACTCCTATCTGGGGATCCCCAGACTCTCACTACCCAGCAGACCTCTGAAATCACTCAGTCTAATAGCCTTCCTGTAACAGATTTATTCTCAGGGCTCTGCAACACATTTTTATAAAAATTTCTTGTTATTAACATGGAAATAAATAATGCTGGAATACTGCTTAAGCTAATAGTCTATGAACTTCTTGGTTTAACAAAAATTAAAGATGTAGGAACATGCCTGAAATCCTAGCCTTTGGAAGGTAGAAGGGCAATCATGGGCAACAGGCCAGCCTGGGCTACATAGCAAGGCTATTTGAAAAGATTAAAAATAGAAGCTCATGATTTCACAGCTTGCTGTTTCTGATTTTAAAAGATCTACACATTGTATTAATGTTGTGTATCCCTTAAGACAGAAACAAAGTAGATGTTAAAGGACAAGATGGAAAGTGAACAGGTAGATATGTAGTCATTTCTACCTCCACGAATTAGCACAATTACCTCGTCTATCTTGTCTGTGCAACACTTAGCTGAAACTGTTTGAACATTATAGAGTAAGCTGGAATGATTCCCTGCCTTTATGCTATTTCCTCAGAGTGTTTTAAGTTCTAAACAAATGTTTCAGAAAAAAAAAACTAAAAATGGAACAGCCATTGGCCTTCCTCCTCACTGTTCCGTCCCTATGAGGCTTGGACACAGGCATTGCACGTGTTAAGATGAGGTTGCCTGCTCCCTGCTTCCACACTGAGAATACAATACCTAGGCTGGGCTTTTTGGTTCTACTTACATACATAGCGTTGGTTTTTAGATTTTAAAACAAACAATGGCAAAATCTTGATGTTCAGGCAACTTCATGGGCAATATTTTGGTTTTTGTTTGCTTTTGCTCTTCTTTTGGGGGGGGGGGGTTCAAGACAGGGATTTGCTGTGTTCCTATGGATATCCTGGAATTCACTATTAGACCAGGCTGGCTGCAGAGATCTGTCCACCTCTGCCTCCAGAGTGCTGAGATTAAAGGCATGCACCACCACACCTGGCAGCAAGATTGGTTGTAAGGTGCCGGAGTTTTTCCGCCATAGTTTTGGGTTGTTTCTTTCTTTCTTTGTTTTTGGTTTTGTTTTTTTGTTTTTGCAGCTTTCTTAGAATTTTTGAAGGAAGAACATGGTTTGTTATATGTTTAGTTACTGGATAGGAAATAAGACTGGAGTGACATATGCAAAATACTGATAATTTTGTATGTGCCTTTTCTCCAACTACTGGGTTTTGTTGTTGTTTTTCAGTGATGGAATTGCTTTTTTTTTTTTTTACAAGACAGAAGAATTGAAATTTCCACAATCATGATGTCACTAAAAACAACAGAAAAAACTGTTGAAAGCCCTTTAGTATGATTTGGAAATGTCTGTGTGTGTAGAGAGCAAGAGACTGTAGGGCTAGTGGGCTGTGCCACCAGACAGGCATAAGAACTGGGGAGGTTGCATTAGCTCAAACGCCAGGAGTCTCAGAGATTTGAAAACTGCAAGAGTAGAGCCACTTCCTGTTTCTGTACCTTCTCTAGAACATGTAACCATGACACCCAACCGAGAGAACCACAGGCTACAAGTCATGCAGCATAACCTGGAGTTCTTCTCCATGGTAATGAGGAATCTAGATAGCTAATGATCTGGATATTCTCATGCCCTTCCCCCAAGAAGTATATAATCACTGGTTCACCCTGAATACAGTGTATGCATTTACATCTACCCCCAATAAAGCAATATGAACAAGTGAGGATCATCTCAGCTACTTCATTCAAGATCGCCATGGGGAAGGCCTTCCCCTAAAAAAGCCACCTAAGACTCCCAAAGAAAGATTTTCCCTTCTTTTGCCCCTCTGGTACTCAGCACTCACTCCCAATTGGACCAGACACTGGTCATCTTGGGCTCTGCTTTCCCCCTCCTGCCTGGTGCGCAGATGCCCCAAAGGGAAATGTGGACCATGGGTCGAAGTTCCTGACATTCTCTCCACCCAGGTAGCATACCAATGGCTCCTGGGTACTCAGAGAGGAGACTGGGAATTACAACATTCATCCCAGACCCTGGGGTCCCAGACCTCTCTTTCCCCTTCTAGTCTGGCTTGTAGCCACGTCTGACGCCACAATGGGAAACATGGCCTGTGGACTTTCTGTTTTGGACTTTGCCATACCTCCTCCGGGCAGGTATATCAGTGGCTCTAGGACACCCCAGCTGAGAGGCAGAACACAGTACCATAGAAGAATTAAAAGTTGGTATTTTAGTTTATCTTATGTTCTTAACTGCCAGGTGCCTGTGACCCCAACTTCTTAGAACACATAGCACCTGTTTTCTGAGTTTGTGTGGCTGCGTGTGCTCTCTGATGGGTACTGTCAACACTGCATGGGAAGCCCCACAGAGCTGTGGTTTTTATTCAGTTTTCAATTTTATTCATTAGTGTGTATGTGAAGGATTATGTGTGTGCTAGCATGCCTTAGTGTGCGCGTGGAGGTCAGACAGAGCCAACTTTCTGGAATTGGTTCCCTCCTCCTACTCAAGGGATCCATATATCAAACTCAGGGTATCCGGATTCTGTAGCAATCACTTTTACCCATGAAGCTATTTTCACTGATTGTGAAACTGCCTTCTTGGTGTCCTTCTCAAAACAGAATCAAAAGCAAAACTCCTGACAGCCAGGAGGAATGTCTGATTGTCCCTCACTGCCCACCACTGCAGCCTCTTTCTGCTTTTCCCTCTGTGTCTCTACATTCTCATTCATAAAATTGTTTGCTGGCATGCTTGAAAAGTAATTCGTTTCTAACATTTTGGGGATGAGATGACCTTGATTATTAATGTTCCTGCTTTAGAAGGAAGTACATCTCTGGAAACACACATCACACTTTATGACTGTTGAGTCTGTGAGAAGCTTAGCTGTTTTTTAATCAGTGTGGAGGTTTAGTGGACCAGAGGCTAGTCCACAGGGAAGCTCTGAATAGCCCACAAAGCTCTCCCTTTGTCTAAAATATGGCTGGCCTGTATGTAGTTCTTTACTTAGGTTAGCCCTGTAGCTTGTAATCATTTTCAGGAAAGTAACCCTTCATAAGAGTGATTTTATGACCTTTTCATTCCAAATTTTCTGGGTTTTCCATGAAAGCATTTTTAACAGCAAGATGGACAAAACATTGGTAGTAAAATTTCAATAAAGAGGCCAGGTCATTACACCAGCCTATGGCATACAATGTCTCTGAAAAGACCCTTGCCATATTACAATGTTTTGGTTCCATGAACTGGAACTCCATGTGAACAGATCTAGTGATACAAGCCCATGGTCTCAACACCTGGGAGGTAGAGACAGGAACATCAGGGATTCAAGGTCAGCCACAGCAACATATAAGTCTGAAATTAATGTCTGTTGCATGAGAAGGTGCTGTCTCAGCTCTCCCCTTAGCAAAAAATAAAATCAAATTTTTATACTCACTGTCTTAGTTAGGGTTTTACTGCTGTGAACAGACACCATGACCAAGGCAACTCTTATAAAGGACAACATTTATTTGGGGCTGGCTTACAGGTTCAGAGGTTCAGTCCATTATCATCAAGGCAGGAACATGGCAGCATCCAGGCAGGCATGGAGCTTGAGGAGCTGAGAGTTCTACATCTTCATCTGAAGGCTGCTAGCAAAATACTGACGTCTAGGCAGCTAGGATGAGGGTCTTAAATCCCATGCCCACAGTGACACACCTACTCCAACAAGGCCACACCTCCAAATAGTGCCACTCCCTGGGCCAAGTATCTTCAAACCATGTCACTCACAGAAAGTAGAATAGGACAAGGGAGATGGCTCGGTAGGTAAAGGTAATTGCCACCACGGATGATGACCCAAATTCAACCTCGGGTCCACGTGGTAGTAGGAAAGAAACAAGTCCCAAGTCCCACAAGTTGTCCTTTGATTGACCTTTTGGTGTCCTGTGGCACACATGTGCATGCATACATGCAGGCACACAGACAGACACACACACACACACAGAGACTAAATTTTAAAACTGTTTAAAAACCTTAGTGATGTAAGTAGTGTATCTATCCCACTTACATATTTATCTTCACACCATGTAATTACATGCCCATGATGTATTCCCTGAACATAGTTAGAACTGGAAGTTTTCTTTGAATGGGCAGGTTAACCAACTAGCAGGTATTTAATGAATACCCTGAAAGACATTTAGTATATCTGGGGCCCATTTTCTATTTCTCCTCACTGATTTTTGTTTCATTTGTTAGAGTGCAAACAACAGACAGAATTCTAATTTCTTGGTTTTTAAACTGGATTGTGAATTTTCATGAAGAAGGGTGGACCAGGAACTGCAGGCAAGCATTGTGTGACCATTGACTTATAGGGACATGGTCCTGACCCAGTCCCCTAGCATTGCCACCCTGTCCCCTAGCAAACACTGGGTCAACTTGAGGAGGGGCCTCTGTTTTCTTCTCTGAGTGCTAACTTGAGTGTTTATCTGGTCTCTCAGCTTGTAGTTCAGTGTGGAGGTTTGAAAAAGAATGGCCCCCATAAGCTTATATATTTAAATACTTCATCAGGGAGTAGAAATTCTTGAGAAGGATTAGGAGGTGTGGCTTTGTTGAAGTAGGCATGGTGTTATTGGAGGAAGTGTGTCACTGGAGGTGCACTTTGGGGTTTCAAAAGCCTGCACCATACCCAGTGTTGCTCTTTCTTCCTGTTGCTCGCAGCTCCTCACTACTTCTCCAGCACCATGTCTGCCTGCATGCTGCCATGTTCCCTGCCATGATGACAGTGGATAAACCTCAAGCCTCAATTACATGCTTTCCGTTATAAGAGTTACTGTGGTCATGGTGTCTCCTCACAACAATAGAACCCTGAGACATTTAGCTTCATGTTTTATTGCTAATTCTCAGAGAACTTCTGAGAATTGCTGTGTTTGTCCTTAGTGACCTGGATGGTAAAGACAAACACTTGTAGCTTTGTATTCTATTCCTGGCATCATCTTAGGTACTATATAATTCCAGAGCCTAATGAAACCTCAACTATCTCTTCTACCTGGGACATAATTATCTCCATTTTTTCAGATAAGGGAGCAAAGAAACAGAAAAATTAAGTAGCATTTTCATAGTAAGTGTAACAACTGAGATTTAACTATGGGAATCAGAGTCCAGGGCCTAGGTCCATCTACTACTCTGGGCCTTGAAAGTCTGTCTGCTTCCAGCATTCCTAGGATATATTGAAATTTGTGTTCTGGATTATTGTATCTTCCTTGGTTTGCATAGTAAATAGAGCAACATCATTTCAACTCCAGGGCATCATGCATGAGTTGGTCTCTGCTACCTTCTCAGGAGTTCAGCTCAATTGCACCAGTCTGGGGAAGGGGCACATTTTTGACTTTTGACCTTTTCTGGAATTCAGCCCATTTGGAGCATCTGAGAGCCTGCTAAGAAATCCATTCTGCCATGTTAAAAAACCACAGAAATGATTTGGGGAAGCCGCCAGTGTTAGTCCGTCTTTCTGAAGGTCTGCCATACACTGGCTGTCTTCAGCCACCCCGAACTAGAGTTAAGCTAGATGGGTAGCATTAAGACCTCCGTACTTTCTGCTTTTGAAAACGTAGAGCCTCAGCAGCATCTGTAATTTTGAAGTGAAAGCATGACCCCTCTAAGCGGCTTGGTTCACTGGAAGAATGTAAGTGGTGAAAGTCTTTTTACCACAGTGGTCTCTGGGAGAGCAGTCAGGCCCAGTCTGAGGTGAAGATGGCTTCCAGGGGCTCTGCTTCTCCCCGTGCATTCCCGTCATACAAAGGGTGAACAGGAAGTGAGACACCAGTACACCGACTGTCACATGACCTAGTATGAAACCCTATTCACCATTTTATTTACCCTTCCTCCCTAGCACCTGTAAGCACTATTGAATATTTTAAGTTCTCAGGAGCTAAATTCCATTTAAGTATGTATTTCTTATTCACATTTAAAACAATCCTATTACTTCAGCTGAAGAAACTAAGTCTCTTGCATGGCCAAATCAGATTTAATTCTCATTTGGGAATTCCTTTGGGGATGCAAACTGATATCTACATGTGTTTGATTATTAAAAGTAACAGGGAGGCAGGTATTCATTTAGAGATGGATACTTCTTCGGTTTATTGCCTCTTGTGCTGATTACCTTTTAAAGGATTTGAAGTGGAAAGGATGAGGCAAGCGCTCGTTCTTCGAATTGGTTTTCTTTTCCAGTGGAGTCCGTTTTGTTTTGAATAATTTATAGTTCACCTTTTACTGTGGGAGCAGAGTCATCTGCTTCTGAACATTTAAGAAAAACTGTGGAGAGGTAGCAGCAGGACTTAATGGGAAGAATTTTCTAGTCATTTTTAGCAGCTCCCAGAAGATAGGTCTCTCTCTCTCACACACACAGACAGACACACAGACACACACACACACACACACACACACACACACACACACACACACACCGGACCTCTGGCATCCAGCTTAACAGGGCAGAATAACTGCACCAACCTTGGTCCTGATCCATCACAAACCAATTTATGTTTTTTTCATGTATCTCCAGTCAGTAATCTTCAGTTCACCATTTGGTGCAGACCTGCAGCTACATTTCGTGCCTTGTATTCTCCTGGAGTCTGCATATCCGGGATCCATGCACAAGTACCCTGTTCTGAACAAGGCTGGGTGGGGCATAGAGCTTCCTTGAGGAAATGGGCAAGAGGAAGGCGTCCCGTTTTAACCCGTTTTCTATATATAATACCTGCTGCACTCAGCATGGCCTTCTGGTGTTCTCTTCTGTTGAAAGTTGAGGACTTGGGAGATCTTGACTGTGTCAAAAGCATGTTTGGGGGCAACTGCCTTGGTATCCCGACACATATTATGGCCCTGCTGTGCCCTTCACCTCTGCTATGAAGCAGACTTGCTGTATCCAGGCATATTTCACAAAGGAAGGCTCAGGTAAGCTGAACTGTGTGTTACTGCTGTTCTCAGAGCAGCCTTCTTGGCCTTCTCTGCAGGATGGAAGCATTGATTTCAGTCAAATGTACTCTTAGGAGAGGTCAGACTTAGAGCAATGCAGGTCGATGTGGGGGATTCATTCCAAAGCTGAATGTTCAAATTGACTGTGGTCAAAGTAGAAGCTTTGTTTAGAAGTCAGTTTTGTTGTTATTGTTGTTGCTTGGTTTCATTTGTTTTGGTTTTGGTTTTTGCTTGTTTTTCTCTTTTTCTTTTCTTTTTCTTTTTTTAATATTGGGACGATAGATTGTATATTACAATTTGACTTTCTTTTGTCCTTAAAGAAATTATTAAATCATTTAAGTATCTCTGAATGTGCACATGTGCATGCATGAGTGCGTGTGTGTGTGTGTGTGTGTGTGTGTGTGTGTACAAGCATGAACATGTTTCTCAGTTTCCTGGAGCCTGCTAATTAGGCTAACTGGCCACAGAGCCCCATGGATCTGCCTGTCTCTGGCTCCCAGTGCTAGAATTTCAAATGTGCACCACCATATGTGGTATGGTAAACACTTTAGCCATGAAGCTATCTCTCTTAGCCCCATGACTTATTTTTCCTGAGCTATCACAGAATTCCTAAAAGTAGGCAAGTACCACTGCATTCAATGAGTCAACAAATATTCAGCTCCCAGATTCTTTTGGGTGCTGGGCAGAGTAATGTAGGGTTTTTTTCCCATTTATTTATTTATTTATTTATTCACTTCATATACTGATGGCAGCCTCCACTTCCCTGCCTGTTCTCCCCTCATACAGTCCCTTCCCCCCCTCCTTCCCTTTCACCTCTGAGAAGGAGCAGGCCCCTCCTTGGGAACCAGCTCACCCTGGCACATCAAGTCACTGCAGGAGTAGGTACACCCTCTCCCACTGAGGCAGCCCAGATAGGGGAACAGGATCCACATGTAGGCACAAAAGTCAGGGTAAGCCCCCACTCCAGTTGTGATGTTTAAGTGTAACTCTGCTCCCACCCCTGACCCTCTCTCCCCCTCTCTAAGTCTCATGCATGGTAGGCAAGTATACCATCATCACAACTGAGCCCCATGCCTGACCTGAGAACTTACATGAGTTATTTTCTGTTTGACGAGAGAGGGTTCATGGATGAACAGAATTGGTACTAATGATCAGCACCCTCCTGTGCCATGCCATCCTTAAGAATAACAGAACTTTGTGTTGGCTACAACTGGAGAGTGTTTGTATCTAGGGATTGGGAGCAGCCAAGTACACCGTAAGTGATAATGAAATGAAACAGGCAGAATTATCGGTCTGAAGGTCCGTAATGTCAAGCAAGATCCATGGCTCTTTTGAGGGACGCAATCTCAGTGACATCACTGTGAAGCTCAGATTGCCTAGCATGCTAGCAAAATTACGTTTAGAGGGGCAGGTCCCAGCAGGTCTCTGAGTTTGAAGAGTTAAGTGAATTGATGATGGAGGAATAAGGAGACATAGAAATGCATAGCCACCAATACAAGTAGTTAATATATTTCTCTAATTAGCTCTGAGCTCTATATTACATAACGGAGCCTTAAATCTATGTGGTTTTTATCAATGGCTTTGTTCTTCGAATGGTTGTAGAAACTATAAATAACCTTAACTGTGCTAATGTGAAAAAAAAGAAGAAGACGACCTAGAAATTAAATTGTCTCCCCCCCCCCCCCCACCACCACCACAGGTGCTTGTGCCAAGGAGATGACCAATGTGACTGTCAGGGAACCCCTCAGCCTGGAGCCAAAAAGAAGTCTGGAGGCCAGCCATCAGGGTTTTTTGATGTTTTTCAACACATTAACGTTTCCCACACGTTAATCAAGCTTGGGAGATGCTGTTGGTGACATGCTTCACCCCCACTCACCATGAAGAGTTCCATGTGCTAATAATAACAACACTTTTAAAATGTAAACCAAATTCTGAATACGTAAAACTTGTTGAGAAACGATGCTTTTTTCCTTCCTTTCCCTTTCCATTCCTTTTTTTTGAGACAGGGTTTCTCTGTGTAGCCCTGGCTGTCCTGGAACTTGATCTGTAGACCAGGCTGGCCTCAGACTCAGAGATCTGCTTGCCTCTGCCTCCTGAATGCTGGGATTAAAGGCATTCGCCACCACCTCCTAGCTTGACAAACAGTATTTCAGGATGTGTAGGAACAGGAAGCACAGTCACTGAGCACGCACACACTGTCCTGAGCAACTCCAGGCTCTGCAGGCTCATTTGCACCCTTGCTAGCTGCAGCTCTTCCCTTTTCTCTTTAGGTTCTCTCCCTTCTCTGCAGGGGTGTTTTAAGGCTTAGCCTCAGGCTTTGGAATAGTGGGTTCATGAACAGCATTGTGCATCTTCTCTCTGGACTTCCTGGCCTTGTCTTTTCACATTCTGTTCAGCCCTTCTTTTGGGCAGAATGTTGATGGTAGGTTTAGGCACTGAGTGCAAAGACATAGCCATGTGAGACTTTCATCTGTCCAAGGATGATTCTAGCATTTTCATCACAGTCTGCCTATGGTACTTATTACTTTAGCATAGTGTTATCTGACTAATGTTAGCAGTAAGTTTATAAAGTACCTACTGTGTTCCAGATGCCATAGGCTTCACATTCCCCATCTCATTCAACCCCCTTTGAAAGCTTCTACAGTGGACATGAAGATGGATTTACAGCGTTAAGGCAAAAGCTCAGCCTGCAGCTTCTCCTCCTCTTCCTTGGCTATTTCCAAAGTTCTGAAAGGGCCAAACTGTAGCTACACACAGTCTAAGCCTGGAGATAGATGCACATATTGTAAGCTTCAGTTATCCCAAGTCCTGGTTCCACCCCTTGCTGGATAGCTTAAATAATATCCATTTTATAGCTGAAAAGTTAAGGTCACATAGGGAGTAGTAGAGCCTGGCTTTGAGCCCAGACCATCTGGCTCCAAACCCCCATCAAGCATTTATCATAGGGCTTAGAGCTGTTTTTGTTTTTGCTTTTGTTTTCCTGAAGATCTGTATGAATGGTTTCCCTTATATAAACATTACTTAGGTTTAATTTGTTGTTGGTTCCCCCCCCCCCCCCGTTTTTTTTTTTTTTTGAGACAGGGTGTCTCTGTATAGCCCTGGCTGTCCTGGAACTCACTCTGTAGACCAGGCTGGCCTCGAACCCAGAAATCCGCCTGCCTCTGCCTACCCAGTGCTGGGATTAAAGGCATGCACCACCACTGCCCGGCTAATTTGTAATTCTATAGTCTTAGCTTACAAATGAGTCTTTTCTTTAATAAAATTTCAAAGTATCTTCCATTAGAGTTAAAGGGTCTGTAAGTGTTGATATATTGTATGTGTAATCCATGTGTATATAATTGGGCATTAGTCTGACTTTGAATGCTAATGTATATATCTACTGAATATGTTGACAGCCTCTCCAGACTCCATGTTCCTTTCTGGAAATGGAATGTTCTAAAGGCGTGGTGTTAAGAGACACCTGAAAGCTGCCAGACTTGGTCAAGGGTGTGGCATGCTGAGCCCTGCCTTTGATGTGTGCTAGTATCTGGCAAACTAGTTCTGGAACATGGATCCTGTGAGTCAGTTGAGCTGGCTCCCTGATTCCAGCATCGGAGGATAGAAATGGTATACAGTCATTTTGTGCTTGAAGTTGTGATATGCCAGTGAGGTAGTTAATTGTTTAGCTTATGAATTCACACAATAGTGCATATGAAACCAAGGGGATGTTTAAAGTCTAAATTATATTGGTCCTACAGAATTTAGTGTCAGTTAATATGGTACTAGTGATGAGAGTAGACATGAGTGAAATAGGATTAAATAAATACTCACTGAATATCAACAAAACTATGCTATTCTTTACTGTCTCAAAGCTCACTGCTTACTTTATCTCATTCACTTTGCAACTTGATAATTGTAACTATTACTTGTAACTTTCATAGCAGCTAAAAACATTGTCAGCATTCTTTTCTAGAGGAAATTCCAGTTTAAAGATGATATCTAGAGGTCAGAGAGTAATGAAAAACTCGTTAGTACATTAGACGATAGGAACAAAGCAAACATAAAAGAGGGCCATGACTAATGAGAGAAACATCCAGAACCCATGGCAAGGGTTGGAAGAGTATTCCGATTGGTTTCTTTCACGTTAAGTGAACTTGTTGGCAGTGTCTGATTTAGAAAGAGACAACAGGCTCCTACTTCTTCTAAAGGCGTTGCATCCTGTGACAGTTTTGGAGGTTATAGCATGATTGCTAGGGAGTCGAGAGAATGAGATACGAAAGCTGAACTACTGAGTTCAGTTAGTTGGAAGTGTGACGGTTGGGGCTCTCTGCGACTGGGAAGTTGATGGGCAATGAAGAGCACTGGAATAAGGAATGTGTCTCCATCTGTTGAGCCTCAATATGGAAAAACCTCAATTCCTTTTCTCAGTCGGCATTGATAGCCAAGTCTCTCTCTGCTTTGTTCTCACAGGGCAAGGCTCCTGGAATGAGGAGTGTTAAGGAGTAAAATTTGCATTAGTATGAGGACATCAAAACAACTGACTGCTGTCTGTGAATTTTGTAGCTTGGGAAATTCTTATAGGCGAAGTGTTTGTTGAGATCATCTCTTTAAAATCAGAAGCCTTCACAAGCTTCACCCGTGGTTTTGGGCCTCTGAAGAAGTGTATTTGGAAAAATCTTGTATTTGAGCTCAGTGGCTAGAAAAAAAACCCAGCAATCTGTGGCCAGGAAGTTATGCAGCACACTCGTAGAGTGGAGGTCAAGCTAGATACTAGAGTTATAGCCATAGTGCATCAAGTATTCATCTTGTATCTTCTTTGATACACTCCTTTCACTTTTGATGGATAGAATCTTTCATCTTGTTGGATCAGAATTTAACACTGCTGAATTGAAAAAAAAAATCAACATCAAGTATTTTCTCCTCTAAAGAAAAAGAAAAAGCCTAGATACTGTGGTTTTCAGCTTGTCTTGCTGAAAGAGTGGTAAGATTGGCCATGCATAGAGCTTGATTAGAGCCTCTTAGTGATCTGATGATGTCATGTGAATTTATTTCTGAAAATGCCACAGCATTCCTTGTTAATGTGTGAGTTAAGATGTGAGTCCTCCTCCCCTAAAAGCACCTAAGATCACCCCACCTGAGAAAGATGCATTTAAGGACACTGATATATTTATTAACTCTCTAAAGAGAGTCTTTGAGTTTTTAGTGGAGATATTTTTAAATGATGAGAGCAAGCTTTAAAATCCAGCAGGAATTTACTAAAGATTGGATAGCTCATGCATAAGTTGACTGGAGATTGAACCTAAGTCATCGTGGTTGACAGCAAGCCCCTTTATCTGCTAAACCATCTCTGGTTTTGACAGCCAGAATATGCTGGATCCATAGATTTCTCAGCAAGTATTTAACGAAATGAATGGACATTAGATCCCTTCTTTTTTGCAGAAGTTACAAGAATATATTATTGTATACTACTTTCAGTATTTTTCTCAGTAATTTTCCATATCCTTCTGGATACTTTTTTTTTATATTCTCCATTAGAAAACCTTAGTTGCTCATGTTAATTTTCTCCCCTTAATATCAAACCTTTAGACAAGGTCCAGACTGACCCAAGATAACAAACAGCTTTATTCATTTCACTCATTCTAACCTTTTGCTACATTGGTTTTATTTCTATGTTTACCTTTCTTCTGAATATTTTAAAGGATCCTTGCTATGGACTTGGAAGATAATCTTTTAACTTGGCAACATGAGCATTTTTAGGCAACATGAGCATGTCAAAAAATAATTTTTGACAGGGATTTAGGGGTGTGGTAATCTATCAGTCTACCAGATCAGTGGATACATGGCATCCTTCCTTCTGTATCATGAGTCCCAATGCTCCTTTGGATCACCAAGTTAATGTGGTACCCACCAGACTTCCCTGTTGTAGGTGGGCATACCTAATTCCCAATAACCGTTGTTCAGTGATTTTAGTCTCTTGTCAGTGATTCTTTTAAAAGAAAACATTTTAAATTCATTTTATGTGTATGGGTGTTTTGCCTGCACACATGTCTATATACCATTTGCCTGCCTGGTGGTGTTTGTGAGCTGCCGTGTAGGAAATAGAATCCTGGTTTTCCTGAAGAACAGTCAGTGCTCTTAACCACTGAGCCATTTTCCCAGCCCCCTCTGACCATTATTCTTGACTGAGTCAATTGCTATGGTACTTGTTAAATTGGCAGTTGTCTTTCCTATCATTCTGTAAGATTTATTGGCATTCATCTGAATAAGACTTCTGCTGCCTTCTGCTTCAAAATCATTTTAATATCAATACAAGTTGACAATTTAAAAATATTTATGGTGTTATTAATCATCACTGTCATTCATTTTGAGCTTCAAATTGTCTTTATTTGGCTAAGAGAGTGGTGTGCTCTAGTTTAAAAATTCAGAGTTATTTTTATTGTTTTAGTCATGTGCTTGTGTGTGCACACATGCTTGAATGTATGTGTCTGTGTGCGTGCATGTGTATGTATGCTCATATGTGTGTGTGTGCATGCATATGTGTATGTGCATATGCATGCATGCATGTCACAGTGCATAATCTGGAGGCTGAAGGACAACTTTGTGGACTTCATTCTCTCCCCTACCTTTATGTGGGGTTCAGGGATGGAACTCAGGTTGCCAGGCTGGCATGATGATTTTCTTTACCTATAAGTGCCAGCTACACACCCCAGTTTTGGTGGGAAAATGGCTGAAAGATAGTTTCATAGTCAAAGGTTTGTGAAGATTAAGGAGACTCCTAACAACTGTTGTGCACTAAAGGGGCCAGTGAGGGTACTTGAACCTTCCTGGAGGAGATGAAGAGGCCTCAAGTGGTCTATGGTAAGCATTTTCAGCTGGTCTCTATTTGTAGATCTGCTATAGATCTGGAACTGGATCCTTTCTGTAGATCATCTCTACCACGGGCAGCACAATTTGGAAAGATATATAGAGAGACACATATTTGTCACTAGAGTGGTCCCCCAAAAGCAGGGCCACTAGGATTTTTGTTTTGGAGGAATTATTTTTCTCTTCCTCCTCTTCTTCCTCCTCCTCTTCCTTCTCCTCCTCCTTCTCCTTCTCTTCCTCCTCCTCCTTTTTTTTTTGCCATGCTCTAAAGTAGACTTCTCAAGTCTACAGAGTCAGGCTTTGGATTGGTCCCCATATCCACTCAGAATGTTTTAATATTTTCTTTGTGAACCTAGTGTCTGAAGTTTGGCAATGAATTGCTCACAAATGCTTTGGTTGAAACATTATTTATCTGTTGGATTTGCCTAGGTCTGGGCTCACTGGATGGAACCAGTGGCTCTATTGTTCTTGGCCTCTGTTCTGTTGTGCTAATACCCAGTACTGGTTAGACCAGACCAGGAGGGAAAGATAGATTAATAGTCTAGATATAGAGTCTCTTTTTTCCTGACAGGTGTTATAGAGGAAGGGACAGAAAACAACAAATCTTTCCTTTTTAAAGTGAATTTTATTTTTTTAATTTATTTTTAAATTTTTGACATTTTCAGACAGTGTAGAGCATTTCTCAGACAGTGTGGAACATTTCCAAAATTTCCATCTGAAGCTTGTGCAGGTCACATGCCATCCGTCTTTCACTCTGAGTATAGTATATGTGCTGCCAGACTGAAGCACAAAGAGTCTCAGCGGTGAAAAAAGAATATCTTTTACCTGGTTTTTATGTTGAGAATGAAATATGCTACCCGTCTCCTACTTGAGTGTCATTCTAGTTAGACAGAAATCATATGAGATTTAGAGCCTGGCCATGCAAATTCTACAAACCATCTCAATGGTATTCCTTCTAGGCATGCCTTTAGCCTGGTATCAACTGTGAGTGATCTGGCGTTTGTTTAAGGATACAAACTAATAGAAGAGAAGCAGTTCTATAGACCAAATTGACTTAAAGTGCAGAGGTTAGTGACATCAGCGAGTAAGCCCTACAGCTGTAGGACAGGAGTCGAAGTCAGATCTGCAAACTGTGGCAGTAGCTTGCCTCACCATAGGGAGGGCCCATTGCAGGAATGCAGTGTTTGGAAAGTGGATGTATGGATTATCCCAGGAATTATACACTAAATACTGTATGGCAGTGGTTCTCAACCTGGGGGTCAAGACCTCCTTGGGAGTCACATATCAGATATCCTGCATATCAGATATTTACATTATGATTCAGAACAGTAGCAAAAATTATAGTTATGAAGTAGCAACAAAATAATTTTATGGTTGGGGGTCACCACAACATGAGGTATTTCATGGCCACAGCATTAGGAAGGTTGAGAAGCACTGGTGTGTGGTATTGTTTGGCTAAGTCTCATATTTTGATTTCTTTCATGTTTTGGTGTTTCTCATAGGAAGTGGCTGCATTGGTGCCCTGGGTGTTGTAGAATACATCTGTAAGAGAAGTCACTGGTGGTGATGGCTCTAGAGATAAGGAAATGGTTTGAGGCTCCTCACTTAGCTTTAATTAAAGCTGATGAAAAGATATATGGAAATTATTTACATCGTAACATCTTTTCTTCTCAAGCCGGCACTTTAGTAACCACAGACTCCCCCATTAAACTCTTAATTCCTTTCAAATGTTGCCACATTTGGTTACACAATTTAATTTGAAAAATAAAGCATCCCTTAAAACCCTGGTGCTGCTTATAGGTATGTGCCAGAACAATCTATTTAAATTGTCATTATTCCTCATCTTTGTGCTGGTTGTTTGTGGGTTTCCTGTTGCTTGTAAACTAAAATCTGAGGACATCTCCTTTTTCCCCAGTTTTTGAATTTCTGGTTACATCAGTCCTTCATGAGGAACTCAGAGCAACTGTTGGGTCCTATCTGTGCCTTCCATTCTGCTCTGTTAAGCAGCTTGTTCAGCACTGTTAGTTTTCGAGAAGCTCTCTGGTGTTCACAGAGATCCTGAGCACATTAGCTTTGTTTCTTCACTTCTACCCTTGCGTCACTAGATGAGTTAACTTGTATCCTTTCTAGCTCTAACATTTGCTAATTCTCACTGGTTCCCAAGATGCCAGTGAACGTCTGTCAGTGACTGTCCAGAATATATCTATGGACCAGGCACAGAGAAGGCACCTGGAAAGGATTCCCTGGCTCCCTGATCCATCTTCATTGTTACTGTGTCAGCTGGTCCAGCAGGCAAAGTCTCCATGGGGTTATAGCACAAGGTGCCTACTGCAGTAGAAGTAGACGAACATGTGTCTGTTTAGGGGGAGCATCCTGGAAAATTTTCCACTTTCCAACAGTATTTGGTGAATGCCTGTAGGTAAGTGGTGAGATCTTCGGAAAGATCACTAAAAGTGGGGTGGCATATGCTTCAACACTGAAAGGTGATTGGGTAGATTGCATTTGAGGACTTTAGACAGCGAACATTCAGAATACCTTGGTGGCAGGGCTTTAGAAGGAGATGCGTTAATATCAATTCATGTGTGATAACCTGTCACACGTGAGTCCGGTCAACTTTGTGAGTCTGCTTTTTTCAACCCAGAATTGCCACACCAGCAGTTTACTCTAAGTAAGGCAATCTCTGTGAGAGCCATAGGGAATCCATCAAATATCATACTGATATACCCATCAGTGTTGCTTCACCCCACACCCTTCAATTCTTTTGCCGTTCCTACAGAATGAGTTGGAGGCAGGAGAATGGCCAACGGTCCTGTATCTCCTGTTCCACCATGAGTATTTTAAGCCGTAGGCTGTACAACCCTTTGTTCAGGTTTTAGGCCAAACCCTTTCCTATGTTCCTTGGTTGGGTTTTCACCTGTGCAGGGGCGTGGGCGCTCGGAGGATCTTGCTGTACTCACAGGAGATTTGAAGTTAGTAGCAACTGTTTGGACTTCAGGAAAAGTCCTTTTTGACCTTTCGTTTGAAGTTTCTCTGGCGCCCGTGCCATTTGAAGAGCTATTGTTTGGATTAATGATGCTGCATTTGGAATTTACACAGAAGAAAACACACTGTTGACTGAGCCTGGGAGTCTTAAGAGGCTGCAGATCTTCCTGCAATGCAGTTTAAAAATTCAGTGGTTTTTGCCACTAGTAGAAAATGCTTAAAGATAAGGACATTTGCTTTAAGGAAAACAGGCACCTTCAGTTTTGGGCCCGTCGGATTGAGGGGTGAGTCAGGAGACAATCGCTTTACGGTATAGTCTGAAAGGATAGCGATGGTTAAGGCGTTCTGTGGCTAGCGTTTGGGTTGTTGTTTGAGAGACATGAGAAAGTATTGAGTGGAGTGTGTCCTCGGAGTGTTACTGAGCAGTGTTAGGATTCACATGGGCAGGTTTCAGGAGTCCTCAGTCAGGAGCCATGAAGGAAGCAGTGGAATACTTGAAGGGAGGACCCCTTTCCAAGCTAGATGTGCTGAAAATGAAATATGAATTTGTTGGTACGGTGGCAGTCTTAAGCCAAATGACAGAAACAAATCTGGGGAAGAATGATACATCTTTCTTTAACTTACCCCCAGCCTCTTCAGCACAGCCAGTTTACTGACCTCCATCAAGGTATGATCTAGGCTAGGAACTTCTTCCTCTCCATAAGCTCAGCCACTCAGTAGTGTTGCAGTGCGAATCTTTCCAGTTCACTTTTCCGTTTCATGGGCATCTGTGTAGAAACTGACAAGCCAATCCAAAAATCTACATAGAAGTGTTAAAGTTGCCAAAATGAAGTCACAAAAAGACAGACAAACTTGGGGACACCAGACTTGTTATAAGACCCATCAAAAAACCGAGGTTTAGGAATAAGGTAGACAAATAGATGCATGAAGCAGTAAGAAGTCCAGCCATAGAACTGCACAAGACATTCTGATTAAAGAGGAACTGTAGCGTAACAGCAACCAACTGCCTTTTGTACAAACGATGCTGTAACAACTTCAAGGAAAAAAAGCACCTCATGTTTAACTCATGTGCATATAAGAACAAACTCAAAGGTAGTATCAACTTTGAGAAAACAACACAAACATATTCCCTTGGCTTGTATTTCTTAATTGGAATTTATCAAATACAGTACAAAAAACGTGGAAAAAATGAATAGCCCTTCATTAAAAGATGAACTTTTGCTTTTCAAAAGACTCAAGAAAAGCCAAAAATCTGGGAGAAAATATTTGTATAACATGTCTGGCAAACAACTTGTATTTTGACTGTATAATGAACTCTTAAAGCTCAGCAATACAAAGCAAAATAACCAGTTTAAATAGTGTGCAACCAAGCATGGTACCACATTCATAACCCCAGCATTCTGGAGGCTGAAAAAGGGGGAAGATCTTAAGTTCAAGGCTATCCTGGGCTACATAGTAAGACAACCCAGTCTCAACACCCTATTCCCTCAAGGATGTGCAAAAGATTTGAACACTTTATCAATTAAGATGAATTGTCAAACATGTGAATAAAAGACAAGATGTTGCTTAAACATCACGAAAATGTAAATAAGACCACAGAGATGGCACCACAGCCACTAGAATGGGCAAAATGAAAAAGAATGTAGCAAGGATCGAAGTGAGCATGAGATAACTTGAATGCTCACTTATTTTTATTTTGTGTGTGTGTGTGTGTGTGTGTGTGTGTGTGTGTGTGTGTGTATGTGTGTGTGTGCCACATCTGTGCAGTTCCTATGCTGGTCAGAGAGGGTTGGGTCCTCTGGAAGTTTAATTGCAGACTGTTTGTAAAACACCATTGGTGATGCTAGAAGTTGGACCTGGGTCCTCTGGAAGAGCAGCCAATGCTCTTAATTGCTGAGCTATGTCTTCTGCCCTGGTATAACTGTTTCTTTAAAATGTCTGATAATTTCATAACCAGTTAAGCATACAGGTATGTTACCACCCAGTCATTTCCAGCGTGTGTCCATGAGTATGCATTGTAACAACCCTTACCTGAAAATACCTCAGATGTGGGTCGGCCATTTGCTGGGTAAACAAGCTATGGTACATGCATCCAATAAAAGTTTTGCAGTAAACAAAAGATGCATTATTTATACATACAAGAACATGGATAAATCTCAAAATACATTTGCTAAGTGAAATAGTCCAGATGACTAGGGTGAATTATTCCATTTACATGAAACTACATACAGTATAGACTGACTAATAATGACAGAGACTAGACCAATAATTGACTGGATTTGGGAAAGGTAGTCAGGCAAAGGGAAGGGGGAGCTTGTTGATTCCCTATCAGATGCTTATGCTTGACTGTGTGAGTGTCTTGTTGTGAGTGTGTGTGTGTAAACTTATAGTTGTATTATTATTAATATACGTGGTTTGTGATATGACTATCATATCTCAAAGCTGAAGGGAAAAGAGTGGGTTCTGTATTCTCAAGATCTGTTTTGTGCCTAGAATACTTAATTATATAATAGGCTTCTTATAACAATTTCCTGTAGTGAGTTACTGTTCCAAATAAATGCAGAGAGGAACAAATATGCTAGGAAAATGATTGAAGAGATCACCACAGGGTCTGTAGTCTGGGCCCTCTTCAGATTTAGGCAGCTGAACCACTAGACCTAGCCAATGTCTGTTTCTTTAACAGACTGGCTTCTAGAAGGAAAGATTGAAACAGCAGGAATTTGGACTGATAGCTTGTGCTCTTGGTACTTAGGAGTGGACACTGAAATACCTGTGATATTCATATGCAGATAAACTGTAGCCCTCAGGATTCTAGAGCCCAGCCTGTTACTGCAAGATTTGTTTCAACACCAAAGAGGCCTACTTGTATTAGCTTCCCTTTTAGTTAATTGAATCTTTTTGACAGATGCTTCTCTGGTTCACACTGCCACTCAGTTTTCTTGCCTGAGTTGGAGAAGAGAATATAATTTTGTTTTAAGGAAACCTGACTAAATCCAGACCCCAAGTATTTACACTGAGATTCTGATTAATAATGTGTGTCTCTTTCTCTGCCTGCTGTCTTAACTTGCTATTTTCAGAGTCCCCGTGGGGAATGAGGTGTTGAGAAGGGCTATGTTTTGCTTTGTTTTATTTTTTTCTTCAGGGGCTGGCTCTTTCAGTCACTAGCCCAGGGCTTGTGAAGAGCCACATTAATATGAGCCTAATGGTTACAAAGCACCCTAGAATGGGAAAAACATCAATAGTTAGGAGCCCCAAATTTGGGAGATACCTGGTTGAGGACTTCAAGTCACACTTTATCATAATATGTGGTCGATTGGAATGAAAACTAAAACAAACAAACCCTGCCCCTCCCCCAACCTCCGTCATTTAGTGTAATTTTCTGCTCTGTACAAAGAATGAGCACAAGGAGATTTTATGATAAACCCTAACTAGGACTCACTATTAAAAATTTAAAACTGTGATTATCAGCAAATATTTTATTACCCATAAGATGCAACATGAGCTTTAAGGCGCTGTTTTAATCTCATATTTCTTCAAATAATTTTACTTTCCCCAGTGCTGTGGATGAAACTCAAGACTGGCTCACCGATGAGTGTTAGACCACTGAGATATGTCCTAGACTTCCTTAAAAAGTGAAAGCAAGTGCTTAAAAGCAGTTCTAGGTAAATTTGTGGGTATTTATAGCAGTGGGCCACTGGCTGTGAATTGGGGATCACTAGTGCTGCTGAGTTATTATTGGAATGCTGAACAGCAGTCAGCAGCCCCAAGAAAAGTGCTCTGCCACTGGCCAAAGGCTGCTTCCTCTCACCTTCCTGTGTACACAGACAGCCAGGCACCTCCCCAACAATAGCCCCCAAGTTTACTTGGCAACAACTGTGTTCAAATTAAGCTACAGCATCCCAACATGTAAAACAACCAAACAGATAAAAGCAATGAACTGACCTGCTACTTACAAATGTCCCTACTGGGATGGACAGAAAATACTGGAAACCTTTTCTGGATACAGGGGCCAGTTGAAAACCATTGTCAGTGTTTAGACGGTTTGTAAGCTTTTCTTTTTAGACCTTCTACCCTTACTCCCATCAAGAAATCAAACCTTGGATTAGAATTATGTGGTAAATCTCAGGAGAGGTCATTCCCACGCTACTCTTACAGTCCGCCCACCTTTTATTTCAAGGAACAGTTATTATTTTAAAATTTGTTTTTCTTAAATTTACTACTCAAAAATATAAGTGATTGTCCCCCTACATGTCTTGAGTGTATCTTAGTGTACACAAACATCCGGTATGCAATTTAAAGGTTTGTGAACAAACAAACTGTGAGAGAGAGGGCCTTCTTCTTCTAAATGGCTTTTCTATACTGATCCGATTTATAATGTAGAAAAAAAAATAAGTTTCCTAATTTACTTAGGTGCTTAGTTTTTAAACTAGTGTTGGTGAAGTCCACATATTTGGTGCATTGGCCTTGAGAAAGGGAAAGCAGAAAGCACGAAAGCACAGCACGAGTACTTAACTAATCACTCCGCCCCACCTTCTGCCCTCCTGGTAGAGCAGATATAATATCTGTAATCAGGAGAAAGCAGGGGCACTAAGCAGATCACACCATGCCCTTTGCCCTGGTCTGACATTCAGCTCTGTTCCAGAGGCGCTGCTCTGCCCCGCCCCCAACCTGACAACCCAGTGACAAAAGCACAAGACAATCTCAGGAAGATAAAAAAATATTTAGGGTGCCAAAGAATAAAATGAATAGGGCGGTGGCTCCACCTATCCGTCGTGCATTTAGCGTTGCTTGTCACGGACAACACGTTTTCTGAGCCAGTGTCACTTAGGGTGATTAGAAGTTCCATAGAGAGACTCACCATCCCTCCCCTCCCTACAGCCCCTCCCTCCCGGAAGCCCCCTTCCACTCTGGCTCTTGGGAGGAACCAGATGCTTAGTCTTACAACTCATTTCTAAACTAACTTCTGCAGTGTATGGTCAGCATGGGGTTGATTAAGTTGCAGAAAATGTGGAAAGATTCTGCTTTACACACGCCTTTCCTACTTCTCTGGCTTCCCAGGGTGTGTTGTTGAGCTGGACAAGAAGCATGCGTAGGCATGCTCCATGCACATGGACTCATTCTTTCTGACTCTCCATTCTCTCCTGGAGACAGACAGGACTGCCGTCCCAAATTAGCGCTCTGTAGTCTCTGCTTCCCCTCTCGCAGAAAATGACCAACTAAGCTTGGTGGTGCACACTTTTAATCCCAGAACTTGAGAGGCAAAGGTGGGGGAATCTTTTTTAGTTTGAAGCCAGCCTTGTCTACATAGCAAGTCCTAGGCCAGCTAGGGCTATAGAACTGAGGATGCCTCCCCCCCCCCACCAAATAGAAGATAAATGACTGAGCTGAAGCCGTCCATCATAGTCAGAGCCACAGACATCATCAATTTAGGGACACAGGTGGAAGGCAGAGTTCAACCCCTAATTATTTAAGAGTGCACTCTACCTCTGTGACTTCAGTCCCTTCCTGTGTTGTCTTATGCTATTGATGAGGGGTGTGTGTGTGTGTGTGATTACTCCATTTTGTGATTTCACATGTAGAATGGTTGTCTTTTTCTCTCCTGTGAGATAACCCCCACCTTAAAGAAAGATGAGGTTTTGAATGTATACCTTAGTGTAAGAAAAATACACTGTATCAATGTGGCCCGAGGAATGGCTTTAATCTATTGTCCTTTTGGTAACCAAAATGTCATTACTAAAATTTTGTGGCTAAATTCCAAGCTATGTGGTGTAGACACACACCACCATGGTCAATTTCATTGAGAAAAGAACTTAAAGAATTTGGCCTTCACCCTCAACCCCCATTATTTGATGCTTTCGTTTAGGACCAACATTAATGCATTTAACTTTTCTTTCTCTCTTTTGGAGAATTTTATACATGTATACAATTAAATATATTCAACCCACATGTGTGGGGGGGGGATTGGGGACTAGGGAGATCTGTCTCTTTTAGATTTTGAGATTTTATTTTGCTTTCAGAGACAAGGTCTCACTATTTAGATTAGGTTGGCCTTGAACTCATGATCCTGCCCCAGCCTCCGAAGGGCTGGTATTATATAGATGCATATCATTACAGCTGGCTCTGGGGTTTTACTTTTAATGACAGCTTTTAATCTGGCCTAGCTGCTTGTTTCTATAATTGAAAATGAGAATCTCCCACCCAAACCCGAGACTTGGCTGTAAAAGCCACACTGTGATGCTCTACCATTGGTAGGGCTAACTCAGCCATGTGATTGCCAGTATCTCTGGAGCCTTTTACATACAGCAAGATAACTTGTTCATAAAAAATAACAGCCCCTACTTATTGAGCACTGCAATTTCTCGGCTGAGTAGGGGAAACATTACAGATATTCCTGGTATCACAACTGTCCCTTAAGACATGGGTATTATCTTATAAACTAATTTTATAGATGGAGTAATTGAGCTCTGAGAACTGGCACTTTGATATCCTCACACCAAGACAGACTTCCAGCCCTTCTCTAGATATGCAATCCTCTGTTGGGGTTTCTGCATCTTTACCCACGCTGCTTACAGACGGCTGGACAAAATGCAAGAGAATGGAAACGTAATGGCCAAAGTGGTAGGCTTTCCCCTAAGGAACCTTGAGCTTCTGCAGCCTTTGAGTGTATTTACCTCCAAACTGTCCTGTGAATGCCAAACCCATTGGCATTTGTGTTCATGGCAGGCACATTGGAGAGAGAAAGAGAATGTGTAATTGAGGGAATGACTTATAGACACCTAGAGAACTCCAGGTAGCACTTTACCAAACAGCATAGCAACAGGATCCTATATAGGGAGAGTTCAGAGGTAGGAAAAAAGAACAAGTTACGGAGAGGTCAAGGATTAACACACCTCCCCTATAAAGGGGCCAACTGGAAAATACTGCCAACTGGGGGCAGGGAGGGGGAATGTCTACAACTGTGTATCTCATGGTCTAGTGGCTGAGTGCTGCTTGTCCAGAGCACTGCCATCCTTGGTAAGCTTTGAAGCAGGCCTGAGGGAATGAGCCAAGTAAGCAGAGGACACACCATGCCTTGGCTGCAGCCCAGGGTGTTTTCCAGGGCTGAAGTCAGAGCTTTTTGATGTACAGCCCTGGGTTTTTTGTGCATTCACCTCCTCTCCAATAGCTGTGTATTTAAAGTCTGGAATTGAGGTGGGGAGAAAGAAGGGAACAGGAAAGATAACACAAGGGCCAGAATCACAAGTCCCACACACGAGGACTCTGACTTGGCCGACTGGGTCCCTGGTGCGTGTTATGTCCCTTGGGTTGAGCTTTTGGCCCCAGGAGTGAGAGGACTCTCCGGAAGCCAAGAGAAAAATAAAATGTTGCACCCTACAGTGAAATTCTTTATCCCTCAAAGGACATGGGGATTAGCCAATGTGTCCTCTTCCAGACAAAGTAGTTTCTGTTAAGTGAGTTAGAGAATCCTGAGTGACAGAGGTGACAAAGGAAAGTTGATGGTCCACTGTGAGCACTCATGAAAGACAGCACGTGCCAGGAATAAGAAACCGACCTTTCAGCAGGCAGCTTCAGAACCCAGAAGAGTTAAATTCTCGCCCCCTCTCTGTACTGAAAAGACCTTGAGATCTTGAGCCTGTGTTCTCTTTCTTACTGATGCTTGCTTTGGCACATTGCTAAAAACCCTGAGGGTCTCTCAAGTGTGTCTGTCTGCTGTCCAGGGTCAGGAGTCCAAGTGTCCCTCAGGTTTCACTACTATTCTCTCTTCCCTAAGAGAACTTAGTATTGTTGTGTGCACGTGAGTGTGCCCTTGTGAGCATGTGGAGGTCAGGGGCCAACCTTCAGGAGTTGTTTTCCTCCTTTTGTCTTTGCAGGAGTCCCAGGGTTAAATTGGGGTCATGAGGTGGCAAGAGCCACAAGGGCTCTCTTACCAGCCCTGTTTTCTCTCTGCGTTTTAATCTAACTTTTTATTGATTCTTTGTGACTTTCACATCATGCACCCCAATCCCACTCATTTCCCTGTTCCTTTGTACCCACCCTCCACCCTTGCAACCTCCTCCCCAAAAGAAAAAAACCCTCATTTGGAAGCTGTAGTGTGTCACATCGAGTCCCAAATCTTTTGGTACACACTGCTGTCTACTCCCTGGACCGTTTAGGTGCTTATGAGAACTTACTGGAAGCCATGATAGTGTGTACCATGCCTTGCATTCACCACAGCTTCTGCCTCTCAGGTTTTGTCACCTACCCCTTTCCTTCCATGTCTCTTTGGTCCCTTAACTCGTAGGCCTGTGATCATGTTCTCTTTAGTATTTGATGACCTTGCCATTACACTTAGCTAATTTATCAGGCTCAGCTCTTAGAGGTTTCTTACTGTTTGCCCATTTATTATTCCTTCTATGGGTGTAATTTTTCTGTGGCAGATTGGGGGTAGGGTGGGGTGTGAGAGTGGGGTGAGGCACATAGATGTCAGGGAGGAGTGGCAGTGGCAGTATATTATTGCAGAGATTCCACTTTGCATAATTGCTTAGAAAAGGCTGTAGGTTAGCTCATCCTACAATACAGGTGAATGCCCATTTTCCTAGGGAAATAAGCTTTGCAGAATGGATTTTTAAAATAGAAACCCCAGCACACTTTAATAGGAAGAAAGCATCCTCCAAAGAAAGAAATGTTAGGGGGTGTTAAAAGTGAAACTATAGAAGCACATGAAAGGAACAGAAAGGTTAGCATTGAGGAGATGGAGCAGCAGTGCTAGAGAGAAGGGTAAATTGAAGAGTTAAATAATGTTTGTTTGTTTGTTTGTTTATTTTTAAGTTTCTTCCTCCCTGCTCCCGTTTACCAGTTGTCAGAGCAGGAATCAGATGACTGTGTGCTTCAGAATGTATGAGTTTACTCTCCTGACCCATTGTGGGTAGGAGCTAGTTCTTGTCGGGTGTGCTTCAGAATGTATGAGTTTACTCTCCTGACTCATTGTGGGTAGGAGCTAGTTCTTGTCGGGTG